>CM039507.1:3494368-3851868 GCA_022432975.1 Begonia masoniana
GATTGGGACCACCTATCTAGGAGTCAATCGTATATATTCATACGGGGTATTTAATGATCAACGATCGGGTTGCAAAATTTGAATGAAATCATTATTTCAAAAGAAGAAATATCAAAGAGTTCAATGCTAGCCTTTAAGAGATAAAGATGCTATGGAGCAAGTGAGAGAAAAGAAAAAGATTTACATGTGACGTTGAACATGGAAAGGAAACTGCAACAGATTTTTTCAAGTTGGCAAGGTCCGTTAAAAAGAGCTTGTCTCCCAAATTTCTGAAGTCAAATCACCAAACGACGGACCAGAGAAGAAAAGAAATTCGAGCACTATGGCAATTTTGGCGAGAAACAAGCTCAGTAGTCGGTCTCCTCTCTTTATATCATTAGAAAGGTTAGCAACGTAGCGCTCAATCAAAAACTCCACAAGCTTCTTGGGATGGACGATTAACAGAACGGAGGTAAGTACTTGTGAAAACGAGCTTTCTTTAGAAATTTACTGCAAATCTGACTCGACCGAACCAGGTTCAAATTCCCTCCAATGTGTCAATCCAATGACAACTCACTGAGACGTTGTCTAAGCTCGTTATTTCGGTGGTGATAACAGAGGGAATGAGAATATCGAAAGAAGCGAGCATCTGAAGTAAGGGCGAGGAAAGCTGATTTGGAAAACAAGTCTGAAACGGAAAGAGTCAGAGTGAGAAACTAAACTATTAACATTTAACCTAAAATTTGAATTTCAATAAAATTCTACCGCGCCAAAAGTCATGTCATTTCATCTACGAATTCAGTAATAGGAGAGGAATCAGCCGATTGTTCACTACGACTTTATTAATAGGAGAAGCCGCCGATTCTTTGGAGATTCGCTGTGTCTCGAAAAACGGAAACCAAACTCTTCTGAAGATCGTAATAGCAGACGAATAAAAGGATCCTCAGAATCGAGTTCGTAAAGATTTTTTTTTTTTTTTTTTTTTTTTTTTTTTCCTTTGTTTCCTCGATTTCTTTTATCTGTGTCTGTTCGTGAAAGATCTTTAAGATCTGTGCTAGTATTAGTCGATCTGAAAAAATGTGACTCAGATTTTTTCAGCATTTATCTGTTCAATCGCTCAACAGAACTTTTGGGGTCGTCTATTTCTGGGTTTTGCAATATAATTTGAGTTTTTCTATCATTCATATGAGATCCAGTTTATTGCTTCTTAAAGATTGCTAGTATGCTGATAAGATTCTTAATTTCAAATCAGGAGGCGAAGGTCCATAAGAAGATGAAGGCACTTATTCTGGTTGGAGGATTTGGGACGCGGTTGAGGCCGCTGACTCTCAGTTTCCCCAAACCACTCGTTGATTTTGCCAATAAGCCCATGATTCTGCATCAGGTATAATTTTTAAGATCTTCCTCTTCTCTCTAATTTCTAATCTTTGTTTTCTCCATGGTCTGTCATTCCTATCCATCCTGTCGACGGCCTATTCTGGGTTCTTGTTTCTCTCATGGAAATTTTGGATTTTATGTGGAAAGTGTTAGATTAAATGTTCATTGTTTTCATTCTTCCATTACAATTTCTCTTTTCTCCTGCCAATTTCAGATAGAGGCTCTCAAAGCTATTGGAGTAACTGAAGTGGTTTTGGCCATCAACTATCAACCCGAGGTACAGAATTTGGCCATTTTATCTACAAAATTTGCCTAGGAGTTTGAAGAGATTAATAAAATGTTATTTATTTCTGCAGGTGATGTTGAATTTTTTGAAGGATTTTGAAGCAAAGCTTGGGATCAAGATCACATGTTCTCAGGAAACAGAGCCGCTCGGTACTGCCGGTCCTTTGGCTCTTGCGAGAGACAAGCTTATCGATGATTCTGGCGAACCATTTTTTGTTCTGAACAGTGATGTTATCAGTGAGTACCCCCTCAAAGAAATGATCGAGTTCCATAAATCCCACGGAGGTGAAGCTTCAATCATGGTTACCAAGGTAATATTGATTTATAGTAATTTTCAGAATGAAGTGCATATTAGTCATTAAACTTAAGGGAAAAAGGTAAGTAGGTTCTTTTATTTTTTTAGGCCAAAACCCCCTGACTTAGAGCAATCAAGTTCCTGACGTTAAAATTGCCGTTAAAGAAATCACGTTTTTGTCACATGATCGTTTCTATCGACCGATTTCTAGAGAGAAGCAATTAGTTGTTTAGGAAATTGGTTTATGGAACTCGGTATCATCGACAAAAATTGACTCGTGTGTTGAGTTTTCCAATTTGTTTCTCTCTGGAAATCTCCAAAACTAAATCACGAGTAGTCTCTCTTTGGATATTGCTCAATAGAGAAGATTTCAAGTTGAGAGGTTATTTGCTAAAAAAAAGAGTATAAAGATCTACTTGCTATTTACTCTAAAGTTTAAGGGTTAGTATGCATTTTATCTTATTTTTATGATCGTCTTGTTTTTTACAAAACTTGTCTCCTTTTGAAGGTTGATGAGCCATCAAAATATGGGGTGGTTGTAATGGAAGAATCATCTGGAAAGGTGGAGAGATTTGTAGAGAAACCAAAACTATTCGTGGGTAATAAGATCAATGCCGGAATTTATCTATTGAACCCGTCTGTTCTTGATCGAATCCAGCTACGCCCGACTTCGATCGAGAAAGAAATCTTCCCAAAAATTGCAGCAGAGGAGAAGCTCTATGCAATGGTTTTACCTGGATTCTGGATGGACATTGGACAGCCAAAAGACTACATTTCAGGCCTCAGACTCTACTTAGACTCCTTAAAGAAGAAATCTTCACCAAAACTGGCATCAGGGCCGCACATCGTGGGCAACGTAATAGTCGACGAAACCGCAAAAATCGGCGAGGGATGTCTGATCGGTCCCGACGTGGCAGTGGGTCCAGGCTGTGTGATCGAGTCAGGAGTGAGGCTCTCTCGCTGCACGATCATGCGGGGAGTTCGAGTCAAGAACCATGCCTGCATTTCGAGCAGCATAATTGGGTGGCACTCGACCGTCGGACAGTGGGCCAGGGTCGAAAACATGACCATTCTGGGAGAAGATGTTCATGTGGGTGATGAAGTTTACAGCAATGGAGGGGTTGTGTTGCCTCACAAAGAAATCAAATCTAGCATTTTGAAGCCAGAAATAGTTATGTGAAAATAAGTGGTCACCAGAATGCTTTAAGAGTGTTGTTGGGAGGTAGTTTGTTGCTGGAAATGTTCTTGTTCTGCTCTTCTGTAACATTTGATTGATTGTTAAGTTAATGGGTCAGTCCTCCTGTATTTACCTTTTTTTCTTGATAAAAATGTAATCTTTTTAGTTTATATATCCAAATAATTTATAAAACATTTGGTGCTTTCTTTTTGTTCTAATTTTAAGCTTTTGAAATTGCGATGTCCGAGCAAAACATACTTAAATCAAATTGCACGTATATGTTGCGACTCAAACATAATATGTAACGATCTATCTCTCACTATCCGGAGTTCGGATCCAGTATTCGAGTCAGTCGTCACTCACAGAACTTTTTTTTCTTGGAACAGGAAATTTTATGTCTTCCCCACTATTGGAACCCAAGACCTCCAAGATATAATTCATGAACTACAAAATATGGTGGACCACTGGTATATCTCAGTAGATGAGTAGTTTATTTATTAAGATGGATTTAAAATTAGGAAAATAATAGGGTAGTTATGTCGATTTGAACCCTGTACTAACACGTTTGCAATTCAGCAGATCCCATTACTAAAAAAACCTTCAAACCGAACCCGTACTTTGATTCTGATTAATCAGTTTTGACATTCTATCAATAATTTCTTAACCCCCTCGTTGAAAAACTAACAAACGATCTTAGATTCACTTTAAATTTTTACCACCTGTTCACTACTTAATGAAAGATAATCTGAAAATTTTCGTAATTTTTTAACAACATTACGATTTATTGAAATTTCTTATATTTTAATAAAAATATGAATAATATCATTACAAATTTTAGAAAATGCCGAAACTTTTTCTATTATCTACCCCTGATAGGTTGGAACATGTGAACAAGTTTCAAATAAATCAAATATTGTTTGTTATTTTTTTAAACAATTAATTTATAAAAATAAAGAGAAATTGAGATTAATTTAAACAAATACCAACGATATTGGCTTTATTTGAAACTTTTTCTAGATGTTTACCATACATTATGGGTAGATAATGGAAAAGTGTTTCGTAATTTTTTAAAACTGTATGATTTTTATAATATTTTTAAACAATACTAAAATAAACTTATTAAACGTAGATATGTTAAAAAATCACGAAGTCTTAGATTATCTTCTCATTAAGTAATGAACCTGTGGTAAAAATTGCAACCGAATCTAAGATCGTTTGGTATTTTTTTCAAGGAGAGTTTATGAAATTATTGATAAAGTCAAAACTATACATAATCCAAGTAGGGTGTCGGGGTTTGCCGGTTTTTTTAGTACAGGGGCCGAATTGAAAAAATCGTGTATTCGTTTTTTACAGGTTCAAATCGATAATTTTCCCAATAAATACTATTATTGGAGGTAGAAGCTCATTGACAACGTGGATAAACAAAAAATACATGAGGTCCTAAAGTTAGATTGATTGTCGTGTTACTTCCACTTCGAGTCACCGACAAAGAGGGGCAATTATTGGAATATATTAAATATTATTATATACTTTTTGAGAATAATTTATTTAATTATTATTTTTGGACGACAATTGTACGTCACTTGATTTGTAAGTGTCAGGCACATCACGTGGGAGTTGAACGTTACGTTCAATAATATCTATAAATGGTAAAAAAAAGTTGAGGTTAGATCCTAAATTTAAGAGATCAATAAAACTGATAATTCTATATTTAATTTTAATTATTTTGATTAATAAACTTTGTACGGTGAGAAAAATGAACCTCTTAGTAAAAAAAGAATTAAAAAAAAAAACATGTAATTTAAATGTTTTTAAAAATAAATGTAATTTAGAAAGAAAAAAAAAAAAGCAATATTATTGATTTGACCTGTCGCAGAAACTTTAGGTCTGGCATTAATGGAGATTGATTATTATAATATTTAAATTAAATATTTGAAAATGTAGTTTTTTAATTAATGTGGGGCCTACCATGAGCAAAAGGAAATGAATGTTCCAAAAGCATTGCGTTTGTGCTCTTTAAATAAAATAGATTTCTTCTTAGTGTCGGCGACAATATTGGGCCTGGGCCCAGTTTAAACGGGTCGGCCCATATTAGATCCACTGTGCTGCTTTCGCAAGTTACAAGTATAATAAAAGAGCGAGGGAAACCCAAATCCTAATCTTTCTATCTCATTGTGAAGTGCTGCATTAACTCATAATAGATTTCGTATTACTACTTAAATAATTGACTACCATTAGTTATTATTTGAATAATTAATTCATAATATTTATAAATTACGTGTTAATTATTCAATTTCTGAACTAACAAATAGAGAAATCTTAAATAATAAATTTCATTATATCAGTGTTAGCATTCTCAAAATACAAGGGTTTGCGTAATGTAACTCATACAAAATTTTACTCAGTATTATCAAAGAATAAATTAAAATAAAATAATAGTATGCTAAATATAATATCATAAATATAATTATAATTAAGATGAAATTAATTGTTCTTTGTTTGATGGAAATTATAAAAACAATATTATTTCGAAACAGTTTTATATAATCATATTATATAAAATTATTCATTATATGTCACTTCTTAATGGAATGAACTGTTTGTGATTTTATATTATTTGACGATTATTACTTCAAATATAAATCATCTACTTATATAAGTTAATATTCTTTATATCATATCACACATATATAAAATATATACGTAATATATAATTTTTATAAATAATTAAAAGATTTGCATGAATTATATCAAACATAAAAATTAATTAACAAAATTACTTATTTACTATATTAATTAAATGTTCATTACATTTGCTTATTGTTCACGTAACTCCCAACTGAAAGTTTCATAGTCGAGCATGTCATCGAAGATTTCAAAGAAGGGCTTTTCTTTTGGGAAGGGAGTTTTAAGTACGTACTCTAGGTTATCAGGGTTGGCAATGACGATGGTTTAAGGAGCGCATAGCCAGTGAACGACGATGGACCGGCTCGGTGACTTTGACAGAAGGTCGATGTACCAGATTAAGAGCCGACAACAGTTTAGATAGAAAGAGATAAAACAGCCGATGAGACGGTAGGAAGGATGAATGCATAAGAGGATGGCTTGAAGCTCTTATTGCAACATTCTTTACCCAGAAAGAAGAAGAAAGATCTCTATATTTGCTCAGGAAGAACACACATTTTGTTTTAGTTTTCCAGTCCAATATATATATATACTATTGGTGTATATATATACATTTACTCTAACACCAGTGTATCTTACAGGCCAATTTCAAAATGCAACAACTAGCTTTTTTACATCTACTGTGATTGGCAAAGAAAGATACGACCCTTTAACAATGTCAGAATAACCATCTAAATACCTCTTTGCATCACTTAATCGCTGGCGTCCAATACAGCTTACTCCATTGTTGAATACTTTAGATTTCCACGGTCGTTCCTCAAATATTACTGCAACCATTATTGTGGAAACAATTGTGATGATTAGAACAATAACAGACTGACTATGAAGATTTAGATAGCAAACCTGTTGGCTTCATGCAGAACTTTCCTCGTAACATGCTTCTCAAGGTTTGATCTCTGCCAACTTCTATCTGTTTCTTGCCTCTACTGTTTCCAAAATTCACTGCTCAGAGCAGATTATCGCACAGTTCTAACTAATTAGCAACCTATTAGAACATATGAAATCAGGTTGCATCATACGGATCTTATAACTAACTGGAATACATGTTTGGAGCTACACCTTAATGGGTTTGAGTGTCATTATCTGCAGAAGCATTTAATCGCCTAGAGAACTTTCCAATTAATCAAGTACCAGAAGTAACATCTTATGAAAGTAAATGGATGAACCATGTCCATACTAAAAGCTATAGTCTATAAGACTGTACAGAGTATTCATGTGTACAGAGAATACAGAAATGTTTGCAAATAAATTGTACATAACAAGCTAAATTTAACAGGTCACCAACCAGTCCAGTAGTGTCCTCGCTCAGAACAATAGGCATCCCTGTTACAAGAGTTCTGTATCTCTCTATGTACTTTTCTTCGCAGGTGGTGGAGAATACTGGGTGATCCTTCAAACAAGTCTAATAGATAGTTTGCTATATCTTCTTCTGTATATTTGACATATTTCTCAGCATGTCTTCCACTCTCTCGGGGATTCGTAAACCTTCCAATGAAGGAGCGGTATGCTGGAATCACTTTCTCGGACACAGAGAGTCGTAGCTCTTCGCGAAGTTGGGGATCAGGTACTTTCCAACCCGTCTGAATTCTGTAGATTTCCTCAAATCCCGCATTGAAATTCTTTAATCTTTCTTTCAAAACACCTTCAAGGCATTACTCGAACTCCCACCAACTCCATCTTTCAAATAAGACAATACCTTGATCCAAGAAGAACGAAGGTAACTGGTTGCAAGCTGGCGGACCTTCCCACGCCGTTTGCGAACCCAGTTATCACCCAATAGCTTTCTAAGTTCAGAATCTTTCACTTTCTGAACAATGTACAAATATTGTTCATTAGAAAGACATATTGTATTGCTCCATCTCCATATAATTTTGATTTCTCGTCAAGATTGGCCTCCAGACACGAGATCAACAAAAGCAAACGATGAGCTAAAGGTGATGTACATTCTAACTCAAAATCATCGCCAATATCGTTCTTTAAGCGATTCAATTCCTCTTCCCCACTTTGCAAAAGTGAAGTCCATAGTATCCCTGTAATCCACAAGCATTTAACATAATTCATTACATAGCGCGTTATAGGGTGAATCTCAGCATTAGCATGGGCTTCTTTGATGTCTCATTCTGACAGCATTCTCGAACACTGCAAATGTCCCTGTGGACGCCTCTGCCAAGCCAGATAGCACTTGGCGTGCCTCACCCAGGACAAACTCATCAGTATCATTGCCTGCAAATCCGGTATAGCATTGGCCAAAGAATCATACATACTCAAAATTTGAAATAACTTCTCTGGGGACCTTTCCCCAATAGCCACTGCCTCCCCAAAATTTAACAACTGCATCACACACCCTTTTGCAATCTCATTGAAGCAAATATCCTTAGACTCAACAGATCCGTCAAATATATGATCACAAAGTCTCTTTTCACCCGTGAAAAGCACTCGAGCCACAATTTTGATAACCTGACCCCATTTCTTCATCTTATCGTCCAAGGTTTTCCATTTCATTTTCTGGATCTGCTCAATGCTCAGCTTCTCGATTCCAAGAATCATCAGACATTCATCCAAAGCTTTCCGGCGGACAGTACTATATACCTGAACACACTCTCTTTCATAACCAGAGCGAACCATCCGGTCTGCAATCTCTTTCAGCTCCACTACCGCATCGGGATGTATCAAATCGACCCATACGTCATCCCCCAAACTTGCACCTCTTTCGTGAAACCGTCCAGAATCACGATCAACCTCCCCAAAGCTCTCAAACTCTTCGTCAATTTCTCCATAGTTGGATGCCAAAGACAGAGAAACCCTGCGGATTGAGCCATAGAGGTGCTCGGTATCTAGGGGGACTGAGCTTTTGATCAAGATATGGCGAAACTCTTCCTCAAGCCTTGTCATGGCAACCTGGATTGTATTTGACGCCCGTTTTACAATCTCAGACGAATCAGACCGATGGGAAAGATCCTCAATCAACTGAAGGACTTCATCAACAGCCGATAAATAAAATGCCGTCTCATCCGGAGAATCCTCCCAAGGAAGAGAATTCCTAGAAGCATCAGAACGGCCTTCCCAGCTAAGAATGACCTTTTCGGCAGCCTCATAGCGGTCCTCGTTCTTCAAATCCTCGCTATTAATCAACTGAGTAATATTCGAGAGACGGTTATCGAAATTCGAGAAGATCAAAAGCATGTCCTCACGAACCTCCTTCGGAGCATTGAGACTCTTCAAGATCCGCTGCGCAGCGGCCATAACCCTATCCTCATCGCCGCCGCCAATATTGGTGGTCGGGGTAGCCATTTATCCGCCTTCCAGAGAGACTCCCTAGGGTTCGCCCGGTAAGAAAGAAAACCAGAAAAATTAACAAAAATCGGGAGTACAAATACGCATTGATTGACAATCATAGACCATTAACTTCCTATTTATTGTTTCCGATCTCACATATCTTCGAGAAGAGCGATGAGATTCCGGCGGAGAGAGGATCAAATGAGGATTTCAGAGCGGCCTCGACGGAAAGCTACACTGGCGAATTTAGCGTGTAAAGAGGGAATAGTCGAGGGTTGGCTTCGTAGGGGCCGACTACTCTACACTGGTCAACGTGATCCTCCGGTTTGGCTTCCGTCACATTCCACCAATAGAATTTTATTCGGATTCAGAAGTTCAATTTCTACTTTATTGTTATGGATTTTGAAGAATGTTTCTATTTTTTAAAACTTGTATGATTTATTATAATATTTTAAACAATACTAAAATAAAATTATAATAAATCGTAGATATGTTAAAAAATCACGAAAATTCTTAGATTATCTTCTCATTAAGTAATGAACATGTGGTAAAAATTGCAACCGAATCTAAGATCGTTTGGTAGTTTTTTCAATGAGAGTTTTATGAAATTATTGATAGAAGGTCAAAACTGATAACAGAATCAAAGTACAGGGTTCGGTTTGCCGGTTTTTTTAGTACAGGGGCCGAATTGAAAAAACGTGTATAGTACAGGGTTCAAATCGATAATTTCCCAAATAAATAATATTATTGAGGTAGAAGCTCATTGAAAACGTGATAAACAAAAAATAATAGAGGTCCTAAAGTAAGATTGATTGTCGTGTTACTTCCACGTCGAGTCACCGACAAAGAGAGGCAATTATTGGAATATATTAAATATTATTATATATTTTTTTAGAATAATTTATTTAATTATTATTTTTGGACGACAATTGTACGTCACTTGATTTGTAAGTGTCAGGCACATCACGTGGGAGTTGAACGTTACGTTCAATAATATCTATAAATGGTAAAAAAAAGTTGAGGTTAGATCCTAAATTTAAGAGATCAATAAAACTGATAATTCTATATTTAATTTTAATTATTTTGATTAATAAACTTTGTACGGTGAGAAAAATGAACTTCTCAGTAAAAAAAGAATTAAAAAAAAAACATGTAATTTAAATGTTTTTAAAAATAAATGTAATTTAGAAAGAAAAAAAAAAAAGCAATATTATTGATTTGACCTGTCGCAGAAACTTTAGGTCAGGCATTAATGGAGATTGATAATTATAATATTTAAATTAAATATTTGAAAATGTAGTTTTTTAATTAATGTGGGGCCTACCATGAGCAAAAGGAAATGACTGTTCCAAAAGCATTTGCGTTTTTGCTCTTTAAATAAAATAGATTTCTTCTTAGTGTCGGCGACAATATTGGGCCTGGGCCCAGTTTAAACGGGTCGGCCCATATTAGATCCACTATGCTGCTTTAGCAAGTTACAAGTATAATAAAAGAGGGACGGAAACCCAATCCTAATCTTTCTATCTCATTGTGAAGTGCTGCATTAACTCATAATAGATTTCGTATTACTACTTAAATAATTGACTACCATTAGTTATTATTTGAATAATTAATTCATAATATTTATAAATTACGTGTTAATTATTCAATTTCTGAACTAACAAATAGAGAAATCTTAAATAATAAATTTCATTGTATCAGTGTTAGCATTCTCAAAATACAAGGGTTTGCGTAATGTAACTCATACAAAATTTTACTCAGTATTATCAAAGAATAAATTAAAATAAAATAATAGTATGCTAAATATAATATCATAAATATAATTATAATTAAGATG
Organism: Begonia masoniana; assembly: GCA_022432975.1. Lineage (NCBI taxonomy): Eukaryota > Viridiplantae > Streptophyta > Magnoliopsida > Cucurbitales > Begoniaceae > Begonia > Begonia masoniana. The sequence goes on from CM039507.1 coordinate 3,505,280, forward strand.
AAATTAATTGTTCTTTGTTTGATGGAAATTATAAAAACAATATTATTTCGAAACAGTTTTATATAATCATATTATATAAAATTATTCATTATATGTCACTTCTTAATGGAATGAACTGTTTGTGATTTTATATTATTTGACGATTATTTACTTCAAATATAAATCATCTACTTATATAAGTTAATATTCTTTATATCATATCACACATATATAAAATATATACGTTAATATATAATTTTTATAAATAATTAAAAGATTTGCATGAATTATATCAAACATAAAAATTAATTAACAAAATTACTTATTTACTATATTAATTAAATGTTCATTACATTTGCTTATTGTTCACGTAACTCCCAACTGAAAGTTTCATAGTCGAGCATGTCATCGAAGATTTCAAAGAAGGGCTTTTCTTTTGGGAAGGGAGTTTTAAGTACGTACTCTAGGTTATCAGGGTTGGCAATGACGATGGTTTAAGGAGCGCATAGCCAGTGAACGACGATGGACCGGCTCGGTGACTTTGACAGAAGGTCGATGTACCAGATTAAGAGCCGACAACAGTTTAGATAGAAAGAGATAAAACAGCCGATGAGACGGTAGGAAGGATGAATGGCATAAGAGGATGGCTTGAAGCTCTTATTGCAACATTCTTTACCCAGAAAGAAGAAGAAAGATCTCTATATTTGCTCAGGAAGAACACACATTTTGTTTTAGTTTTCCAGTCCAATATATATATATACTATTGGTGTATATATATACATTTACTCTAACACCAGTGTATCTTACAGGCCAATTTCAAAATGCAACAACTAGCTTTTTTACATCTACTGTGATTGGCAAAGAAAGATACGACCCTTTAACAATGTCAGAATAACCATCTAAATACCTCTTTGCATCACTTAATCGCTGGCGTCCAATACAGCTTACTCCATTGTTGAATACTTTAGATTTCCACGGTCGTTCCTCAAATATTACTGCAACCATTATTGTGGAAACAATTGTGATGATTAGAACAATAACAGACTGACTATGAAGATTTAGATAGCAAACCTGTTGGCTTCATGCAGAACTTTCCTCGTAACATGCTTCTCAAGGTTTGATCTCTGCCAACTTCTATCTGTTTCTTGCCTCTACTGTTTCCAAAATTCACTGCTCAGAGCAGATTATCGCACAGTTCTAACTAATTAGCAACCTATTAGAACATATGAAATCAGGTTGCATCATACGGATCTTATAACTAACTGGAATACATGTTTGGAGCTACACCTTAATGGGTTTGAGTGTCATTATCTGCAGAAGCATTTAATCGCCTAGAGAACTTTCCAATTAATCAAGTACCAGAAGTAACATCTTATGAAAGTAAATGGATGAACCATGTCCATACTAAAAGCTATAGTCTATAAGACATGTACAGAGTATTCATGTGTACAGAGAATACAGAAATGTTTGCAAATAAATTGTACATAACAAGCTAAATTTAACAGGTCACCAACCAGTCCAGTAGTGTCCTCGCTCAGAACAATAGGCAATCCCTGTTACAAGAGTTCTGTATCTCTCTATGTACTTTTTCTTCGCAGGTGGTGGAGAATACTGGGTGATCCTTCAAACAAGTCTAATAGATAGTTTGCTATATCTTCTTCTGTATATTTGACATATTTCTCAGCATGTCTTCCACTCTCTCGGGGATTCGTAAACCTTCCAATGAAGGAGCGGTATGCTGGAATCACTTTCTCGGACACAGAGAGTCGTAGATCTTCGCGAAGTTGGGGATCAGGTACTTTCCAACCCGTCTGAATTCTGTAGATTTCCTCAAATCCCGCATTGAAATTCCTTAATCTTTCTTTCAAAACACCCTTCAAGGCATTACTCGAACTCCCACCAACTCCATCTTTCAAATAAGACAATACCTTGATCCAAGAAGAACGAAGGTAACTGGTTGCAAGCTGGCGGACCTTCCCAAGCCGTTTGCGAACCCAGTTATCACCCAATAGCTTTCTAAGTTCAGAATCTTTCACTTTCTGAACAATGTACAAAATATTGTTCATTAGAAAGACATATTGTATTGCTCCATCTCCATATAATTTTGATTTCTCTTCAAGATTGGCCTCCAGACAGGAGATCAACAAAAACAAGCGATGAGCTAAAGGTGATGTACATTCTAACTCAAAATCATCGCCAATCTCGTTCTTTAAGCGATTCAATTCCTCTTCCCCACTTTGCAAAAGTAAGTCCATAGTATCCCTGTAATCCACAAGCAATTTAACATAATTCATTACATAGCGCGTTATAGGGTGAATCTCAGCATTTAGCATGGGCTTCTTTGATGTCTCATTCTGAACAGCATTCTCGAACACTGCAAATGTCCCTGTGGACGCCTCTGCCAAGCCAGATAGCACTTGGCGTGCCTCACCCAGGACAAACTCATCAGTAATCATTGCCTGCAAATCCGGTATAGCATTGGCCAAAGAATCATACATACTCAAAATTTGAAATAACTTCTCTGGGGACCTTTCCCCAATAGCCACTGCCTCCCCAAAATTTAACAACTGCATCACACACCCTTTTGCAATCTCATTGAAGCAAATATCCTTAGACTCAACAGATCCGTCAAATATATGATCACAAAGTCTCTTTTCACCCGTGAAAAGCACTCGAGCCACAATTTTGATAACCTGACCCCATTTCTTCATCTTATCGTCCAAGGTTTTCCATTTCATTTTCTGGATCTGCTCAATGCTCAGCTTCTCAATTCCAAGAATCATCAGACATTCATCCAAAGCTTCCCGGCGGACAGTACTATATACCTGAACACACTCTCTTTCATAACCAGAGCGAACCATGCGGTCTGCAATCTCTTTCAGCTCCACTACCGCATCGGGATGTATCAAATCGACCCATATGTCATCCCCCAAACTTGCACCTCTTTCGTGAAACCGTCCAGAATCACGATCAACCTCCCCAAAGCTCTCAAACTCTTCGTCAATTTCTCCATAATTGGATGCCAAAGACAGAGAGACCCTGCGGATTGAGCCATAGAGGTGCTCGGCATCTAGGGGGACTGAGCTTCTGATCAAGATATGGCGAAACTCTTCCTCAAGCCTTGTCATGGCAACCTGGATTGTATTTGACGCCCGTTCTACAATCTCAGACGAATCAGAGCGATGCGAAAGATCCTCAATCAACTGAAGGACTTCATCAACAGCCGATAAATAAAATGCCGTCTCATCCGGAGAATCCTCCCAAGGAAGAGAATTCCTAGAAGCATCAGAACGCCCTTCCCAGCTAAGAATGACCTTTTCGGCAGCCTCACAGCGGTCCTCGTTCTTCAAATCCTCGCTATTAATCAACTGAGTAATATTCGAGAGACGGTTATCGAAATTCGAGAAGATCAAAAGCATGTCCTCACGAACCTCCTTCGGAGCATTGAGACTCTTCAAGATCCGCTGCGCAGCGGCCATAACCCTATCCTCATCGCCGCCGCCAATATTGGTGGTCGGGGTAGCCATTTATCCGCCTTCCAGAGAGACTCCCTAGGGTTCGCCCGGTAAGAAAGAAAACCAGAAAAATTAACAAAAATCGGGAGTACAAATACGCATTGATTGACAATCATAGACCATTAACTTCCTATTTATTGTTTCCGACCTCACATATCTTCGAGAAGAGCGATGAGATTCCGGCGGAGAGAGGATCAAATGAGTATTTTTCAGAGCGCCTTCGACTGAAAGCTACACTGCGAATTTAGCGTGTAAAGAGGGAATAGTCGAGGTTGGTCTTCGTAGGGGCCGACTACTCTACACTGGTCAACGTGATCCTCCGGTTTGGCTTCCGTCACATTCCACCAATAGAATTTTATTTGGACTCCAAAAGTCAATTTCTACTTTATTGTTATGGATTTTGAAGAAATTTTCTATTTTGAAATTCTAAAATTAGGGATATTTTCCATAATTAGATTTTTTGTTTACAAAATTTAAAATGTGAAAAATCTAAAAAAGTATCTTTTTAGAAAATAATTATTGTAGAGATGTCAAATCTTTAGCTCGGCTTAGAGGTGGTCACCGTTCAGATTAGTTCGATTCTTTGTCAAGATGACTAGTATTGGCGGCATCGAATGGCCGCTACACGACAGATCTTGAAGAGTCTCAATGCTCTGAAGGAAGTTCGTGAAGACATGCTTTTGATATTCTCGAATTTTGATAACTGTCTCTAGAATACTAAACAGCTGATTAATAGTGAAGATTTGAAGAACGAAGATGATCGCTATGGAATTGTTGAAAAGGTCATTCTTAGTTGGGACTCGAGTTCAAATGCTTCGAGGAATTCTCTTCCATAGGAGGATTCGCCGGATGAGATCAAGCTAATGTTCTTGTAATTTTAGAAATGAAACCAATAATTTTTGTTATAGAAATCGAAATTTTTAGTTCACTTCTCAGTCCTAGGTAGATGAACATTAAGGTAGTATAGAAGCACATGGAGACCTGAATTATAAATGCTTCCTGCTTCGTCCATGGTTAATGGTTCCTTAGAGAACTTCATCAGTAATTGTTCTTAGCAAAAGAGAATAACCGTACAATCAAATTCAAATTTTATTAATAACATTTTACCTAAGGTAAAACCAAACAACCTTGAGAAAAGAATGGACTATCTAATTGCCAACAAAAACAGAATTAAATTGCCGGAGAATTTCCGGGAAAAAAATAGCGTAGCCGATTGGTTTGCAAACTTCGCCATCAGCAAAAGAAATTCTTCCTTTTTTGATAACGATATTCTACAAAGTTCAATAAGAGTTATCAGAAACGATTTTTTGAGTGTCTACCCTTAAATTGAGTCTTCGTTAGATCTAACTATATGTCATAAATATAATTCATGACAAACACACCAACGTCAAACACAAGATGGGACAAAAATCACTTTCAACCAAATAATATAATACATAGGAATTGGTTGATTAGCTAAGCACCATTCAAATAAATTATGCTAACCTCTTGCTCATGTCGTCGTGAGCTGGAGAGCAACATTTAGACGCGTTCTAGTAGCCATCTACTACGACCTGCTCGAATCAAGGATTCAATTTACCTCGGTGTGACTTTATTTAAAATGACCTTGCAACCAAATTCTTGAGAATGGAAATCTATAGAAAAGGAGTTTAAAAACTTCACAGTACAGTAATGGCTGAAATAGTTATTTTAAATGCAGAGAAAATCATCACAGAGAAAGTCCAACAAACATTCAAGCAATGTTCGAAAATTCAGGTAGTTCTCTCCTGAGTCCTCGACTCTCCTCCGGTTGTGACAAGACGCAAGTTAGAACTTGGCAATCGCAACTCGCCTTGTGTGATGCAAGGGTCATAACAATGAGAGTGAAGTAAAGAATGAAGATTGTGAATGCAGGAGCTCACAAGCCAAACCAAGTTTTTTTTTTAAAAAAAAATTGGCTCGGGTTTCTTATTGGTTTTTCAATGAGCTGGAAAAAAGATTTTAAGTTCAAATTTTACCGGTTCGGTTCGTTAGCATCAATTTTGAATCTATTAAACAGAAAATCGAACCACTAACTCGATTATAAAAAAAATACCATTGAAATTCGGTTATTTAAAATTTGAAACCAACCCAATTTGTACCGAATAGATCGATTCCGATCCAGTTCATTGATGATAACTCTATGAAAATTAGAGTTATAGTAATCATTCTAAGCTAAGTTTGATCTTATTTTCGAGTTTTTAGTAATTTTAATGTATTTTAAGTTATGATGCAGATAAATAGTCAAACAAATAAAACGAAGATAAAAATGATGAATTTTGGAAGTCGAGCTGCAGCGCAGAGCAGTTAGGTTGCAGCCCAGCCACACAAATACAACCTGAGCTGTGCCTCAAAAGCAAAAAGCGCTTTGACCTGTAGCTCACACTTTTTGTGTCGCAAGCCAAGGTCGGATCTGCTATTTGAAAATACGAAATCCCGTGTGTTTTGAACTCTTAATCGAGACTATAAATACAACATATTCATACAAAATGAGAACTTTCGACAACCTTAAGACATATTTTGAGGGCAATTATAGAGGATTTCTGATCGAGACGAAGACTGACACACGTGCTACACCATTATAGTGACATATAAAGACAAATATTCTCTTCTATTTATTTCTTCTATTTGATTTTATTATGTTCAACACGTTTCTATTATTTGTATTTCGACCACGTCGAACTAATTCTCTTCCTCTTGACTAGAGATGAATAATTTATTTAAAGAATTATTTTAATGATAAAATTAGTCACACTTTAGAAAATAGGATTAGAATATTATTTCACTCATCGATAAATATAATATATCTATTATTTTAAAATAATGATAGAAGAACATTCTAATTTTCTTTTGTAAAATCAATTAATAAATGACCAAAAATAATAAAGTATAAAAATATAGTATACATATATTTATTCATAAATATATAATCATAGATGCAAGAGAAGTTGTGGGATCCATTTGAAAATAATAGTTTCAATTATTGACAATTATATAACTTTTAATAAATGTCATGCATGATGTTAAATGACATCTCTCCGAGAAGATCAATAGTTTGCATTAAGAAAGTGCAACATGAAATCAAGATCAAACTGAAGATGGTTGAAAACCAAAATAAAACTGAGTTTGGTGTTTCGATTTGATTGGTTCGATTTTATAGGTTTTGATTTACTTTATTTTCGACAAAGTTTTCAATTAATTTTTCAAAATTTCAAATCGAGAATTGATCGGAGTTTTAGTAGGTTTGACGTTAAGTTCGATTTTTCTAAGGTTACAACCAAACCAAACTGAGTTGAAAACCTCAATTCCAATTCGACTTATTCCAAAGGAATGGTCCCGTCTCTGCTTGGAAGTTGTAACGTATTGCTGACATTATTTATTTTGTGAATGTCAAACTTTTGGACCCTAATAACATTAAACAAGCTACTATTAGGGTGCAATTGATCATAATATCATCCTGCACTATCATATGCTCATGCACTAGAGTTGAACATGGACTTATTCATTCCTAGTGAAATGTATAATTATTGCTTTAAAATTAAATATTAATGTAGACTTTAACGACCTTATTTCTATTTGAGTGGGGTCGGGCTCGTGTTAGTGTTAGAGACTTTTTAGTTATTCTATAAATTCTCTTTGAGTTCCAAGATTAAATTATATTTTCATTTTTTGTCAGTAAATTTTTTTTGCATATATTTATTATTCTTTTCCGATTAGGATTTTTCATGTTTAATTCGGTTTTTAGTTTTCGTTTTTTTTAGTATTGTTGTTTGATTATGGATAAGGATAAAATGTTGACAGAAGTGGCTATAGTAGGCTTATGGTTGAACTTGTTGCATTTATATAGCAATGTATGGAGTTCTACGTTTATATAACTAATGAATTTTACATTATATTAGTAATATGGGTCAAACTCGATGAGCCAACTAAATATGTAGTTACTAGAGTATCATTACTTATTCTATGATGGGCAGAATAATAATTACACATCCAAGTTTAATAAAAAGGGTTATGGTTCTCAGTTCAAAAGTAATTTTATTTTTCTTGAATCCATCGACTTGAGAGAGATTCAAAGTGAAGTGTGTTAGCCTACTATACATTAAACTTAATTGTCTTAATGATTGATATAATTAATGAAATATTAATTCTATGTTAATAATAATTATACATTGATGAATTTTGTTATGTATGTTTATACTCTTGATGAAAACACCTTTGTAAAATGGTATTTGGAGTTTCTAATATATGTACTTGAGTCTATGCAGAATTAGTTTAATTTCACATCCAGGACTCAATCAAAAGTGACTTGAAAAGTCTCAAGTATAGACTTTGCGGACGCCTTAAGATGAAATGTAAAAGCCTCGTTCCGAGCCATGTGCAAAATGGAAAAATTCGTGGACGCCTAGTCTTGGCAGCAGACACCTATAGTGGAAACTTGGTGGATTCCACAAAAGCTCAATCTAGAGTATCAAACCATTTGATTATAGAGTTCAAATGCCTAGACCTCACTAGAGAACACTTGAGGGGGGTGCCCGCAAAAAGCCACATAAGCTCATTCTCAAAGCATTGTTTTTCGAAATTCAAATTGTGAAAGCCTAGAGACCAACGTTGTGACGGCCCAAAACCGGAACCCGATTGGGGTCCGAGATCGGAGCCATCACTCCGGGACAGTGGACGGAAAACAGTGACTATTTTTTTTATAACATAAATAGAACAGACAGCGTTACTGGAACAACTTATGAAAGCCAACTGAACTTTTTTAAAACTTTAACGGAAAACAGAACCGAATGACAGGAAACATGCATTGTCATCGCAAACCCAAAAAAAAACGTAGCTTTACAGAGAGGGAGAAACTACAGTGAGTAACAGAAAATATTTACAGGGAGAGAGAGAGTTCTCGGGTGTAGAAATTTAAATCAGGATTCAATAATGGATAACGGAACAGAAATTAGCATAAGGCTGGCAGAGGAGGAAACAGGAGACATTGGCGGAAGACTTAGGTGAATAACCAACGGAAGACTTAGTTTAAAGAAGCAGCGGAAGACTTGAATGACGTCAGCCGGAAGATGTAAATGCAAAGACAGAAGCGGAGATGACGTCAGGCGGAAGACACAGACAGTAACTGAGATCGGATGAGGAGATGACGTCAGCCGGAAGATGGATGACGTCAACCGGAAGATATAAGCATTATACTGGCGGAAAAACTGGGATGACGTCAGCCGGAAGACATATTTGCACTGGGCGGATGACTTGGGTGACGTCAGCGGGAAGACGGAGTTTTAAACTGGGCGGATGACTTATGCTGACATTAGCCGGAAGACATAAATACGCTGGGCGGATGACTTGATGACTTCACCGGAAGACGGAGTTTTAAACTGGGCGGATGATTTATACTGACATCAGCACGCTGGGCGGATGACTTGATGACGTCACCGGTGGATGCAGGCAGTGAACGAAATCGGAAGATGCAGCTTTTAAAGCAAAAGTTTGACAACTTTAACGGGAAGTCATAAGAACAGAAAACTTCAAACCCTCAAACCCGATTCTAAACATGGTTTTAAAACATGCATGGGAACATGACAGAAGTTAGAAAACCTAACAGAAGATCAAGAAAACAACTGCATGGATTATTCCAAAACCAGAGACAATCCATGCACAGATTATCAGAGAATATCCCAAACAAATTCCAAAATACTCTTGAATACAAACTTAACTGTCAAATACAGCGGGTTTAAACATTGAAACAGAATCTATACATTGTTTCAAAATTTCAAAGACAGTACGAAACTTAACATATATTTACAGAAACTCCCAAAACAGAAGTATTCTACAGGGCTTTTACCACAAAAACCAGAATTTTCCAGAAAACTTTACAGATATAGACATTACAAAAAAAACTTAAACCTCAAGACGGAAAACTATGTCTGGCTGCAGCAACCAAACCCCCATGAGCTCGAGCCACTAGCCACCTATTCATCAGATTGAGGCACAAAGTCCTTAGGTTCGGGTTCAGTACCTACATCAGGGAGTTCACCTATGAGTCTAAAACTCAGTAAGGACATAATCAGAATGCAGTGATGCAAAATGCTATGCATGCGGTTTTTCAGAAATACGGTGACAGTACAGAGCATTAAGTTACAATGGCATTAGAATTAAGTGGAGCTTATAGGGGAACTGGCAAACAGTGGGGGAGGGGGAGGGTGCACTATCAGGCACATTCAGGGGATACAGTACAGTAAACAGTTCAGGGGCCAGTCCCCGTCTCGCACTTAACCTGGTACATTTCAGTCGGATTTTATCTTGTTTAGTTTCAAACAGTGTACAGAAAACATTTGCATGTCTTTCAGAGAAAACGTGTATGCATGAACGGTGCTTGAACTTAAACAGACAGACAACAGAAATAAGACAACAGAAGGTAAATCGAAGCCAGACATTTCAGAACATAGACTATAACCTTTCTACCCAAAACAACCCGACAGAACAGGAAACCTAGTACCTCCGTGATGTAGGGCCTTAAGGGCCAACCTACGGTTATGAACTTACCTGTTTTCCTCGATGCAGTCAGCCGGAAAGCCTCGGAAATGTTCGAACCTGTACATGTACGTTCAGAAAATAAACAAGCTGCAAATGCTAACAAATAAGTCAGAAGAGTCTGTTCCAAACTCATTCAAACCCTTAAAAAACAAACCGGTGTGTTTTCATCCAAAGACAGTGAGTTTTTCACAAAATACCATAACCCTAAACTTCGGGAAAAACCCACATTAAACTTGTCCAAACTTGTTAGCATTAGTAGATGTTTACCTTAACGGAGGAGCAGAAGAAAATCTGAGGAAACAAAGTGTTGGTGTTTTGTCAAAATCGCCAGGAAGAGAGGATAAGGAGCAGTGGGAAGAAACAGATGAGAAGTGAGGGTTTCACGTAGGAGGAAGAACTTAGCTTCTTCATCAAGTTGCCAGATGTCATTCAACCATTGGCTCACTTCCACCTACCTTAATTACTTGCACATTTACCCTTCCATTGGCTTTTTAAACTTAATGTTTAGTTTAGTTAGCCTTTAGTTCGGTTCTCTCCCCATTAAATGTCCCAAAGTTTACAATAAAATAGTTATTGTAATAATGGCAAATTAAATCCATACAATAATTCAACAGATTATTACATGGTCAAAAATGCCGGGTGTTACATTCCACCCACCTTAACAGAAATTTTGTCCCCAAAATTTGTCTAAGCGAATAGCTCCGTATACTGGGCCCTGACATCCGCTTGTCTTTCCCATGTGGCTTCCTCCACATTGTGGTTGCGCCATAACACTTTTACCAGTGGAACCACCTTGTTTCGCAATACTTTGAGTGATATATCCAATATCTGTATGGGCCTTTCTTCATACGTCAGTGTCGGCATGATATCAAAGTCCACCTGTTTCACGATCTGAGTTGGATCTCGTACACATTTTCTCAGCATCGAAACATGGAAGACATTGTGGACCCCATCCATCGATGTTGGCAACTGTAGTTTATAAGCCATGTTTCCCACACGCTTCAGGATGGGAAAAGGGCCAATGAACCGTGGGTTGAGCTTTCCTTTCTTACCGAATCTCATTACGCCCTTAAAAGGCGACACCTTCAGGAATACTTCATCGCCTTCGGCAAACTCTAAGTCCCTTCTTCTATTGTCCGCATAACTCTTCTGTCGACTCTGAGCAATCTTTATTCGTTGTTTGATAGCAGCTATCACCTCGGACATTTGCTGTACTATCTCAGGGCCGATAAGCTTGGTTTCTCCGACCTCATCCCAACACAACGGGGATCTACACTTTCTGCCATAAAGAGCTTCATATGGAGCCATACCAATCGTAGCCTGATAGCTATTGTTGTAGGCAAACTCCACGAGTGGCAAATAACTACTCCAAGGAGCATTAAATTCCAGCACGCACGACCTTAGCATATCTTCCAGTGTCTGAATCGTCCTCTCAGATTGTCCATCCGTCTGTGGATGAAATGCAGTGCTGAAGTCCAATCTAGTGCCCAAGGAGCTTTGCAAACTTTTCCAAAACCTCGATGTGAATCTAGGATCCCGGTCTGAAACAATTGACACCGGAATACCATGCAGCTTGACAATCTCACTAATATATAGCTCAGCATACTGATCCATGGAGAATGTCGTCTTCACAGGTAGAAAATGGGCTGACTTCGTCAATCTGTCCACTATTGTAGCGACCCTAATACTGTACCCGTATTTCCGTACTATATTATTTTTTTTTACACTCTATATCTCAGAACCTAAACCGATATCAAAACCAGAATCGAAATCGGAATTGAAATCTAGGTTTAAAACCATTTAAAACAAACATAAAACTATTTCATAAAATAATTAAAAACTATAAAACAATTAAACAAAACTTTAATTAAAATGGGAGGGCAAAACTGTCCAGCCCACTAAAACCAGAGCAGCGACCAGTCGCTGCAGCATGCAGCGACCAGTCGCTGCATTTGCTGCATGCAGCGATCAATTGATCGCTGCACACTCCGCAGAGTGCAGCGATCGCCTACGCGATCCACACTTCCTTCAATCGCCTACTTTTGCTTTTTCCCTTACTATTTCTCTCTGGAATCCGATTCCAGAGAGCAACTCTTCACCTATTTAACACCACAACATCAATAAACACAATAAACTTACCATTTCCACTCAACCCAAAATGTATCTTAAACTCAACCGACTTGCAGCGGACTTTGAAACCATGTACATTTTTTTCATGAAAACGAACTGCATGGATATGTTTGAAATCTAAACAAACCCACCTGTTTTAAAATCACCCAAAACAGTTCCAAAACGTTTGAAAGTGTTAAAACGTAACCTATCAACTACCAGTACCAAACATGTAATATCCGGCTCGTACGGATTTTTAGAATATTATTATTATATTATTGGATGACATTTTTGCAAATGTGTCAAATTAGTTCTGTTTTACGAAAAGAAAGCGTCATGACGATCCTGACGATTAATAAGAATTTTAAGAAAATTATGAGAATTTTCGGAGATTAAACGCTATATTCCGAGTAATTACATTTCTAGTAATATAAAGGATGTTTTAGTAAAAATAGTAAATGAGGTCCAAATTGCGAACGGACATTTTTGTTAGGTCTCAAATGATGAGTTGGACCTATTGGCGAAATAAAAAAATTTGGAGAATCCGAATTGCTAACCGATTAATGAAACGAAGGACGAAACAAATATAAAATAGAGCTAAGGGCGAAATGGTAATTTGCAAAGTTAATTTTTAATTAAAACATCATAACTCCTTCTTCCTTAGCCATTTCACGCCAGAGAACCCTTTCTCTTCTTTTCTCTCGCGATCTCCTCTCTGCCCGCGAGCGATTTCCTCCAATCCGACCTCCGTTCGTTCCGTTTCCTTCACGTTTCCTCCTCCAATCGACGCTCTAGGTATGGATCTATAGTTTTAGAACGTTTATTTCGAGTTTTACGGAGTTATATGTTTAGGGTTTTCGTTAGGTTTTTGATTAAAAACGGGAATTAGGGCTCGTAATTAATAGGTTAGCCGTGATCAAGTATATATTGCACGTATTTGACGTTATTGGACGAAGTTAAATCGAATTGTGAAAATGTTAAAAATTAGGAATTTTCGAGATTTTAGGAATAACTCGTAAATTGGAATTTGCGGTGCTGAGCGCGAATTGCTCGAATAATAGCCCAATGAATTGGATTTGAGCTATAGGAAGTTTCCTTAGTTAAGGTTTTGTAAATTTGGACGATCAATAGCTTAAACTCGTTTTAACGTCGATATTGTGTTTTGCTTCAGACAAACAACGCTCATGGACGGAGCTTGAGCTGCTTTGGACACGAGGTAAGTTCTCGTGATCTTCTTTGGCCGATTGGCCTACACCGTACGTAGAATGTCGTCTCGAGGAGTTTTGGAGATGCGTTTGTTTAATTATACTTGGTTTGGGTAGCTAGGTTTTAGGGGTTTATAGTTTACGCTTTACAGTCTTGATGGTACACGTTATTGTTTGTTTACTTTAAGATATTTAACTGTTCACGCATCACTTGTTTTAAAGAAAAACATGAAAAATAAACTTCCGCACAGAATTTTAAAGATAACGTAAAGCATAGCATTGGCCGAAAGTCTTATTGGCCGAAAGACGTATTGGTCACGCGAGGTGGGGCTCAGGCACGGCTGTACGTGTTGTAAACGTGCACCCCCCGCTTCTAGCTGGAAAGAGTAGTCCGCCCGCTGGATGAGCTCTCTCCGGTTAGAGGGATAGGATCTTGGTGACACCTATTGAGCATTGCATAGTAAAGATAAAATAAAGCATGATTTATCGAACTCATACGCACAGCATGCATTGCATTTACGTAGAGCTTACTGGGATTTCATCTCATAGTGTATTGTATGGTGTAGGTGATTACGAGGATACAGGTGAGGATGAGATCCCTCCCCCTGAGGCATGATTCAGTTGACGAAGAATGTCTGCGGTGGTGTGCTAGCGCAGTCGAGGCTTATCTGACCCGTGGGGACATTATGTATAGATTTTGAGGGTTTTGGGACGTTTTGGGCTGTTGATTTGATAACTATGTATTGATAGAACATATTAGGGTGCTTGGTTCTGGTAGTTGATAGGGTTATCTTTTAGACGTTTAAACGTTTTGTAAATGTATTTTGAAAATGTTTGGTGTTAGGGAAATGTTCGATTTTTAAACATATCCACGCAAATTGTTTTTAAGAAAACGGGTTATGGTTTAAATGTGTTTTGAGTCGTTTATTGGTTGATTGACGAAGTGCGAATAGGATGAGGATATGGGTGAGACTATAATGTGATGTTATTGTGTTTGTTAAGGTGTATGTGTGGGAAGAAGAGTGGTTGGAGTATAGAATAAAGAAGGAAAGAAAGGGAGTGGAGGCAGTGAGGTCCCTGGCCCCTCGTTGTCGTGTGATTGCCTGCGGGGGCGATGCGATCGCCTCTGGTAGCCACTCTCCAAAGAGTGTGGCGATCAATCGCCACAATTGTGGTGATTGATCGCCACTTGCTTTTTCATGGTGGTGATCAATCACCCCTATATTTAAATGGAAACTTCCCCTTTTGCCCCCTTCCTCTCAGCCGATTGTTTTTCTTTGTTTTTCAATTGTTTTAATATATTGTTTTAAGTTTTATTTAAATTGTTTTAAAGTGTTGTAAATGGTTTATAAACATAGACTTCTCTGATTTCAATTCTGATTTCGATTTCAGTTTAGGTTCCGCTTAGAGTCTATTTAAAGATATTAGGATAAAAAAAAATAGTACGGGAAATACGGGTACAGTATTAGGGACGTTACAAAACATCCTATAATTTCTATATAAACATCAGCCCAAAATGTCCCAATAATCCCAAAATCTATACATACTCCCCCATGGGTCGGTTAAGCATCAATTGCGCCAGCACACCACCGCAGTCATCCCCCGTCAACTAGACTCAAGTCTCTGGAGGAGGAATCTCATCCTCACCTGGTTCCTCGATATCTAGATCACCTACACCATATAATACGCTATGAGATGAAATCCCAGTAAGACTCGTAAATGCAATGCATGTTGTGCAAATGAGTTCATTAATCATGTATATTTTCCTTACGATGCAATGCACAATAGGTGTCACCGAGATCCTATCCCTCTAACCAGAGAGAGCTCATCCAGCGGGCGGACTACTCTTTCCAGCTAGAAGCGGGGGGTGCACGCTTACAACACGTACAGCCGTGCCTGAGCCCCATCTCGCGTGGCCAATACGCCTTTCGGCCAATACGCCTTTCGGCTAATACGCCTTTCGGCCAATACGCCTTTCGGCCAATAAGCCTTTTGGCCAATGCTATGCTTTACGTTATCCTTAAAACTCTGTGCGGAAGTTCATTTTCATGCTTTTCTTTAAAACAAGTGATGCGTGAACAGTTCAATATCTTAAAGTAAACAAACAATAATATGTACCATCAAGAC
This sequence comes from Begonia masoniana, assembly GCA_022432975.1. Classification (NCBI taxonomy): domain Eukaryota; kingdom Viridiplantae; phylum Streptophyta; class Magnoliopsida; order Cucurbitales; family Begoniaceae; genus Begonia; species Begonia masoniana. The sequence continues at coordinate 3,520,767 of CM039507.1, forward strand.
TGTAAAGCGTAAACTATAAACCCCTAAAACCTAGCTACCCAAACCAAGTACAATTAAACAAAAAGCATCTCCAAACTCCTCGAGACGACATTCGACGTACGGTGTAGGCCAATCGGCCAAAGAAGATCACGAGAACTTACCTCGTGTCCAAAGCAGCTCAAGCTCCGTCCACGAGCGCTGTTCACCTAGGCAATTTACAAGGATTTGACGTTAAAACGAGTTTAAGTTAATAAACGTCCAAATTGTCAAAACCTTAACTAAAGAACTTCCTAAAATTTTTAATTACATTCATCGAGCTATTTCATCGAGCCAATACACGCTCGACACCTCAATTCACACTTTACGAGTTTTTTCTTAAAACCAGAAAATCCCTAATTTTTAACCTTTTCACAAATTGATTTAACTTCGTAAAATAGCGTCAAATACATGCAATATATACTTAATCACGGCTAACCTATTAATTACGAACCCTAATTCGCGTTTTAAATCGAAACCCTAAACGAACCTAATTGTTTAAAACTCCGAAATCATCAAAATAAACGTTCTAAAACTATAGATTCATACCTAGAACGTATATTGGAGGAGAAAGCGTGAAGAAAAATGAAGCGAACGGAGGTTGGATCGGAGAGATTAGTCGCGAGCAGGGAGGAGAAGTCGAGGGTTTTCTTCTCTGGAGAACGATTTTCAAATGAAAATCGTTAAGGCATTTTGCCTTTAAGTAATGTTAAGTAATTAATAATTAATTAAATGCTAAATGACGATTTTGCCTTTCCTCTAAATTTTCTATTTGTTTCGTCATTCGTTTCTTTAATCGTCCAACGATTCGACTTTTCAACTTTCCACATTTTGCCAATAAGTTCAACTTATTATTTGGGATTTAACAAAACCGTCCGTTCACAATTTGGACCACGTTTGCTATTTTTTACGAGAACGTCTTTTACATTACGAGAAATGTATTTACTCGGAATATAACGTTTAATCTCCGAAAATTTTCATAATTTTCTTAAAATTTCTATTAATCGTTAGGATCGTAATGACGCTTTCTTTTCGTGAAACGGACCTGATTTGACATATTTACCAAAAATACCATTATATAATAAAATAATAATATTTTAAAAATCCGTACGAGCCGGATATTACAACTATGACCCATATACTATTGTGGCTTTTAGCTGTTCTTGGAAGGCCAACAACAAAGTCCATTGTGATGTTCTCTCACTTCCATTCGGGAATCGAGAGAGGTTGAAGCGTTCCACTTGGTCGTTGATGTTCAGCTTTGACTTGTTGACATATCATACAAGACTCCGCATACTTGGCCACCTCATTCTTCATATTTGGCCACCAGAAGTGAAGTTTCAAGTCTTGATACATCTTCGTGCTTCCAGGATGCACAGAGAAAGGGGATGAGTGGGCTTCCGACAAGATGTTCTTCTGTAACTTCTCATCCTTCGGAACATACCATCTATCTCTAAACTTAAGAATACCATCTCCCGAATAACTGAAATCGGAAGAAGCCATTGGTACCTTGCTCCCCATGTCAGCCATCTCCTTTGAATTGGTCTTCTGGGCTTCCTTAATGCGGTCCAAGACGGAGGGCCGTAGTGTTAAGCCTGCTAGTATGGCCGATAGCCTAAAAACTATCTCCATATCGAATTTCTGTATCTCCGTCCTCAAAGGCATTGATACGGCCAACATAGCTGGTTGCACAATAGCTGGCATCCTGCTCAGTGCATCAGCTACCACATTAGCTTTACCAGGATGGTATTTGATCTCAACATCGTAGTCTTTCACAAATTCTAACCACCGCCTCTGTCTCATATTCAACTCCTTCTGAGTAAAGAGGTACTTCAAACTCTTGTGGTCAGAAAACACTTCACATGACTGTCCGTACAAATGGTGTCTCCACACTTTCAGCGCAAATACAACTGCCGCTAACTCAAGGTCGTGAGTAGGGTAGTTTTCTTCATGGATCTTCAATTGTCGGGATGCGTATGCTACCACTTTCCCTTCTTGCATTAGTACACACCCCAAGCCCATCCTTGACGCATCACAGTATACGTTGAACTTGCCGTCTTCAACTGGCAATACTAACAGAGGAGCAGTGGTTAATTTCTGCTTAAGTGTCTGAAAGCTCACCTCACATGCTTCAGACCATCTGAACTTGATTTCTTTCCTTGTCAAGCTGGTCATGGGTTTTGCTATCACAGAAAATCCCTTGATGAATTTTCTGTAATAACCAGCTAGTCCGATAAAGCTCCGTACCTCACTGGCATTCCTCGGCCTTGGCCATTCTTTCAGTGCCAGAATCTTAGCTGGATCCACAGACACTCCTTCTGCCGACACCACGTGGCCAAGGAAATTCATCCTATTCAACCAGAATTCACACTTTGATAGCTTGGCATATAATTGATGCTGTTTTAGGACTGACAGTACAATAGTCAAGTGCTCCTCATGTTCGGCTTCACTTCTAGAATACACTAGGATGTCGTCGATAAATACGATCACAAATTTATCCAGAAAGTCCTGGAATATTCTGTTCATCAAGTCCATAAATGCCGCAGGAGCATTGGTTAATCCAAACGACATTACCAAGAACTCATAGTGTCCATATCGGGTCCTGAAGGCAGTCTTTGGAATATCTTCAGCTCTGACCTTCAACTGGTAATAGCCGGAGCGTAAGTCAATCTTAGAAAATACCCGAGCCCCTTGTAGCTGATCAAACAAATCGTCGATTCTTGGCAACAGGTACTTATTTCTGATAGTCAACTTGTTCAGCTCACGGTAGTCAATACACATCCGCAGGGACCCATCCTTCTTCTTGACAAATAAGACGGGAGCACCCCACGGAGAGAAACTAGGGCGCACAAAACCCTTATCCACTAACTCTTTCAGCTGAGCCTTCAATTCCTTCAGTTCAATTGGTGTCATACGGTACGGATTCTTCGATACTGGTTGCGCACCAGAATATACATCAATTTCAAACTCGATTTCACGATCAGGTGGCAATCCCGGTAAGTCATCTAAGAAAACCTCTGAGAAGTCCCGGACTACCAGAATGTTTTGAAGTTCCACCTCATTTTGCCTTTGAACATCCACAACGTGGGCAAGAAATCCGACGCATCCTGACTTCATCAGCCATTGAGCTTTCAAGGTAGATACAACAGGTATACCACGTTTCTGTGGTATCGCCTGGTAGGAGAACTCTACTCCATTCGGGCGTTTAAATGACACTAGCCCGGACCTACAGTTAATGGTGGCATGATGTCTAAATAGCTAGTCCATCCCCAGAATGACATCGTACCCTTTCATACCGATGACGATAAGGTTGGCGTACAATTTCTGGTCTCCTACCGTCACTATATCACCCCGCACCACCTGCTCGGAGTGCATAAACTCTCCAGACGGTAGCATAATGCTGTAGGGCTGATCTGACAACGTACTACAAAACCTCTGTTTAACTATGAAGTCCATGGCCACAAACAAATGTGTGGCCCCCGTGTCCCACAAGGTATAGGCAGGTGCATCACATACTGAAATTGTACCTGTAATTGCTGTGTGCAGATCAGCATCATCAACGTCCTCCATCATCGCAAAGACTCTTGGCCCGGCCTGATTTTGTCTCGTGTTGGGTATCGGGCAATCACGAACATGATGGCCTCCTTTGCCACATCGGAAACAAGCGCCAGTAATAAGCCTGCATTCGCCCTGGTGGCTTCTCTGGCACCGTGGACATATAGTGGGCTGAGGAGCTCCCATCGGTCTCTTTCCTTTGTCTGGGTAAGTGATGGTCTCATTGGGCCTCTTAATGCCCCTGTTTTGTTGCTGTTGAGGTTGCAGGTTTTGACCCCTTGGTTGTTGCTGTTGTTGCTGAGGAACATTTCGAATAATCCCTCTTGGCGAATCTCTTTGTCTCTGGGACTTTATCTCTAAGGCCTCCAACCGATAAGCCTTGGCCACCACCTTCACATACGGTGCCTCATCGAACCCTCCGGTCGTGATCCCTCGCAGAAGGTCCATCTTTAATCCTTGAATGAATTGGTGCACCTTGTTCTCATCGGTGGCCACCATATGTGTTGCATATCGGGACAGTGACTCGAACTTCTGAACATATTCAGCCACTGACCCATATTGTCGCAGCCGAGAGAATTCAAGCAACTTTTCCTTCCTCACTCCCCGGTCAAAGTACTTCTCGTAGAAGATCTTCGTGAATCCTTCCCAGCTTAATGCCACTGTAGTTGACTGCACTGTGTCCCACCAAAATCCCGCACTTTCGGTGAGATAGAACGTGGCGCAAATAACTTTCTTGTTGTCTTCTACTTCTGCATATCCAAACATTTTCTCCATTGTTCGAATCTAGGTTTCAGCACGGGTCGGGTTTGTAGACAGTCCATCAAATGAAGGCGGCTGGAGTCGCCGAAATCTGTCTCCACTGTTGTCTCGCGGCGCATTATCACGATTGTTATTTCATGATTATTGTTTCTATCGTCTTCTCTGGCCATCATGCGTTCAACCATGTGTGACTGTGCACCCACCAGTTCGGTCAGTCGGTCAATGGCTCGAGAGCTTTCACTTGACTCTTCTTGATGTCCTCTCACCATTTCTAATAAACCCTATAAACAGAATAACCTAACTTAATAAACAGAACTTTTACAGGAATTTTTAAACACTTACAGTTGGTGGAGCGATCTCACGTGGCGGGTTGTGCAGTCAGACATTTCACAGAATCGGTTTTAAAACCTTGTCGCTCTGATACCACAACTGTGACGGCCCAAAACCGGAACCCGATCGGGGTCCGAGATCGGAGCCGTCACTTCGGGACAGTGGACGGAAAACGATGACTATTTTTTTTTGAACATAAACAGAACAGACAGCGTTACTGGAACAACTTATGAAAGCCAACTGAACTTTTTTAAAACTTTAACTGAAAACAGAACCGAATGACAGGAAACATGCACTGTCATCGCAAACCCAAAAAAAAATATAGCTTTACAGAGAGGGAGAAACTACAGTGAGTAACAGAAAACATTTACAGGGAGAGAGAGAGTTCTCGGGTGTAGAAATTTAAATCAGGATTCAATAATGGATAACGGAACAGAAATTAGCATAAGGCTGGCAGAGGATGAAACAGGAGACATTGGCGGAAGACTTAGGCGAATAACCAACGAAAGACTTAGTTTAAAGGAGCAGCAGAAGACTTGAATGACGTCAGCCTGAAGATGTAAATGCAAAGACAGAAGCGGAGATGACGTCAGGCGAAAGACACAGACAGTAACTGAGATCGGATGAGGAGATGACGTCAACCGGAAGATGGATGACGTCAACCTGAAGATATAAGCATTATACTGGCGGAAAAACTGGGATGACGTCAGCCGGAAGACATATTTGCACTGGGCGGATGACTTGGGTGACGTCAGCAGGAAGACGGAGTTTTAAACTGGGTGGATGACTTATGCTGACATCAGCCGGAAGACATAAATACGCTGGGCGGAAGACATAAATACGCTGGGTGATGATGTCACCGGAAGACGGAGTTTTAAACTGGGCGGATGACTTATGCTGACATCAGCCGGAAGACATAAATACGCTGGGCGGATGACTTGATGATGTCACCGGAAGACGGAGTTTTAAACTGGGCGGATGACTTATGTTGACATCAGCCGGAAGACATAAATACGCTGGGCGGATGACTTGATGACGTCACCGGTGGATGCAGGCAGTGAACGAAATCAGAAGATGCAGCTTTTAAAGCAAAAGCTTGACAACTTTAACGGGAAGTCATAAGAACAGAAAACTTCAAACCCTCAAACCCGATTCTAAACATGGTTTTAAAACATGCATGGGAACATGACAGAAGTTAGAAAACCTAACAAAAGATCAAGAAAACAACTGCATGGATTATTCCAAAACCAGAGACAATCCATGCACAGATTATCAGAGAATATCACAAACAAATTCCAGAATACTCTTGAATACAAACTTAACTGTCAAATACAGCGGGTTTAAACATTGAAACAGAATCTATACATTGTTTCAAAATTTCAAAGACAGTACGAAACTTAACATATATTTACAGAAACTCCCAAAACAGAAGTATTCTACAGAGCTTTTACCACAAAAACCAGAATTTTCCAGAAAACTTTACAGATATAGACATTACAAAAAAAACTTAAACCTCAGGACGGAAAACTATGTCTGGCTGCAGCAACCAAACCCTCATGAGCTCGAGCCACTAGCCACCTATTCATCAGATTGAGGCACAAAGTCCTTAGGTTCGGGTTCAGTACCTACATCAGGGAGTTCACCTATGAGTCTAAAACTCATTAAGGACATAATCAGAATGCAGTGATGCAAAATGCTATGCATGCGGTTTTTCAGAAATACAGTGACAGTACAGAGCATTAAGTTACAGTGGCAGTAGAATTAAGTGGAGCTTATAGGGGAACTGGCAAACAGTGGGGGAGGGGGAGGGTGCACTATCAGGCACATTCAGGGGATACAGTACAGTAAACAGTTCAGGGGCCAGTCCCCGTCTCGCACTTAACCTGGTACATTTCAGTCGGATTTTATCTTGTTTAGTTTCAAACAGTGTACAGAAAACATTTGCATGTCTTTCAGAGAAAACGTGTATGCATGAATAGTGCTTGAACTTAAACAGACAGACAGCAGAAATAAGACAACAGAAGGTAAATCGAAGCCAGACATTTCAGAACATAGACTATAACCTTTCTACCCAAAACAACCCGACAGAACAGGAAACCTAGTACCTCCGTGATGTAGGGCCTTAAGGGCCAACCTACGGTTATGAACTTACCTGTTTTCCTCGATGCAGTCAGCCGGAAAGCCTTGGAAATGTTCGAACCTATACATGTACGTTCAGAAAATAAACAAGCTGCAAATGCTAACAAATAAGTCAGAAGAGTCTGTTCCAAACTCATTCAAACCCTTAGAAAACAAACCGGTGTGTTTTCATCCAAAGACAGTGAGTTTTTCACAAAATACCATAACCCTAAACTTCGGGAAAAACCCACATTAAACTTGTCCAAACTTGTTAGCATTAGTAGATGTTTACCTTAACGGAGGAGCAGAAGAAAATCTGAGGAAACAAAGTGTTGGTGCTTTGTCAAAATCGCCAGGAAGAGAGGATAAGGAGCAGTGGGAAGAAACAGATGAGAAGTGAGGGTTTCACGTAGGAGGAAGAACTTAGCTTCTTCATCAAGTTTCCAGATGTCATTCAACCATTGGCTCACTTCCACCTACCTTAATTACTTCCACATTTACCATTCCATTGGCTTTTTAAACTTAATGTTTAGTTTAGTTAGCCTTTAGTTCGGTTCTCTCCCCATTAAATGTCCCAAAGTTTACAATAAAATAGTTATTGTAATAATGGCAAATTAAATCCATACAATAATTCAACAGATTATTACATGGTCAAAACTGCCGGGTGTTACAAACGTGGACTTCCGTAGCGGGCAACCAAAAAGCCTCACGGAAGTGCTGATTAGAAACAAGAAATTCAAATTAATGCTTCTGTAAATGCCTAATCACCATTTGTGGTCACTCAATCACCATTTTAGGTAAAACTCACTAAACCACAATCACCATTTGTAGTCGCTCCATGTGATAGCTCCTAACATAAGTTGGGGAAGTCCATCGCCTCATTGATGTCTCTAAAAGACATATTGTGGACACCCGATGACAACTAGAGAACGTCTTCAACTTGATAAATTTAAAGATAACTATAAATAGTAGCTCACTCCACCTTACAACATATCTAGAGACTCACGCTAAAGTGCTGTTGAATTTTCTTGAGACTTTATAGTCTATATTTTTGAGTAAATATCTAACTCTCTTATACACAAACTTGAGACTTCATATTTGTGAGAGTTAGGTTTTGCCCCAAAAACCTTTACACTTGTTATTTGTAGAACGATTAAAGGGTGACACCAGAGAAGAATTGATGTAAGGCTTGATTAATGTCCAGAAGTTCATTTGATCATAACTGAAAGAGTTATAATAGAATGAATCTTCGAGGGAGAGCCTTGGAGTGCAATCATAGGCAAATTAGGCAAACCACATTAACAAATTGTTTGTATTCTTTTCTTTTACTTGCTTCCTTATTGTTAGTGTCATTCTTTGTATATTAGACTTGATAAATCTAGTTAAGTGAGAAAATATATTAATTTGAGATACAAGTGATTAAAATTGTAATTACAATTAGAAACCTAATTCACTATTGTCTTAGATTATTATCAATCTGACAATTGGTTTTAGAGCTTGGTCATCAACCTTTATTGTGATTCAAAAATAAATTTTTATCTTGAAAAATAGCTTTGGCTTTTTATTTAAATAGTTAGCATGTTGAGGGACCATTCATCTCTAGACCTTCTTATTTGATGGAAATGACTATGTATATTGAAAATCTATGATAAATTTTTTTATTCAATCTATGGATTATGACTACGACATATTATCGAAAATGGACCATATACACCTATTTAACTTGAAAATAGTATAAATTTTTCAAAGTTTCCGTTCGAGTATGATGAAAATGACAAATATAGATTATCTTTAAATGCTAAGGCAATTAACAAGTTGTACTGTGCACTTAATAAAGATGAATTTAATACAATGCAAGAGTGTGATAATACATATGAAATTCGATATTTACTTGAAGTCACACATCAAGACACAAACCAAGTAAAGGAAAGTAAGATGAGCTTATTTATGCATGAATATGAATTATTTGTCATGAACAAATAAAAAACCATTGGTCAATATATACTCGTTTCACTAATATTACTAGTAGTTTAAATGTTCTTGATAAGATTTAACCCAACGAAGAGTTGACGAGAAAATTTTTTAGGTGTTACCGAGATCGTGACAACCAAAAGTGATTGCAATTGTAGAAACACGAGATTTAAAAGTGCTAATGATGGATGAGCTCATTGGATCTGTCATTACACATGATATCTTAATGAAGATTAATGAAAAAGAAAAGCAAAATGAGAAAGAAGTCTCCAAGAAAAAAACATTGCTATCAAATCCTCATTAACAATCAAGTTGAATATGAGAAAGAAGACAATGATGAGGAAATAACATTAATGATTAAAAAATTTAATAAGTTATTCCAACAAAGGAGGCAAGGGAGAAGATTTTTCAAGGGGGATCGACATCAAAAAGAGAAGTGTGGGAAGTCAGAGACGCTACAAAATCAACTACCCACAAGCCAAGAAGGCATCAAAGACATTAAAAATGAAAGCGATTAAAGCCACTTGAGATGATAATGAAGAAGACACATCATCTGAGAATGAAGAAGTTGTTAACATGTACTTCATGGCTAAAGAGGGTAAGAAACGTGATTGATTTAGTGACTTAAATGAACATTATATGAACAATGTTGACTTATATGAACAATTTAAATTTCTTTAGTTGAAGTATAAATAAATTATTGAAAAAGAAAATACTGAATTAGAGAAAAAGCATGCTAATATTATTTTATCTTTTGAAAATGAAATTGTTGAGCTTAAAAAGAAGAATGTTGACTTGCATGACATGGTACTTAAATTTACTAATGGTAGTAAAAACTTGAACATGCTAACTCTCTTATACCCAAACTTGAGATTTTATCTTTGTGAAAGTTAAGTTGTGTGCAAAAAACCTTTATCATTGTTATTTGTGGAATGGTTAAAGAGTGATGCCCGAGAATAGTCGATGTAAGGTTTGATTGTCGCCTAAAAGTTCAATAGGTCATAATCGGAAGAGTTATAGTGGAAGAAATCTTCAAGGAGGAGACTTAGAATATGGACGTAGGTAAAATTGACTGAACTACATTAACAAGTTGTTAGCCTTATCTTCTATTACTCTCTTACTTATTGTTATTGTCATTGTTTGCATATTAGATTTAGCAAATCTAATTAAAAGATAAAATAAATTAATTTGAGATAGTAAACAATTTAAATTATAATTACGATTAAGTTTAGAATACCTAATCCATCAATCCTCTTAGGTTATTACTGATCTAGCAAAGTGCTCATTGAACTAGAAGCCCTTCGTACCTGACCCCATTATGTACAAATTACATCAATGGATTCGAATATGCCTTTCTATTCTTCTGATAATTTAGACATGGAAAGATCTAGGGAAATATAAAATTTGGTTTGTAGAACTTGAGGTTTAATAGTTCTAATAAGTTGTATCTAAGTATGTCCATGTTGGACTATTAGGAGAAGTGTGTTTTGTGGTGTAAGTAACGTTATTTACTAGATTGAAGCATGTTTTGTTGAATTAATTTAAAAAATTTGAATATTCTGGAAAATGAAGAAATGTGTTGTTAAATTCAAATTTTGTTGATGTACTTAAAAGTTTTGGTGTTTGGATTATGGATTCGGTCAAGAACGGATGAAATTCATATTGTTCATGTAAGGTCTTGAATGTAAAAATTCGTGCAGAGGAGAAAGAATTCAAAGAGTCATATGGTTTTTCCAACTATCATTGTTGACTCTTCTGTTGAGCGTTGTTGATTTCTATTGCTATATCGTTGAGTCTCTAGAAGGCGCTCATTTGTTTGAGCGTTATTGTAGTTAGAATTGTAGCATTCAGATTTTGTAAATAAATTTAAGAAGAACGTTGTAACGCTCTATATTGAATGCTACAACGCTAACTCTCTGACCTGCGCATTAAGTGTGAGCACTACAATGCTGGTTTAGGCGTTATAGCCCAAAGTCTATGCCAAATTTGAACAGCAAGATTGCTATAACGCTGGTTTTTTGGTGTGCTCGGACCAGACTCAATGTTGTAACAATAACTCCCCAGGCTACAACACTTCCATGATTGGAAAGTGTTCGTTGTAACAGAAGTTCTATTCAAAACAAACCCAATAATCCGAGTATAAGAAAATTGAACTAACAATAAAATCACACCCACAATGCAAGACAATTTTTAGCATGGAAAACCTTTCAAGACAAGAGTAAAAACAACAGCTAGGCACAAAAAAGAGCAAACAAAAAAAGAAGTTAACAAATGGGCACCTAAATCAATGTAGTCCTATTTTTCCTCCATTCAGAATGTAGTCCTAGATGTCATAAATGAGCTATCACAGTTTCAAGCCGATCCAACGGTTCAAACTTCGGTTAGCTCAATTCTCCTTCGGCTACTGCAATGAATTTCAAAAATGAGTTTTGTTTTCTCTCTTCTCTCTTCTCTCTTCTCTTGTTGTTTTTTGTGAAAAACACACTCTAAATGAGACTATGTCTTCTAAACATATAATTCAAGACATGAGCTTAAAATTAAGGTGATGTGCCCCAGAGGGCCATCACTCGATCACAAACCAAGGCACAAACTTTATCAAACCTATTCACTAACAAGCTCATTTCTTTTGCAGGTATTGATGGCTTCGAAGACCTCTTCAAGAACTTGGATTGAGAGCCGAGCACAAAGGACATGGATTAGCCCTTGCACATGCTATCGTGGGAACCAAAGAAGGAAGCACCTGAAGAAGGGATTTATCTCCCTTGGAATTAAAATTGTAACCAAACACTAATCTTTTTTCTTGTTGTTTTGGCAAACTTTTAGTCTTGTATTTTGTGGGCAAATATTGACCTTCGTGTAATGTTTTATAGTTGCATGCATCATTAGGCATTAGGATTAGATGTATGTTAAGATAGATGGTGGTTGGAAGTTGATTAGCAACAAATGGGCCAAGCAAAGGAGTTGCTATGATTTGGGCACAAAAGGCCAACTTTTGGGCCTCATTTGGCAGCCCAAGACAAACCCAAAAACCAGCCATCCTAGGTCTATAAATACATGGTTATTAGTGCTTATAATGGTTGTTGATGATATGAGAATAACCTAATTTGTCTGCTGAAGCGCCGCCTTGAATATTGGTGAACGGTAAGTCTCGGTTCAGTCAAGAACAGAGAAGGAGTTCTCTTCTTTGAGCTTTCAAGCCCACGGTTGCTTGAATAGCCATTGTTCCGCTCTTCTTCCCTCTCTTTATAGATTAGGATACACGAAAAGAGTGGCCATTAACCTGTTCCATTTGCTGCCATCTTCCTTGGAAGATTGTAATACCGAGAGCTTATCAAATATTGCTCATCGAATAGCATCTGGTTTTCCTTCCGTAACTTTTTATTTTCTTATCATCTGGACCTGAAAATTTAAGGACACATTCTTCACTCATACCCCTTAAAATTTCGTTGCATTTGGATATCATTTGGTTGGTCAAATCACTGCTTGATTTTAGGGTATTTTTGGACTAGCCAAACTCTGGTTTTCTAACTTGCTGTTGTGGGTAGAAATACGACCCCTTTGCAGATGGAATCGTGTAAGAAAATTGAACTAACAATAAAATCACACTCACAATGCAAGACAATTTTTAGCATGGAAAACCTCTCAAGACAAGAGTAAAAACAACAACAAGGCACAAGAAAGAGCAAACAAAAAAAAGAAATTAACAAATGGGCACCCAAATAATATAGTCCTGTTTTTCCTCCATTCAGAATGTAGTCCTAGATGTCACAAATAAGCTATCAAAGTTTCAAGCCGATCCAACAGTTCAAACTTCGTTTACCTCAATTCTCCTCTGGCTACTACAATGAATTCCGAAAATGAATTTTGTTTTCTCTCTTCTCTTTTCTCTTGTTGTTTTTTAATTAAAAACACACACTCTAAATGAGACTATGTCTTCTAAACATATAATTCAAGATATGAGCCTAAAATTAAGGTCTTATCAAGTTTGGGCCCCTCCAATTAGGAGGAAAAAACCAAACTCCCTCGCCGACTAGTTGGAGGGCGTTGTCAACCCGGCAACCGAGCGACAAAATTCAAACTTATTCCATGAGAACACCTTTGTCAACATATCCGATCCATTATCATTCATGTAAATCTTTTCAAGTTCCAACATCTTATCATCCAAAACATCACGAATCCAATGATAACAAATTTCAATGTGTTTTGACTTCGAGTGAAAAGAAGAATTTTTCGCAAGATAAATTGCACTTTAATTATCACAAAATAAGACATACGTTTGTTGTTTCAACTCAAATTTCATCGTGAACTTTCTCAACCACAACAATTCCTTTGTTGCCTCCACGGTAGCTATAAGCTCAGCTTCTGTAGTAGAAAGAGCAACACACGTTTGCAATTTAGATTGCCAAGCCACGGCTTCCCCAAGAAAAGTCACCATATGCCCCAAAATAGATTTTCGATCATCCAAGCTGCCGGCCAAATTTGAATCCGTAAACCCAACCAACATAGGCTTTTAACATCCCAAAGTTAGTATGAGATCCGTCATTCTCCGGAGATATCTCATAATCCACTTCACGGCCTCCCAATCGTGTCTTCCCAGATTCAAAAGATATCTACTCACCATGCCAACGACGTGCGCTATATCGGTCTTGTGCAAACCATAACGTACATCAAGCTACCAACCGCCGAAGAATACGGAATGTTCTTCATAGACAACTTCTCAGCATCAATAGAAGGATAATGATTATGACTAAGCTTAAAGTGAGAGCAAGAGGAACACTCACCACTTTAGCTTTATCCAGATTGAAGCGTCAAAGAACTTTCTTAATGTACTTTTCCTGCAAAAAATGCAATTTCTTGTCATCTCGATCATGGACGACTCGAATCTCAAGGATTTGATGCGCTAGTTCCAAATCTTTCATAGCAAACGACTTACTCAAAGTCCCTTTTAGCTCATTGATTTTTGAAATGTTCCTTCAAACAATCAACACATCGTCGACATAGAGCAAAAGAATAATAAAATCAACATCGGAGAATTTTTACACAAAAACACAATAATTGATTTTGTTCATCTTGTACCATGTTTAACCATTACCGAACTAAACTTTTGATATCATTGTCGTGGTGCTTGTTTCAAACCATAAAATCTCTTCACCAATTTGCAACCGTAGCCTTCTTTCAATTTTTTTTGGAAATCCTCTAGTTGTTCCATGTATATCTCTTCTTGTAAGTTCTCGTGAAGAAAAGTCATCTTCACATTCACTTGTTCAACCTATAGATTAAGACTAGCGGCTAAACTAATAATAACACGAATGTATTGTATTTTAACTACGGGAGCAAAAACCTCGCCAAAGTCCATACATTTTCTTTGCAAGAAGCCTCTCACTACCAATCAAGCCTTGTATTGAGGTTGTGAAGTATGCACATCTTGCTTCAATCGATACACCCATCGATTTTTCAAGGTTTTTAGGCAACTTTATTAGCTCGAAAGTGTTGTTCTCATAAAGGAATTGCATCTCATCCTCCATGGCATCCATCCATTCATTTTTGTTTTCGTCATCCAATGCTTCTTGAAAGCTATCGGGTTCTCCTCCATCGGTGAGAAACACATACTCGTGTGATGGGTACCTAATCGAAGGACGTCTCTCACGAGTAGATGGCATTTGTTCATTAGAAGAAATGAATTCCTCAACATTTTCATTCTCTTGTTGATCGCCATTTTCAACGTTAGCTTCAACGCTAGAATCAACATCAACATCAACAAAATCATTAGCATTTAAAGGATTTCCAATATATAAATTCATACCTTTATTTTTAAATGGGACGTCGTCGGTGATTATTGCTGTTGGAGCAGTTGGAATTGGATCCATGTCAATAATCTCTTCATTTGTTTGAGTAGGAACAATCTTATCCACCTTGTGCATATCTTCAGTGGTCTCCATGAATACAACATCTCGACTACGAACAAGCTTCCTATTAATCGGATCAAAGAATCGATATCCAAACTCATCAAGCTCATAGCCGACAAACATGCACTTCTTGGTCTTGTCTTCCCACTTTGACCTCTCGTCTTTAGGAACATGCACGTAAGTTATACACTTAAATACTCAACATCATTATCACAAACAACAAGAAAATCATCTACAATATCAACATCATCATATTTTTACCTTCTTTGTTGTTGGCGGTGGTGGCAGTGTTGTTATTTTCCTTCTTGTTCTCTTTCTTCAACTTTTGACAATACTTCTTTATATGGCACTTCAAATCACAATGATGACACTCAAAGTTTGCCCACCTATTAGAAACCCCACGCGATGTACTATGATCACTCAAACTACGACATTGACTCATCCCCCTCGATTTGGTAACCAACACCACGGATTGCAAAGAGGAACCTTGTGCCTTTCGTCTCATCTTTTCATTCAACACGCTACTCTTGACTAAATCCAATGAGAGAACACCATTCGGAGCAGAATTCGACAACGTCATTCTAAAAGTCTCCCATGAGCTAGACAAAGTACCAAGCAGCCATAAGTCTTGTATCTCGTCGTCAAAGCTATGTTTCATTGCGGCCAATTGATTAATGATTCCTTGGAAAATATTCAAGTGGACGGTTGTCAGAGAACCACCTTCATACCTTAAGGACATCATTACTTGATCAAAAATAACTTATTATTTCATGTCTTCCTCTCATACAATTCTTCAAGTTTGGATCAGAGAGTACGAGCATGAGTAACCGAGATCATATGATTCAAAATATTGTCATCAACCCATTGACGAATGTAACCACATACTTGTTTATGCAACAAATTCTACGCATCATCACTTTTGTATGTGGGCTTGTCCATAGAGAACACCGGCAAGTGAAAACTTTTGACATAGAGCAAGTCCTCCATTTTACCCTTCCAAACATTGTAATTAGATCCATTCAAGCTCACCATTCTAGATGTCTTAGTCTCCATCTTTATATCCAAATCAAAAACTATGCTCTGATACCAATTTGATTGAAAAATGTTCGTTGCAACAGAAGTTCTATTCAAAACAAACTTTCCAATAATCCAAATATAAGAAAATTTAACAACTAACAATAAAATCACACCCACAATGTAAGACAATTTTTAGCTTAGCAAACCTCTCAAAACGAGAGTAAAAACCACGGGACTCATATAGGTCGCTTAACAATCTACTATGATCAATATGGGTACAATCATAGGTTCTCTCAAGATCATCAAACTAAAGGCATACAACACTTTCATCAAGATCAAATAACAATCTTGGCAAAAAACAAGACACAAGAAAGAGCAAACAAAAAAAAAGAAGTTAACAAATTGGTACCTAAATCAATGCAGTCCCATTTGTAACGACCCCGACAGGAGCCGTCACTTAGTCATAATCTTTCATTAATCATTGACTCAACTTCTAACTTTTCTCCTCTATTTCCAATCTAGCATTTACATGCATTTTTTTTTTAAATCACTCTTAGACTGATAACAGAGACGTTATATCATCAAGGGAACCGCACCCCCTCAGAACTCGATATTTCCTTAAATTCTGTCGGCTAAATCTTACACAGAGTCGAGCAACTAAGCTCGGTCATTTGATCAGTGACTTAACCGGGTAGGGAAGAACATGCCCCAGCCCACTCGACATTAATCAGATCGGTTTGCATGGGTTCGCATGCAGCGGGTGACGAAGTATATAACACCCGATTTGTCACGTGTGCCCTGCGTGACTCAGTTATAGACGCCCAGTAGAAAACATCTACCGGTGGTCACAGGCATTGCACGTGTCTAATTACAGACATCGCCCGGTCTCGAACATTCCCCACTAGATGTTCATATTTACACTACATCGACCGGTGGTCATGTGCGCCTCGCATGACTAATTAAAACATTACTTGGGCACTAAACAACAAGAAAATACTCACATCATCCGGTGGCTAAACGACAAAACCACATTTTCATCATCCGGTGACTAAACGACAACTACATTCCCATCATCCGGTGACTAAACATACTACGTCATCCGGTGAGGAAACAAACTACATCATCCGGTGAGGAAACATACTACATCATCCGGTGAGGAAACATACTACATCATCCGGTGACTAAACATACTACATCATAAGGTTTAACTATAAGCCTAATGCTTAGTAAGGAATGCAACACTAACATGGATGCATGAATGTATAATTCGGGAATCACATGCTCATAAGTCTTTTCTTGTTCATATTTTTGCTCGTAATCATCATTCATAATCATGGATCATATTCATCATTCATATTCATCATTCATAATCATTGATCATATTCTTCATTTAAGTTGTGTGGATTAAGAGAGGATTTGTGCCTGTAAAGGGGGTTCAACAGTGAGTTTGATCTTGGTCCCTACTGCGGGTCGTATTCATATGTCCCTCTTTTGGACTGTGACATACGCCGAACCGCCCCCAACCCTCACTTAGTCCACGTTGCATAAGTTTTATCTTCTTACTTTGTTCATGAGCAAACCATGCTCTTAAAACATTTTCATATGCATAAAATAGTCATGATGCATGTACATGAAAATTCTTAAATCATCAAGATACAGAACAGAGCACTATCCAGCACGAAACCTTACCATTGAACTAATCATCAACATAAATGCTAGACAGTAACATAAAGGAACTTCTAATCATCGTATGAGTTCCTACCTAGCATCCTTTGATGTAGGGTCCTAATGACCGAGAAACCTATACATTCACTTACCTGGTCTCCTTAGCAAAAATCTGAGTCTCTTCTCTTCGGACTTCTTCACCTAAAACATTTACATAGCAGTAGTTAAAACAAAAATCCTATTAGTTCTAATCACAAGTCATCCTAGGGTCTAATAGCTAAAGTTATTCCCGAATCCATAGTTTAATACTCTGTGCAGTCTGAATCCAAAAACTGAAATAGACAGACCCGACTATAGATTATTCAGGGTTGGTTATTTTAAATATCCAGAATCGATTTGGAATGACATTACTGATCTCGGATTTTAAAATGTCCTTATTATTACTCGGCCATTGAAGAATCCAGAACTTCAACACCTAGCTGAAAACAGAGCTTAACGACTAACAGATAACTACATTGCCTATTTCATACCTTGGGCGTGGATTCGTAGGGAATGCAGGCCTGAAGTCGAGCGTCGACGAGAAGGATCACTGGTAACAGAGAGCGAGAGCTCGGGAGAGAAGAAATCACCGAGAGTAGAAGATGTCGGCTACAGTGGTTTAAATGAGGTTTGAATCCTTTCCATTTTCTTTAAATACCGGTCTCAATCCTCCATTATTACAACTTTGCCACTCAACCTAGTTTAAATCCACATGAAATTAATTAAGCTTGACCTAAAATTCTAAACCGTGAAGATTGAATATTCATGACCGTTAAAACAGTTAGGAAGTCACTTGGTCGCCTTGTCGGGTGTTACAATTTTTCTTTCGTCAGGTAGACTTAGAAGTCTCAAAAACTGATCTCCACCATTCAGAATGTAGTCTTAGATGTCACGAATAAGCTATCAAGCCGATCCAACGGTTCCAATTCTGGCTAGCTCAATTCTCCTTCGGCTGCTACAATGAACTTTGAAAATGAGTTTTGTTTTCTCTCTTCTCTTGTTTTTTTTTTTATGAAAAACACACACTTTAAATGAGACTAGGTTTTCTAAACATATCATTCAAGACATTGATTTAAAATTAGGGTCTCATCAAGTTGAGCCCCTCCAACTAGGAGGAAAAAACCCAACATTCCATAGGCTAAACCATTTCAAAATTTTGTGATGCATTTTTAATTACCCTTCTATGGTGGAATTGATTAATTTGGATGTCTCACGTTACAAATTGAATTGATTAAACAACATTCTATAAAATTTGTCTCTCTTGCTTAAATTGGCTTGTTTTAATATGCCAAAGTTGGTATGTATAGTTACGTGGGTGTTAATAAGCCCAAATGAAGCATTTGCATATGAAAGGTCTTCTAAGTGAAAAAACAATGTCAATATTATTTTGATATGTTGATCTTGCAAAAGGATATTATTGGACATTTCAGGTTCTTTTATCGAGCACTTTCATGTGTGTAACATAATACTCATAACAATCAATAACGACTCTTGTTGAGGATGTGGAGATGACTCGAAACAATATTTTCCTTTGCTCCTCAGAGATGATCTGTTGTATAACTTGTAATTAACTATTTAGAGTTCATATAAAATGAGTTCTTTAATTCAGCAGCATACAATGAATTTGGCTTTGATTCATTTTGAAAAAATGAAGATGATTAAAAATAAAAATAATAATTTAATTAATGTTTCCTAATTAAATATAATTAAAAAGTTGTGATAATATAAATAAATTGATCCTGGAAGTGTTTGATCATAACTTTAATGTAGTATAAGAGATAAAATAATTGACTTAAGAGTGTCGAGTCAAACGATGTAATCTTCGATGAGAATCCATTCGTTCAACCCAAGTCTTGGTTCGCAGCGGAAGACTTGAAAACAAATCAAATCTCAAATATTCATATAGTGATTACAAGCATATTGCGATAATTAAACAATAGTAATTCAACATATTCTAAACAACCAAATTCAATCCAGTTAAATTCATACAAGCCCTAATAATGAGAATTCTCAACTGGAAAACAAATAAGCACTCTAACAAAGAAAGAAATAAAATGGAAATTACCACCGAACTTCAGCTACTAACTGCTCTTGTCCTTGCTAGGAAGGAAGATGATCGTTTATGGTGAGTGAATAACTCAGTAGTAAAATTATACTAAATGCATATGCAAATAAAACTGGTTTTTACATTTCTTTTCAAAACATGAGTTAAAACGTTACTCATGTATTTACAAATACATTTCAAAAGAAATTCATTACCTTCATTTTAAAAACACATGCTCCACAAGCAATCAATGTGATATTATTTAAAGGATTGTTGTTTACATAGATAACTATACCCAAAAATAAGTCATCATCATGCTTTGATTTTAGAAATCAATCTCATGAAAGAGGAGGGTCATTCAAGGACCCTCCAACAAACTAACATAGAATGACGGCGATCCGAAGATCTAGTAGTACCTCATGAGCTAGAAGGAAATGGAAGTAACGGCAATCTGAAGATCCAACAGCCTTACCCCGGGTGGCCAGCGAACAAGTTAGTGACGATATCGCTCATAACCATAATCAACAAACATACCCTGATGTAAGGATTCGAAAATCAAAAAGCGCGTCATCACCGCCATATTCGCGCATTAGAAGGGGATAGCCTCGTGATGCTTTGACACCAAATTTGTCCAAAGCATCAAGAGGATTCATTCTCCAATATATAATATCAAGCAAAACTGAAATACCATGCGCCAATGGCAAACATGTAAATAATTTGTACATATACGTAAAAAGTTGACTTGTTGGCGACCAAGCCCCATCAGATTTTTCATAAGTAATAACTCATCAAAATAAGATTTTTATAAAACAATGCAATGTATTGCAAAAAGTTTAAAACCTCTACCTCGATGACAATCATTCTTCTTATGCACATGAGGAACAACCTCTTGTATTGTCTTGTAGTCCACAAACTCGTTCTAGCCTAAAACGAAATCAATGATATGAAAATCCTACTCAACTCTAATAGAAACATGGATGGGTCATATACCGGGACTAGAAAACGAAACTAAAAGCACTATAAACAGCTGCAAATTTAAATATAACACTATGCGGTAGATAAATATAGTAGGGTCGACCCTTGTTTAGCTGTTTGAACCGGAGTCGATTGCACCGATCGACACTTATAGGCAAAGGTCGACACCTTCGAGTAAGACTAGAACCTTAAGCCTCTTGGGTTTGAACCAAGGGTCGACTGCTGACTATAGCGATCTTCACTTTCGAACAGGGGTCAACACCTTGACCATATGGTCGACCATTTATTCCTCTTGGTATGGTCTGCTGTCGATTGGTCTCTAAGGTGGTTGACATTTTAAGGTGTCGACACCTAGACGGCTCTGTTTTAGGCAGAGATCGAAGTGTCGACTGACCTTCCATAGCGGTCTACACTTTTGCGATTTCCAGAGATGAAAAGTTGCAAAAATCGTCTCACTTCACCATTATTCACCACTGATCGACCAACAAACTAAAATAAATCTAAAATTTACTCAGATAAACTGTGACGACCCCGGACCCGATCGAGGTCGAAGGGCCTAACTCTGGACATTTAAAACGTGACATAATTTTTTTGAACTTTTAAAACTTTACACAGAGTATAAACCCTCTCTGGAATTGAAGACTGGAAGACATATTTAAAACTGGATGACAATTAAAATCGG
Organism: Begonia masoniana; assembly: GCA_022432975.1. Taxonomy (NCBI): domain Eukaryota; kingdom Viridiplantae; phylum Streptophyta; class Magnoliopsida; order Cucurbitales; family Begoniaceae; genus Begonia; species Begonia masoniana. Next base: position 3,541,843 of record CM039507.1, read on the forward strand.
ACTACAGAAATAAATGACAGAAGAAAACAGAAAGACAAAATACTTTGGATGTTTAAAATAAAAGGCAGAATGGACGACAAACATGCAGTGGAAGACTTAATAAAATGGGAAACATAAACTGGAAGTCAGCAGTGGAGGGCTACAGTGGATGACAGAAGCTGTGGACGACAGGAGTGTAGAAGCTGTGGACGACAGGAGTGCAGAATCTGTGGACGACAGGAGTGCAGAAGCTGTGGACGACAAGAGTGTAGAAGCTGTGGACGACAGGAGTGCAGAAGCTGTGGACGACAGGAGTGCAGAAGCTGTTTTTAAAGAACAGCGTGGACGACTGTTTACTGGGCAACGTGGACGACTGTTTAAAGAACAGAATGGACAACAAGTTCGGACGACAAGTTTTTGGACGACATAAATGGTCGACAGGTTTGGACGACAAGTTTTGGACAACAGAATTGGACGAAAGGTTTGGACGACAAGTTGGGACGACAGAACTGGTCAACAGTTTTGGACGACAAGTTTTTGAACGATAGAAATGGTCGACGAGTTTGGACGACAGGTTCAGACGACGTTATTGCCCACAACTTTGGACGATAACACTTAGCCTTAGTTGACAGACTAAGTCTCTGGAAGTAATTCCTACACTATTCGGTCGATAAATTTGACCGAATGGAACAGAGGGACTTGAAAGAAAACTCGAAAGGCATATACACACCGCCGATCGATCGGTTACCCCAAGCGATCGATCGGCTACCTCTCTGTTTGACAGTTTACATCTTCTGACACAAAAGCTTCAAACTTCAAAACATAAGTTTGGACATAACAGAAAAAAACATGACAGAAGTTCAGGAATTTAACTGCATGGATAGCTCTAAAACCCAAGATAATCCATGCATAACTTAAAAGAAAAGACTCCAAGCAGTTCCAGAATATTTTAAAATATACATTCAATTGGTTTTAAAACATTAACACCAAAACCTATACATTATCCAAGATTTTCAAGAACTATACAAAACTTGACATATACTTCCAAACTACCCTCACATGATCAAAATATGTCTGGTTGCCACAACCAACCCCCCACAAGCTCGTCCCGCCAACAACACCTACTCATCGGCCTGAGGCACAAAGTCCTCATCCGTGGGATCTGTACCTACAACAGGGAGTTCAACTATGAGCCTAGAGCTCAGTAAGAACATACAATGCAGTGATGCATATGCTATGCATGAATATTTCAAATACATAGACATTACATTACGTTTCACTGGACAGAGAGGTATAAGTGGGGCTAGTAGAGGAACTGGCGCAACAGAGGTGCACTTTCAGGCACATTACAGGCATGTCACAACAGGACATAACAGGTTTTGCCGGGTCCCAGGGAAGGACAAAGTACAGGGAGTCCTTGGCGGGGACGATTTTACAGGAGTCCCAGGGAAGGACAAGAACAGGATGCCAGCCCCGTCCCACACTTAACCATACATTACATTACAAGTTTTATCTTTCTTAACTTCAAACCTCGTGCATAAAAATATTTACATGACTTTCAGGAAAAATGTGTATGCATGACCATTTACGGTGCTTAAACATAACTTAAACAGGCGACAGAATAACAAAGCAAGACAGAAAGCAAACTCATTCAACTTACAACTTAACCTACCACTTAACTACCCGACAACCAAAAACCTAGTATCTCCGTGCTGTAGGGCCTTAAGGGCCAACTTATACGCATGAACTTACCTGTTGTCCGAAGTGTTGCAAGCTTTGTACGCACGTCCTCGGCGATCAACGGATCTACATCATGCACGATCGAAAATGAACCACATTGAAAAATGCTAACTAATCAAACTTAGTAGGATTCTCTCTAAGCTCCATCAAACCCTTAGATAACATTCTAACGTGTTTTCCGTATAAAATCAACAAGTTTTCTCCAAAACCTTAACCCTAAACTTCAAAAAAAAACTAACGTTTTAATTTGTCCAAACTCGTTAACTATAGTAGATGATTACCTTAGGCAGAGAAATAGAAAGAAACTGAGGAGATCGGAGGAGCTTTGATGGTCATTCGTCGTCTGGAAGAGAGAAGATAGAAAGGAGAAGAAGAAAATGAGGAGTGTTTTACGTAGAGGAGAAGAGAAAAGAAGAAGGAAGAGAGAGATAGCAAAGCTTCTCCAACAAGCTTGGACACTTGGCTCTCATCCATTGGCCTCCTCCCAACCACCTTAATTTCTACCCAAATTGCCCCTTCATTGGTTTCTTACCAATTTTGGTACATAGTTCGTTGTTTCGGTTACTCTCTAGTTTGGTTTCCCCGAAATCTCTTTATCCCACCAAATAACCTAATAAATTCTTAGAGTTCTAACAAAACTTCCTCGTTTCCAAGCATAATAATTAAAAACCGTAACACCAAAAAATCTCAGGTGTTACATAAACTAGAAAGAATAATGCTACGTGTACTCTTTTATTTTACTCTATTAAAAAACTTGCTAACGTGTAAAACAATTATTGGTGAAATAAAAGTGCAATTAATGTAATAAATTACTTGTTATAATTTCTTACATTAATTGCACTACTAATTATTTGACACGTCAACAAGTTTTTAAGAGAGTACACGTAACATTACTCAACCAGAAATAATCCAACGATTCTAGTTTCCAAGCTCGAATCTGAATCCAATAAAAATCCTAAATTTTAAACTTAAAAACATAGAAAAAAAACTCACCAACTCTTGAAACTCCTTCACGAAAGTTGTTGCTTGTTGTCCTATGAACACAACTTCCACTTTCAATCGCTATGAATCACAACTTCCCATGTTTCCCCCCTTCTCTCTCTCTCTCTCTCCCTCCTTCATTGTCTTGCAACGACGCCAAATGAAAAGAGAGGAGGAAAGAACCCATCCTCCCTCTTTTAAAATAATTTCATTAAAAAATTTAATTACTTATTTTAACATGACAATTTGAGTTTCTTTAGTCAATAAATAAATAACACATCTGTCACATGTGATGTGTTATTTAATTATTGATCATTAGCAATAGAAAATATTTCTTTCACTATCTCAAAATGTAATAGTTTAGGGTTTTGAAATTCAAAATTAAATTTTAAATTTCCTCAAATCAATACAGTCAAAACCTAATCTGAGATTTTAGCCCTAAATCTCTCAAAATCAGAGTGAAATCCGATTCAATACTCACTCAATGTCCTCTGCAAACCCGATTGGGAAATCAGTTGTACTGTTATCTTGATAGAAAAATCTGTATGGATTCAGATATTCAAATTTTCAGCAGAAAATTTGAATAAATCTCAGATTTGGAGGGGGGATTGTTACGAATCTCCCCTATAAATAGAGAGACTCGGTGAAGGGGAATAGCACCAGAGCTCTCTCTCTTTCAAGTTTTTATTCAGAAATGTTCATATCTTTCCTCCTTCGGCCTCCAACCACCACTCGTTGCCCAATATTGACTAGTGTTCTCCAGGAGCTCCGAACAAATCTCTGCTGAAACCCTTCTCTGGCTGAGATCACCTGCAACACTCCGATGAACCACTTCCTACATAAAGTCGAGCTCTCCGACGTGCGGCAGCTTCGACCAAAGAGAGAAACACACTCTATGTGTTTCAGTTGAGGGAGAAACGCGAAGGAAGGAAAAAGAAGAGGGTTCAAGTTTTTCTTTAAAACTTGAACCAGTTACTTAAAGGCGGTTCAATCGAACTGGCCCAGCAAATCGAACCGGGCCAGTTAAACCAGAACCAGTCCAACTGAACTGGACCATACCCAATTTCGACCAGAATTGCCCAGACGGAACTAGATTCCTTCCAGACCGTCAAAATTTGATCAAAAATCGTCCGAATCGATACAATTAGACCCTATTCGATCTAAGAGTACACGTAAGAAATTTCTGCCTAAATTTTTTTGAAATTAGATTTATTTAAGTTGGTATTTGATGCTAATATTTTATTTAGGCAGGATATTATGTGGAAATTGAAAAAATCTTGATAACCTTAACCTCTCGGAATCCAAGTAAGTAAAATTACAACGTTTTCAATGTTTTGGCTATGACACTACATCACAAAATCTATATTATTTTCTTATAATTATTTTATTACATGATTCCGATATTTGACTACGCATATTTAGACATTGACATAAAATTGTATAAAAATAAAATTGGTAGACATTTTGTATGTGTGACGACCCTAATACTGTACCCATTTTCCCGTACATATATTTTTTTTTTATCCTTATACTTTAAATAAACTCTAGGCGGAATTTAAACCGAAATCGGAATTGAAATCGATAATGTCTATGTTTTAAAACCATTTAAAACAAAACACAAAACTAATTAAATAAAACTTAACATCAACTAAAACAATTAAAACATTTAATTCAATTTAAAGTATCGGCCATAGGAGAGAAGGGCAGAAGTGGTATTCGGCCACAAAAGAGAAGGGCGATCGATCTCCTATTTCAGGAGATCGATCGCCGAGTTCAACATCAGGGGGGGCGATTGATCGCCCCCCGTACCAACGATCGGTCGCTGAACACCAAATAGGAGGGGCGATCGATCGCCCCTCACCTTGGCGATCGATCGCCTCTCGCGATCAATCCAGCGCCCAGGCGCTTCTCCCCTTTTCTTTTCCCCTTTCTATTCCCTGCATGCTCTCTGAAATCAGAGAATTCAAGAGAGCAAAACACCAAGTTTCCCCTGCACACCACACAGTTCACAAATTAACATTTTCTTTAACACTTCGATACCTTCAAACTCACTTTAAACATAGCCGGTTTTCCTCAAAACGAACCGCGTGGATAGCTCTAAAACTTGAGCATGTCCGTGCGTAACCTAAAACGATTCTAAACAGTTTCATAAAAATCGAGATTAAAGCTTTAATAAAACATTTTTATAAAACGGTTTACCACAACTCCATAACACCAAAACATCAATCTTTAAACCTATCAACTATCCAGAACCAAACACCCTAAAATGGTTCTACTATACAATTCATATTGTGTCCCCAAAACATATAACTACATCCCCACGTGTCAAAATGCGCACCGACTGTCCAGCACACTCCCACGGGCCATCTTTCTTCAACTGTTCATGCCTCGGGGGGGAGGGATCTCATCCTCACCTGTGTCAAGGTCACCTACACCATAAAGACACCTATGAGATAAAAATATCAGCAAGCCCTTCGTAAATGCAAATGCGTGCTATGCGTATGTAGTTCATAAAAACGTGACATTAATTTATTCATTTCATTTACACTTTTCATTTTCCTTTTCATTTTTCCTTTATTTTTACCTTTTCGTTTTCCTTTTCGTTTTTCCTTTTCGTTTTCCTTTTCGTTTACCATTTCTCTTTTCATTTTCCTTTTCCTTTTCGTTTTCCTTTTCATTTACCATTTTCCTTTTCCTTTTCTTTTTCCTTTTCGTTTACCTTTTAGTTTCCCTTTTCCATTTCTCTTTTTCATTTTCTTTTTCATGAAATCGATGCTTAAACTCATTTTCGTGCCGTTTCGTAAAACAATGATGCATGACAATAAAAGCATAACATAAACATACAACGTGCGTACCATCAAAACAATAAAGCAATTAAAAACGTAATCTATAAGAGAACTATTCCTAACTACCCAACCAAAACAATTTAAATAAACGCATCTCAAAAACTCCTCGAGACGACTTCGACGTACGGTGTAGGCCTATCGACCAGAGTAAGTCACGAGAACTTACCTCGTGTCCGTTGCAGCTCAAGTTCCGTCCACGAGCATTGTTTGTCTGAGGCAAAACTATTCGCCATTAAAACCAATTTAAGCTACTTAAACGTCCAAATTACAAAACCTTAACTAAAGAAATTTCTTATAGCTTTAATCAAATTCATTGAGCTATTTCATCGAGCAATTACACGCTCGGCACCTCAAATCCCAAATTACGAGTTTTCCAGTAAATCTCGAATTTTCACAAAATCTAACATTCGTCCTAAATCAATTAAATTCGTCCAATAACGCTCAATACGTTCTATATATTCGTAAACTAAAACAACCTATCGATTTCGAACTCTAAAATCGAATTTTTAACAAAACCCTAAACGAAACCTAATCGTTCTAAACTCCGTAACACTTGAAATAAACTCCACTAAAACCTTAGAATCGTACCTAGGACGTGATTGAGGAAGAAATCGCGAAGAATCGAGACGATCGGAGGACGAATCGGAGGTCGGAAGGTGAAGAATCGCTGACGGGCAGAGAGGAAAACGAGAGGAAGAAATGGCTCTGGCGTGAAAATGGTGAAGGAAGAAGGGTTGTGATGTTTTTAATAAAATTTGGTTTGCAAATTTACCATTTTGCCCTTAGTACATATTTTATATTTGTTTCGTCCTTTGTTTCGTTAATTGATCAACAATTCGGGTTCTCCAAATTTCCTTATTTTGCCAACAACTCCAACTTATTATTTGGGATTTATTAAAACTGTCTGTTCGTAAAACGAACCACGTTTACTATTTTTACTAAAACGTCCTTTATATTACGAGAAACTTAATTATTCGAAATATAGCGTTATTACTCCGAAAATTCTCGTAAATTTCTTAAAATTCCTATTAATCGTTAGGATTGTAATAAAGTCCTCCACTCTCAAAACTGACTTGATTTGACATAATTACAAAAATGCCATCATATAATATAATATTAATATCCCGTAAAGCCGGGTATTACAGTATGTGTATGAATATAATGGAATTGACGAACGGAAAATATATGATAGCAAAGCTTGAACGACAATGAGATGACTAAGGTTGAACGAAAATGAGATGGCTACGAATGAACGATAATGGGATGACTATGCCTGAACGAAAATGAGATGGTTACGCCTGAACGACATGAGATGATTATATTTGAACGAAAATGAGATAACAAATCTTGAAAGGCAATGAGATGACTAAGTCTTAACGAATGTTGGAAAATGAATTTCAACCAGTATGTAACTGTTAAGTCAAGATTCGGTAAATATAATGTTAATTTTGCACCTGCACGTGTTTTCACTTATTGAGTTATTCTCGTAGTTTGTAATTTTGTGATGTATATGAGTTTGAATGACTTTAATCGATAACCTTCTAGAGGCAAGTGAACATACAGAAGAAGAAAATATTTTTGGGTTGGAGGAAAGAATTTAAATTAGTATGTTTCAGTTTTAGATGATATTTCATATTTTTAATTAAGTTGAAACATCGAATAAATTATGTTGAATTTATCGTTAATAAAGTTTAATGAATGGTTTTAATTTTGCATTTATTTTAATTTTGACCATACTATTTAATGTTTTAACGTTATTTTAAAAGTTTTCACACATTTAATTATTTCATTCAAAACTTTCGAATAATTTAAAATTAAGATTATAACGCTCGAATTTAAACATAATATGATAAATTAATTTGGGAAATTTTAAATTAGTGTTTCAAATTGAAAAAAGTAAATTTAAAAAAATTAGGACGTTACATAAAATTACCATGCTGTATTTTTTATTAATTAATATAAAACTTAACAAAATATATTATGATACACACAAGAAGATATTCTAAAGATGACAAATTAACACCTTTTAAAATTTTAAAATTGAATTTGCCTTTTGCTTCATTAATACAAAAAATTTGAAAATTAAAGTTAAATCATATGATGAGCATGGAATGAAAATTGACAGATGATATAACCATAGAGGTGACACATGTGATATCATTGTACATTAACATTTTTGTTTTTTTGTTAGAGATCGTCAGTGATTTTATTTCAAAATTTGAGAAAATTATTCATTATTTTATATTACTTTACTTTATGATAAAAATACGTGAAATAAATATTATAATTATCGATAAATTATATAAAAGTGCAAAAAAATTTAACATGAAAATAAATTATATTTAAAATAACATTATTACTTTCATTTATAATTAGGAGAAAAATTAAATATTTATTTTCTTATAATTACATATGAGAAAATTATGAATTCTCAAATTTACAAAACCACATTAAACATATAATAGCGATTTAAATCTTATCGTTAAAAATTGCTGCAAACGGTCGCAGTGAGAGACCAATAGATTTTGAGAAACCTATATCCGAGACAATATTTTTCAAATTTAATTTGTTGACTCCTGAAAATGAAGAGCGGATTCCCACAACGGATACCCAAAAGAATTTTTGGAACTCCAGTCAGAGAAATAGTTTTCCGAACTTCGAATTGCAAAAGGCCGGAGACACACGCAATAGACGCCGGAATTACATAAAATGTGTTTTTATTCTTTGTAATTTAAAAATTATTTTAAAATTCCTGGAGTTTTAATTTCATTTTAAATGCTTATCTACTTTATTTTGAATAATCTATTCACGTGAGTCAAAATTAAAGGTTTGAAATAAATCGACTCTTATTTCGAAAAAATTGAGAAATGAAATTAATTATAAAATTATTTATATTGAAAAGAATTATAGATAATTGAAGGCTGAAATCATGGCATAATTTTTGTTAAATTCAATGAAAAAAAATTAAAATTTCAGAAAAAAATTAAAACGACGTGTTAACTTAAAAATACTAAAATAATATTTGAATAATGTTATATTTAGTCTCTTATTTTATTTTATTAAAAAAAATTTTAATGTGTCAAAAAATTACGTGACGAATAATTATTGATATAATTAATGTAATAAATTATTAAAATTAATTTATTTGATTGATTACATTTTAATTATACAAATTAAATAGGAAAATTATCAATTTGAACCCTGTACTATACACTGTTTTTCAATTCACCCCCTGTACTAAAAAAACTAGCAAACCGAACCCTGTACTTTGATTTTGTTATCAGTTTTGACCTTCTATCAACAATTTCATTAAATCTTCATTTAAAAAACTATCAAACAATCTTGGATTCAGTTGAAATTTTTACCACATGTTCACTACTTAATGAGAAGGTAATATGGAAATTATCGTGATTTTATAATACATGTACGATTTATTATAATTTTATTTTAGTATTTGATAAAAATATTATAATAACTCATAAAAATTTTAGAAAATCACGAAAATATTTATATTAACTACCCATGATATGTTGAATATGTGAAAAATGTTTCAAATAAATCAAATATCGTTTGGTATTTTTTTAAAAATTAATTTATAAAATAAAGAAGAAACTGATATTAATTTAAAACAAATATCAAAAGATATTGGATTTATTTGAAACTTTTTCCACGTGTTTATCACATTATGGGAAGATAATAGAAAAAATTTCGTAATTTTTTAAAACTTGTATGATTTATTATAATATTTTTATAAAATACTAAAATAAAATTACAATAAATTGTATTTATGTTAAAAAATTACAAAAAGTTTTAGATTATCTTCTCATTAAGTAGCAAACATGTGGTAAAAATTTTAATTAAATCCAAGATCGTTTGGTAGTTTTTTAAATGAGAGTTTAATGAAATTGTTGATAGAAGGTCTAAACTGATAACATAATCAAAGTACAGGGTTCAGTTTGACGCTACAGGGGGTGAATTGAAAAACAGTGTATAGTACAGGGTTCAAATCGATAATTACCCAATTAAATAAATGAATTGACAGGACAAATAAATTAGATTTTAAATTTGAATTAAATAAGGTGGAAGTCAGACGATTCAATCACTATTTTAATTACTGTTTTTTTTTTTCCAGAAAATGATGCAGATTGACAAACCCCATGACAAAATTACCAGAAACTAGATGTACAAGGAGAGGATCTGAAAACAGATTCCATGTTTTCACCATCTTCCCATCACTTCATCGCCGGCGCCGCCATCATTTCTGGCGGGACAAGCTCTGCCGCCAACACATTCAATCTGGTGGCGCAATCTCCAGTCCAGCGCTTGACATGATCGAGAACAGTAATGGTCCGTACCACAGAGGGAACATCGCCGGAACTCGTGAGGTCGAGTCTCCGGTCTTCCACAGCCCTTGTGCGCGCACAGTCTCAGATCCTTAGCGAGCACTCCCCGCCCAGACGAGAACCAATCTATCAAAAACTGGTTAACTGGGTGAACCTCCGGCGGCGGCAATCGCCGGGCGTAGCTGTCGAACAACGGACAAGACGGAGGCTTGGCGTTCGGGTAGTCGCCGGTGAGGTCCGGCCGCCACGTCTTTAAGTAAGGGAGAATGAGAGTACAAAGCTCGCGAACGTTGGCTTCGATTAGGACTTGGCATCCGACCACCGTGCTCTTCCTGATTCCGTAGCCGTCTCTTAGGCAGTGGCCGATTTCACGGAGCGCGTCGACGTTGTACAGAGAAGCGGCTCTGAAGCACAGAGCGACTCCAGACCGCAGATCCTTATCGATCCGGGAGCCGCCGCTGCCGTTGAACCGAATCACGGCGAGGGAGTAGAGTGCCCGAGCGTGGCATTTCACAGCTGCCTTCGCCATTAACGACAGCCCACCTTCTCTATTTTGCAGGCAATAAAATAGGATCTATAAAAAGTGATTATAACGTCAATTTTCCAATCCCTAATTTCTTTCTGAACAACAAACGAAAACCCACTCACCATTCCCAGAGCGTAACAGGCCTCGACGTTCCCGGCGAAAACGCACTGCTTGAAAAACCGGTGAGCCGCCGCCGACCAGTTTTTAGCTCTCACAGCAAACGCTTTATGTCCAGCTTTCGAAAGCACCAACGGATTCCCAGCCAATATATTCAATCTCTTGCAACTAATTTCACCATTAAAAGAAAAAAGACAAACCCTCCATAACCACAATCTCAGAGAAAAATTCAACGAAAGAGAAAATCAAAACCAAGACACAAACATACGTCAAACGAACACTAATGAGGTCGGAAGGAGAGGAGGCGGAGGAGCTGAGCTTGCAGAAGACAGAAAGAACCAGATCGTCCGGCAACTCGTTGAAGAGATCTATGCATCGAGAAGGCCTCCTCGAAATCCTCAGCCTCTTGGCTGCTAAAATCGTCATGTCTTCTTCTTCTTCTTCTCCGAGACGAGAAGCGGAAACGCTTTGGCGTTCTGTATTTCCACAGCTTCAATAAGCCATGGCGAAGCGAAACACAGAGGACGAAGACACGACACACACACACACATATATACAGCCAAAGGCCGAAATAGTAACGCTTCGAAATAGTCAATAAATGAACAAATAAGATTTTTTAATTATATTTATTAATTTTTCTACCATTTTAAACTTCAAATTAATGTTATATTTGAATATTAAATATGTACACACATCCGCGAACATAAGAGCGTGACTTAAAAATGTCACCCTTAATATATTGTAACGTTTAATGTGTCAAACTTAATTCGTGACATATTTTTAGATATTAGAGGGTATTAAATAATAAAAATTAAAATTTTACGGTGTCAACTTAATTTGTTAATATTATTTTATTTTTCAAGTTCGATAAAAAATAAATATATTAACAAACAGCAATGATCATGCATTCATTCCCGTATTCTAATCTAATAAAATAAAATAAAATTCTGAAATGACTGAAAATTCTCTAATTTGCACCGTATAAATTCTTTCGAAACTATCCACCCGATGACCCTTACCCGAGATCCGATTTCAAATTGTTGATCATATAAACTCGTAAGACCGTGACACCCAACTACTATAAACAAGATATTTAACATGTTCAACTTTTCTAGTATTGGCTAGGCTATGGACTATTCTTGGCTTGGCTAGATGGGTTGACTGGTGAATATTTTTCAACAATTATTTACTACGTCAACTTGTACATTACCCGGAAAATTACCTTGGTTTTGAATACATTTAAGTTGAATTTGAAAAGACGAATGCATAAAATAATTCAACCACTATAGCAAGCAACCTTGTGCCAGCACCATTGGTTGTCTTTCATTTTCACACATCATAATCCTTTAGAAAATTATTGTATTATGGTTGAATATTAACGATTAAATTGTAGGTTTGGTTGCATTTGCTATGTAAATTAATGACAATACTTCACATAATGATCTTAATTACGATTATGATGTATCATCGCTCGGTTAAAAACAAAGAACGATAGAAAAACTTACGCAATTAGGGTTTCTTATGTGTTGACTCAAACCCCAAACCAATTTTCTTTTTTTCTTTTTACTAATTACATAACAATCTTTATTACGACTATGAAGTATCATCGCTCAATTATTTATTTTTATATAAAATTAAAATTAATGAGTTAATGACATGTTAGAATGATAAAAAAAAGTTCAGCAATTAGGGTTTCTTATGTGTTGACTCAAACCCTAAACCATGATGAAACATCCGAACTTAACGTAGATTTTTCTATTGTAGTTTAATAAGGTATTCTATGGTGACAGTTAATATTTGTCTAAAGATGTGCATGAAAACGTGTCATTTGAGTAATATTATTGTTGATCAATAAAGTTAATTATTATTTTTTTTAGACTTTACAATAATACTATTTTTTAAAAAGTATTTATTTGAAATAAGTTCTAAACTTAACATCATCATGCCATTCTAATTAACAAGTTAGATGGTCGCCCTTTGGACCAAGGCAAGCCTTGATGAGAGAGAGAAAGAGCTAAAACAATCTTTTTTTCTAATCAACTTTGTTTTTATTTGAGTGGGAGTATGTTTGTATTAAGTAACTATCTTTTATCGAATAAATTTAATTATGATTTCTATTAGGTTTCAAACCGAGATGTATTGAAAGTTCATCATGTAAGTCACCTTCATATTTCATGTAATTCGTAGATTTCTGCTTTCCTTTTTATCTGTCGTTACGTAAAAATCTATCAATTTATTTGAACGAAGTAATATAGAACTAGAGAACGAGATAATTTTGATTAAAATATTGAGAACTCGATAAGATGCCAAGGTGGCAAAAAACAAAAAACGAAAAATGATGGATAAGGTTTGGAGTTTGGGTGTGGAGTTGGTGGAACACATATCTCTTTCCTATTTCTTTACACACTCATCAAAAGAAGATGAATCCTCAATTTGGTTTGGTAGAAAATGTGTCTTGCATTTGCCTCATCTCTCCATGTGGCACCAAAGCATTTCCTTAATCATGTCCTAATCCTACTTTCTTAGCAAACAATCCATCCCTTAATCATTGAGTCTTTTTGCCAATTGAAGAACAAGCAATCCAATGCTAAAACAATTGTTGCTAAGGGTTTAAAACGACATGAATAGCCGCAAAGTAAAATCGAAAAAAATGAATCACTGTAGCATAAACTTTGACGTATGATCTATTTTTTTGTTTAAGTCGTGCTGAAAAGCACAAAATGATAAAATAAAATTAGGGATTTTTTCTTCAACAAAAAAATTGAGTTGATAGGTCCGAGACTGCACATTAACTCTCCTATGTAATTTTATTTCCTTACAATGAATTTCTCTTATTTAATCTCAGTGTTCATTCTTTATTTTTCTTCTTTTTTTTTTATGTTTATATTTGATTGTATTTGACTATTTTTCGACCTTATTGTCACTTTACATTTGTTACATGCGAGGTGAGGATGTCATCATTTCCCTTCATAGTAATTATCTATTAACTCTTCACTTTTCACCAAATTCTTGTCTTAATCTATTTCTCGCTCCTCTCTAAGTCTTATCTTCTACTTTTTAAGCATTTCTTTCTTAAATTATATTTATTTTCCACCAACTTTGGCTCTTTCAAAATATTAATTTGATTTGTTCTATCGAATTAATTTTTATATCACGGTGGGAATTCTAAATTTGTATGTAGCATCATGAAAAAAGTAGCTAAAGAAAGAAATTGCATGATCTTCACTTCTTCGATGATATGTTTCAAACACATTATTTTATTGATGAAATTTCGATCGGCATCATCATGGTTGAGATGTACGTAATCATGGTCATTTTTAATAATACCAGTTTTGGGTACATGCGATGCAAGTACGTATCAAGTTCTACGTATCCTTTAGTGTATTTATCAGACATAAAATAAAATCAATGGAGAGAAATCGACAAACATCACTTACAACCAATAATAAAAGTAAACATTTTTAAGTTCATAGCATTGTTCGAAAATTTTTGTTGATTAATTTATTCTTGTCCATACACAAACTATAAGGCAAATAATGCATTTTCATAAAAAATTATTGTTTGAGAACAAAATAACAAACATAATTGTGAGAAGAATTAAAAAAGCAAATATCAAAATTACAAAAGCAAACATCCAACATTTAATTCTTCACAAGAATGTCCAATACAAAACTATAAAAAAAACATTTAAAAAAGAGTAATGCTACGTTTACTTTCTTATTATACTCTCTTAAAATACTCTGTCAAACAATGATTAGTGTATTTAAGGTATAATTGGTATAATAAATTTATAATTTATTACATTAATTACAACAATAATTATTCGACACCTCATCGATTATTTCAAGAGAGTAGAATAAGAGAGTAGAATAAGAGAGTAACCATAGTATTATTCTTTAAAAAAACATGTTTCTTCACACGGAAATGTCCAATACAAAATGAATACTGCTAAGTTTACCCTCTAATTCTACACCCTAACATGACAAACATTGATTAATACAATTAATGACTTATTTTAATTATTTATAATTTATTCTATTAATTATAATAATCAATAGTTATCACATCAGATGTAACATTAGATAGTAGAATTAGAAAATAAATATATAACTTATACAAAATCTCTCCTAGCAATGGACCTTGTTGCCAAATAAGATACTCAACCTACATTGTACTAGTCACTTAATCATAAATGAAAACAACTCAGAGGAACACCATGGCTAAAAAGCAAATATATAAGGAAGTCCCTCTTATGCCCTTCTTCTAGCAATCCAACCCAACCAAAAAAACAAATGAGCCAATAATTGGAAAATCCCAACTACTGAAATAAAACCATCACTTGTCTAAAATTCAAAAATCCACCATGATCCATACGTGCAATGAAGGTAAACAAGTATGCTACTTTCGTAAATTGATTGTAACAACTATTGTAGCAAATGTATGGCGAACGAAAGCAAAGTAGTAAAAATAAGATTAGAAGATCTCGATATTCTAGAGAAAATTAAAATTTTTGAAAAATATCATATTAGAACCAACATGAAAAAAAAGGGTAAAAGATCATAGAGAAATTTAATATACCAAATTTGTAAAGTTGGGACCAAAAGCATATGAAATAATACTTCTAAATGTGGTCAATCCTTTGAAAGGTCAACATAAGATGGAGCTAAAGAATAAAATGCATTAAAAGAAATTAAGATAAAAATAAAATGTATTATTTTAAATATTATAAACTTGACTATAATGTAGTAAAACATAGCACATGATAGGCTTAGCTCGATTAGCTAGTACAGCACAACCAAACTTTTTTGAGCTTCGCACAGCTTGACTAGCTCATTTGAAACGATAAAAAAAAAAATGCTAACATATATATAATCTTTGCTTGTTTTATGAAATGAATTTAGGAGTTATTTTGTCTATCTCTTAGCCAAAAACATACATGTACTTAGGTACGTACGTATGTATGATATTTTCTTTTAAATGTCAATGGAAAAAAAAAATTATTGATTGGTGTCTTAAGAAATATTATTGACTTTGATGTTTGTTACGCTTGATTATTGTTTTCTAGAGTGTTCACAAGAATGATGACATCTTATAATAGTACTATAATGCACATCATATGGACTACACAAGTTTAACAACTTGAAATTATTTGTTCAACAATAATTGAAGTCATACATCTATTTTTTGATGGGTTGGAGAGGTGGTTTTTAGTGATTCATCTCTCTTTCAGGCACAACCATTCATGTATGAGGTGTGGAGATTTCTAAGTAGTCGCAATCTTACTTTATTGACCTTGATTTAGAGAGAGAGATTAGGGTTTAGAGACTCTTGGTTATGCATAGAGCCAAGAAGCAAAGAATTCCATTGTGGAGTAGCTTTAGGGTTAGAATCTATACTTATTCTCACCCATGAAAAGCCAATTCCATGTGGGCTAGGGTGGTGTTTGATTGCCATAACGATCTATTCACAAATGATCATTAAAAAGTCTTTATTTACATGTCAACTTTTACTTTGTGGAGATATCTAGAAATGATCAACATGTGTAGCCTAATTTTATTTATAAAACACGCATAGTGTGTTATATTATTTGTTTTTTTAATTTATCTTATATTTTTGCTATTATTTATTGTTCTTGTAGGTCAAAATTCAAATTGTGGTTTAACTTTTGAACAAGGGTAGACTAGAAATAGTTTGGTCGAAATCCAAAAGGATGACTAAGTTGTAATCTAAACTCTCAAGTAAAACTATTGACTTTCAATTTTAGTTTTCTCTCTATTCAAGATGTGATGCATTAGAGTTGAATCGAAAAATAATAAATATAACGTTGAAAAAAATGCCGAGTGCAAAGAATTTAATTGCTTCCCAAGTACTCCAAAGATCCATTACTAAATACGAGTCTACGATAAATAAAATGAAACATCTGATCAAAAGCTTGAAAACTACACGACAATGGAGTAGTGCGAATTGAAAAAATGAAGGTGTTGGGTGGCTTGTCAAGCTCTTTGTGCCTTTGAATTCTGGTTAGCATGCACCAAGTTGTGATTGATAAAATCGTCAAATCTCTATTTTTTTTTCATGTTTTGTCTGACTCTAATTTTTAGTTGTCAAGTAAAAGTACAACAATGTATGCAGGTGGGGCTGGGGCATCCCGACAAATTGATAGACTTAGGTGTCATTAAACCTACTTAAGTTCAAACCCTTGGATTAGAAACCAAGATGAAAGGTTCAAATCATTCTATTGACATTAGTATTATGTGTCGGGAAAATCTCATGTCCAATGGATAGATCTCTAAGCAGTGGGTCAAATTTCGTTTCTTGGAAGTGTTGTGTGTGGCAACATCTAATTAGTCAAAAAATCCAAATGTTTTCATAGTGAGACATGTGTTATTGTACAAAGTTATACATGTCAACTAGAAGTCCATAAATTGTTATTTAATTATTTATGTGATGTGGGTCGAAATCATAGTTTGGTGGGAGTAGATGTTCATAAATGCCACTAAATTGTCATTTTAGACCTATTTTTCCTCTTTCACACATTATCCCTAACCATTACTTCTTGGCTGGCTATGCAATACCAACAATTCTTTTTTTTTTTTCCTAAAATTATGGTATCAATCATCTATTGAGATTGAAATTATGATTTTAAATCATTTATATTAAATTGGGTTAATTCTTTTGAGATGGTATTTGGCTTGTACATATCGTGAATATTAAAAGATAAGTAATGTTATGTTTACATTCTGCTTCCACCTAATTCTTTGCTCTAGATGTGTAACACCCGACATTTTTTGCCATGAAATTATCTTTTGAATTATTGATCGGGATTATTTCGCTATTAATATAGTGAATATTTTATTGGAATTGTGGGATGTTTAGTGGAGAAAACTAAACTAAAGAGTAACCGAAACAACGAACTAAATAACAATTTAGTTGGAAACCAAAGATGGGCAATTTAGGAAGTAGATTAAGGTTGGTGGGAGTAAGCCAATGAGGACATGCCACTTGTCCAAATCTTGTGGAAGAAGCCAAATCCCACTTTTCCATTCTCTTCCACGTTAAGCTTTCCACTTTCACACTTCTCTTCTCTGTTTCTCTCCACTCCTCTCTGCCTTTTCTCTTCCAGACGACGAACGATCATCGAAGCTCCTCTGATCTCCTCAGCCTCTTTCTATTTCTCTGCCTAAGGTAAGCATCTACTAAAGTTAACGAGTTTGGACAAGTTAAAATGTGAGTTTTGTTGAAGTTTAGAGTTAAGATATTTTGGAGAAAACTCGCTGTTTTTGGATGAAAACACGTAGGTTAGTTTTCTAAAGGTTTGAATGGAGTTTTGAGCATGTCCTACTAAGTTATTAGTTAGCATTTGCAGCTCTGTTTATTTTCCTTGCGTGCATGTTTTAGGTTCGTGCATCACCGAGGCAACACGAACAAAGCTTGCCACTTTACGGATATCAGGTAAGTTCATGTGTAGGTTTGGCCCTTAAGGCCCTATATCACGGAGATACTAGGTTTTTCATTTCTGTCGGGTTGTTGTCGGGTAAGTCATAGGTTATGTTCTATGTTATCTGTGTTTTGTTTTACGTATGCTGTGTTATTTCTGTCGCCTGTTTGTATTAAGTTTAAGCACTGAAAATGCTCATGCATACACATTTTTTTCGAAAGTCATGCAAATGTTTTCTGCACATGGTTTGAAGTTAAGAAAGATAAAACTTGTAATGTAATGTTCAGTTAAGTGTGGGACGGGAACTGGCCCCCTACTCTGACTGCTGTAATGTGCCTGATAGTGCACGGTGCCTGAAAGTGCACCATACTGCGCCAGTTCTCCTATAAACTCCACTTACACCCCCCTGACAGATAAAAGTAATGATCTGTAATGTCACTGTATTTTGAAAGTTCATGCATAGCATATGCATCACTGCATTTTAACATGTTCTTACTGAGCTCTAGGCTCATAGTTGAGCTTCCTGATGTAGGTACGGAACCCGTGAATGAGGATTTTGTGCCTCAAGCTAACGAATAGGTGGCTGGTGGCGCGAGCTTTCAGGGATGGTTGTGGCAGCAAGACATATTCTTGACCAGAGAGAGAGTAAAGTTTTAAAGTTTTGTGTTTATGTTTTAAAAAAAAAAAAAAAAACTTCTGTTTTGGTGAATTCTAGAAATACATGTCAAGTTCTGTACTGCTTCTGAGATTTTAAAACGATGTATAAATTCTGTGTTGATGTTTTTAAAAACCCTCTGTATTTGACAGTTGTAAATATATTTTGAAGTATTCTAGAACTGCTTGGAGTTCTTCTTTTAGGTTCTGCATGATTGTCTTAAGTTTTGATACTTTTGTGTCAAAAGATGTAAGTTATCAAACAGAGAGGTAGTCGATCGATAGTCTGGGATAGCCGATCGATCGGCGGAGCAAATGTTATGTCTTCAAGTTTTCAAGTTTCCTCTGTAAAATAGTTGTTCATTTTGTTCTGTGAACAGTCGTCCACGCCTTCTGTAAATGCCTTCTGTCTTTATCGTCCATTCTGCCTTTCAGTTTCTGTCTTTCGAGTTTTCAAGTAATTGGCTAAGTGTTAGTCGTCCAAAGTTATCGTCCAAAGTTGTGGACGATAACGTCGTCCATTTTGCCTTCAGACTCAGTCGTCCATTCTACCTTTAAAATTCTATCGTCCATACTGCTTTTAAATTTTAAACGTCCACGGTCACTGTTCTGTCTTTTATTTGAAACGTTCACGGACTTCTGTGTCCACTGTTTTTGCCTTTGATTTTAAACGTCCACGGACTCCTGTGTCCACTGTTTTTGTCTTTTATTGTAAACGTCCACGGACTCCTGTATCCACTGTTTTTGTCTTTTATTGTAAACGTCCACGGACTTCTGTGTCCTGTTTTGCCTCTGTTATTTTTAAACGTCCACGACCTCTGTTATTTTTAAACGTCCACGGCCTCTGTTATTTAAACGTCCACAACCTCTGTTATGTCAAACGTTCACAGCCTCTGTTATTTCAAAAGTCCACAGCCTCTGTTATTTTTAAACGTCCACATGTTTTTAAATGTCCACAGCTCCCGATTGTCCACGACTTCTGTCATTCACTGTAGTCTTCCACAGTATTTCTTCCAGTTTATGTTTCTCATTTTTTTTATTAAGTCTTCAACTGCATGTTGTCGTCTATTATGTTTTTCCTGTTTTAATTTCTCCCTGTCTACCTGCACTCGTCCAGAGTACTCATCCAAGTTTTTAATATCCCTGCCTTCTGTCTTTCTGTTTTTCTTCTGTCATTTATAATTGTTATCCAGATTTTATATCTTCCTGTCTTCTTCTGTTATTCACTGTAGCCTTCCAGTCCTCAATTCCAGTGAGAGTTCTCTCCATGTAAAGTTAAGAAAAAAAAATAGTTCACGTTTTAAAATGTCCAAAGTGAGGCTCTTCGACCCCAATCGGGTCGCCGGGGGGGGGAGGGGGGGCGTCACAAGATGTGTCAATCGTTAATTGGTACAATTAATGACTTATTTTAATTATTTATAATCAATTAAATTAATTATACCAATTAATAGTTATTGCATCAAAAATTAAAAATTAGAAGATAAACGTAATATTATTTTTTAAAAATATTATGTTTTGTTGTCGGTCAACCTCCCCAATAAACTAGATTTGATTCAACGGGCCTTGGCTTGGACTTTTATTCAGATTCAGGCTCAACAATCAAATACAGTGATCCAAGATCTAACAAACTTACATTGAACCATTGTGCTAGGTATGGTTTTTATTTTTATTTTTTTTGTAACCAAGATCGAAACCTGGTGTCACAACACATTATGTCCAGGTCGTGACGCCAGAGGCTCTGTTAGTGTCAAAACATTGAACTTCTAACTTGGTCTGTGGCTTCAACATCTCAAATTGTGGCCCCTATTTATATTTTATT
Source organism: Begonia masoniana (assembly GCA_022432975.1). NCBI lineage: Eukaryota > Viridiplantae > Streptophyta > Magnoliopsida > Cucurbitales > Begoniaceae > Begonia > Begonia masoniana. The sequence goes on from CM039507.1 coordinate 3,562,286, forward strand.
AAAACAAATAGTTTCATTAGAGCCATGAGGCTAGGGTGGACAGGACCGGACCCATGACCGCAGACCAAAAACCAGATCGGAGCTACGGTTTCGGTCCAGGTTCAATCCATGGGTGATGGACCATGGTTCGAGGCCCCTGGAACCGTGGCCCGTCGGTCCGGTCCTCAGTTCAGAGCTCTAAATCTTGAAGAACCGAGATGGGAGTAAATGACTAAATTTAAGATTAAGTCGAGCTCCTCTCCCGACCTCTGCTCTGCTGAATGCTTTCCCTAATAGCCCAGGCGAACGCGATTACGCGAAGTCAGAAGTCGCAAACAACCGAGTCCCGAACGACGAAGTGCGAACACCCGACCTCCGATTTTCGAACACCCGACCTCCGAACACCGAACACCCGACCTGTGAATGCGAGTTTCGATCTCCCTTGCGCCGAACTCCGACCCCCGAATTTCTCTCTCCATATATTGGATGTTACATACTTGTATGTCGTTCGAGGGGGACGAACGACTCTAACACCGTCGAAAATTCCCAGCCTGTTGCCCTACTGTTGTTTCCTCTCCAGAATCAGGCCTATTCAAAACCAGAGATCTCCTACTCTTCGAAGTTGTAGAACTGGTTCTTGTTTGAAGAGAAGACGACGATACGTCGTTGAAAGAGCCTGATTTTGGAGAAGCCTTACCACTACAAGAAGTAGTGAGTAGAGACAATGTCGCAGGAGGAGACACGCCTTTCGCAGAACCAGTGGACGTCTCTTTCTGTTAAAAAAAAAAAAAAAAAAACCTTAGGCAAGACCCGTTTCAATTTCGGAATTAAAATTCCGAAACTTTTCGAGCCGATTCGGTCTGAGCTCGGAACTGGACCGAACCGGCCCGTGCCCACCCCTACATGACGCCAGTTATACAATGAACGACATATAAGCTAATCTTTCACCTCGTCTTGAACTGACTAAGTAGATAAAACCCACAAGCTAATCTTATAATAAATTAATAAATATCATAATATAATCAAATAATTGAAATTTCGAAGATTTTGACTAATTACTTATGTTGTTTGAATAATGTTAGACGTAAATTCTAACTTTAAAGTATAATCTAATATTGAATAAGTATTTCATGCATCATTAATTTATTATTTTAAGTATTTATAGTATGTCAATAAATAAATCGACACATTACTATATAAGATTAAGCCATAAAATTAAGGTTATTATTGTTTCGGGATGATTTTGGTAGGGGTGTACGTGGTCCGGTCCAGTCCAGTTTTGAGAAAAATTAGAACCGGACCAATAATATTCGGTTTTTGATTTTTAGGACTGATACCATCAAAATTTTTTTAAGGCCCGGACCAGAATCGGACCAGAAATTCGGTTCCGATTCTGGTTCGGTTCCGATTTTCCCATTAATCTAACAAGGAAAGTAACACCAAATTAACATAAACAAAAACAACAACAAATGATTTACTGTAAATCATCCCAACACAGCAAAGCTGAAACATCCGGCCAAAACAGAACCAACAACAGCAAAAACTGTGATGACCTGAATATGCACGTATGTGTACGATGGCTGCACGAACCAGAACCCTGATGGCGGTACGTCCGTGCGGGCGAACCGGAAGGTGACGGGTCATAAAAAATGAGGTCGTCACAATCCCACATCGCTTGGGGAAGTATGTGGAAATGAAACATATGTAAGAGATCCCTCCCAAGATAGTAAGACGCGTTTTGGAGCACAATTGACAACGGATCTCATAAGAACTCCAAAGTTAAAAGTGCTTCGGTGAGAGTAATTCCAGGTTGGGTGACCTTCTGGGAAGTTCTCGCCAAACAAAGCCGTGAGGGGAGGATATTGGGCTACGACTCAATCCCCAGAGCGGACAATATCTTGCTGGGAAAATGGATCGTTACAAAAACAACTAACAAAAACAGCAAAAACAACTATATCATCACAAAACAGCAACAAAAATAGCAAATTCACTGGAACATCGAGGCCAAAACAGAACCAACAACAGAAAAAACAACTAAATCATCAAAAAACAGCAACAAAAAGAGCAAAACGAAATTACAATATGCTGGAAAACTAACACAAACAAATGCTCTCGCTCACGCCCGAAGAGTCTCCCAAGAACAGAAGCACGAGGTGGGTGCGACGTGGATGCGACGTACGAGGAAATGAATAGCTGTTGTTGGTACTTACTCAGAGTCCAGAGAGCTCCGATTCAGATTGAAGACGTCGGCGACGGCTGAGAGAGAAGATTGACGTTGAACTAAAGATCAGGCTTCGGGGCTTCGGCTTCGGGCCTTCGGCTTCGGCTTCGGCGACAGCAACGGCGACAGCGACGGCGACGGTGAGAGCGAGACAACCCTCCTCTCTGGCTCTCCCCTCTCCTATGATGTTTCGACACAAATGAAAAATTAGGTTCAATTTCTGCAGATTTTTCTTTTTCTTCCTTCTTATGTGGTCCGGTTCGGGTTTTTGTCAATAAGACCGAAAACCGAACCGAATATTTCGGTTTTGCTCAAGCAGAACCGAAATTTATTTTTTTAAAAACAAAAACCGACCAGAACCGGACCAAATAGGTCGGTTCTGGTCCGGTTCGTCGGTCCGGGTGGGTTTTGTACACCCCTAGATTTTGGACCGATAAATGTCAACTTGGGCTATTGAGTTGGGCCCCAAGTATATGGACTACGTTAGTGGGCCTTTCAGCAAAGTCCAAACTCAATCGCCGCGCTTAGTCCGACAGTTACGAAAGCATTTCCGTTTAGCTTCAGATCGGCTGTTTTCATTTTTCCGTGGAAAAAATTGCGAGAAGCGAACGAATTTGAGAGGGACTATGCTATAGTGATCCAGTTGAGTATTCTAGAATCCGATTCGGCTTCTGATTGAGCTGTAACGGTGAGATAGGGAAGGAGAAGAGAGCTGTAATGGAGGTGGAAGTGAAGGAGGTGCTGGATGATCTCGAAGTTATTAAGCAAGCGCTGACAGATCCGTCTCTGCGTGGACGAATAGACAAGGTTATTTGAGAAAAAAAATGTTTGTTATGATCATTGCCGTTTTTTTATTTTCTTCCTGACTGCCAATGTCTGCGTTTTTTTTCTGAATGTTTAGCGTTTTGTTTTTTATAATGCATTTAGCTAGGAATATATGGAGCTTCACTAAATAGGCCATTGATCGTAGCTTTAGCTTCTTCTTTTTTTCTAGCTATGTTGTTTTACGATCGCATATGAGGTTTTTTTTATCTTTGATTTCCAAGAGCATGCTCTAGAAAGGGCTAAATTGTCATCACTTCGTGTATGATATGTTAAAAGATTTCCAACCATTAGTAAATTGAAATAAAAACTCTTTTTAGTATTCTTGAGAGAATCTTGCTTAACACACTGTACTTGAGTACGCTATCATAGTTGACTTTCAATTTTACCTTAGTGCCTTACACATGATCGTGCAGCTGCAATTGCGGGTAGAGCACCTCAAAAAATTCTCGAAGTCAGGACCTGTCAGACGATCAAAGCTGAAGGTACTTTTGTGTATTATTAGTGGTTGAATTTTTGCAACTTTCGACCATGTATTTTCTTAAATGTTATTGTTACAAATTATACTTTTTTTACGGTGGCAGGACATGAGTGCAGAGGTGGTAGATAGCAATCCTTACAGTCGGCTTATGGCTCTGCAAAGGATGGGTATTGTGGAGAACTACGAAAGAATACGAGAGTTCTCAGTTGCAATAGTTGTGAGTATTTCTTTATCTTTTCTCCAGTTGTTTTGTTGCTGTAGAATGTACTAGAAATTTGATATTAAAAGTAGAAGTTGAGAGTGAAGATTTGTTTCTGGCCATGGGTAAACTGAAAGTTATATACACCCAAGCATGCACACACTTGGCCCATGGATTCGGCTTCTCTGTCTCTGTGTGGAGGAGAGAGACAGACACAGACAGCACCACTAACCAGTCCAAAGGTTTTTAAAAGAGGTTACGTCGGTAGATTTCCTGAAAAGTGTTATCGCTATAATCAAGATAAGAACAACGTAATATTTGGTTATGTTCCTTGTATTGAAGAGAAGATAGTATGACCTATAGTTATTTACATTAACGATCTTTGAGTTTGACAAATCCTCAGCCTTCCGAAAGCTTGCATCTGTTCATGGTATTTTGAATGAGAACTATCTTTCTGTTTTTTCCCTGACTAAGTTGTTAGAATTTGCGAAACTATTTTCTTTTGTAACGATACCTGATTTATTTCAGGGTATTGGGGGTGTGGGAAGTGTTGCAGCTGAAATGCTAACTAGGTGTGGCATAGGTCGCTTGTTGTTGTATGATTATGACAAAGTGGAGTTAGCTAACATGAACAGGCTCTTCTTTCGTCCAGAACAGGTATTCATTGATAATTCACAATTCCTCTTATATTGGCATAAGTTAAGTTATAATCATATGATTTACATGGTATGACGTGCTATCTTTTACTTCTGTCTATACTTGCTGCAATGGAATTCTCTACTCTCAGGAATGGGGGAGGATGCTTTAATATAATGTCTTTTGGAATCTCAATTTCGTATGATTTATAAAGGTCTTTTCTTGTAAACACATTTTAACATTTGACTTTTTTTTTCTTTCCCGTTTCTAGGCTGGGATGACAAAGACTGATGCGGCAGGACAGACCCTTTCAGACATAAATCCCGATGTCGTGCTTGAGGTTTGTGTTTTACAAAACTATGTTCTTGTAATTTGATAGTAATCTACTTCTTATGAAATTCAATCTGGCTTTTAAGTGTGTATAGACAAAGATATCAGTTTCATAATCATGTTCTATCCTGTTAAACAAACACCATAGTTTAAATATCAGTAATCTTGGTATAGGATGATATGTTTTGTATATGGAGTTTGCGGAGGACGATTGCTAATAAGATCTAGGTTTTAAAGGACCACGGTTACTTGAGATCAGTCTTTTACTTGAAAGGGCAATTCTATTACTTGAAAGTGGAGAACCGAAGAATTGTGAGTGGCCATTGACAATTTATTTTTCCTTAAATTTGTACTAGTTGGGGACAAATCTAATTGCATAGCCTGACCTTTGGTGCTTGTATTCATTCCCATACTTACCTTCATCCTTTCTTCCCTGTCAAGAAAATAACAGAACATTATTGGCATACATGTAGTTCATCACTCGTTGATTGACCACACATGGCTTTTTACCCTTTTCTGCTGATCAGTTCATTTTTTTTTCCCAGAGTTACACAATGAACATCACAACGGTGCAAGGTTTTGAAACTTTTATGTCAAGTTTAAGAAACAAATCATTTCGTCCAAGGAAAGAAAGTAGCGGAGTCGATCTTGTCTTAAGCTGTGTGGATAACTACGAAGCAAGGATGGCTATTAATCAGGTAAATTATGTCTAGTATATGTGTTATCTATTCTTAATGGATTATGCAAAAATTGAGGATACATGCAGTTCCAAGAATTTTGTAACTTAATCATTACCTAGTTGAATCTTAGAATGTGTTCCTTGTCTTTCTTTCTCTTTTATAATTTCTACATTTATTGATAAAAATGGTTTCTTATATAAAAAAATAAAAAAAATTGTATTTTCTAAGAATTAATTTTCTTTGCACTAAGATGACTTCTCATCTTCTGCACATGTGAGGTCTGTGTTTGCACAAAGAGAACTTAACACGTGTGCATGAGCATTGATGATACTTGTGTTTTTTCTATACTAAAAAGTTAAGCAAGTGAAATATTCCTTCATGTTTACAAATAGAAGTTTGACATGCATGCATGCCAATTTTCTTAGCAAGAATCACAGTAGTAATTTTGATTTTTTTTTTTTAATTTATATGTGATAATTGATATATGTTTATGCAGGCTTGCAATGAGCTGAATCAAACATGGATGGAATCTGGTAAGAAACTGATCCATTTTCTGGTGATCCTAGAGAATCTCTATATTTTGAAACCTTGTTTCTTGTACTCTGCAATACAGCCAGTGGCCCAATGGCCGAAAGAAATAACCATGCGAAGAGATCTAGATAGTAATAGCCACTATGAGAAAAATTAAAGGGCAAATCTCCCTCAATGAAAATTGTTTTTTTCCAAGTAAAAAAGCAATGTAAATAGTTAAATGGACCGTGTAATCATGCTCTAAAGCTTCTTTATTACTACTTGAAAATTAAAATTTGAAACTTTTTATTAATGAGTTATTTATTGCGGAAATACCAAAGAGTACGAGGTTCTAGTCGAAAAAGATTAGGATCCATATGGAAGAAACACTGGCAGTATTTGACGCTAGCACATTATGTCCCCTATCAATACCATGTTATGATACTGGAGCGCTGGATAAACTAAAATAGATGTATTCATGGGCCATTAATTGTGCTTCTTTGCCTGCTATCTAATTTAATGTATGTGTGTGTGTGTGTGTATATATATATTGAAGAAAAAGCTGAAAGTATCTTGCAATCGACAGTATATATTTTCAGGAAATTCACAACAATGTGGATTTGTACAGGTGTTTCGGAGGATGCTGTTTCAGGTCATATTCAGCTGTTAATTCCTGGTGAAACTGCATGTTTTGCCTGTGCACCTCCCCTGGTACAAACATATTGATGATATAAGGAATATGATTTTCTTGAATTTTCTTATTGTCATCAATATATTGTCTGCATATATGAAAGTCCTTTGGTAAATATATCTGACTGAGGTGAGTAACCAATTGGGGTATTTTTGGAAATCTTTCATAAGCTGTACTAATGTGATTATCATTTACAAATCATGTCTTATCTGCATCTATCCAATAATTTAACTGATTTTGAGGATACGTATGGATTTTTTTCTTCTTCTTTTTTTATTTGTTTCAGGTTGTAGCATCGGGGGTAGATGAACGTACACTAAAAAGAGAAGGGGTTTGTGCAGCATCATTGCCTACCACAATGGTAAATCATATATACTTCGATATTTTATTGCTGGTTTTCAACTGTTGACGGACTGAAAGTTGAGCAACTATGATGTCTATGTACTAAACATCGATTTAATCCAAATAGGGAGTTGTTGCTGGTTTATTAGTACAAAATACCCTTAAATTCCTGCTAAATTTTGGAGATGTTTCCTTATACTTGGTAAGTTTCCAAATTCCTTTTATTTTATGTATAGTTTTATATTTAACTCTCATTGCATTTCTTTTAGTAGCTGGCCATATGAATCTTGGCTGATGCGGCTAATGATGTAATAGTTTGTTTAGCAGCATCTAAAGTAGGGTGAAAGGCTGAAACAACCATACGTAATTAATACTACACTGCACCACTGTATTCTGTGTAAATCAAATAGCTGCATCTGGTTATTTTTAATTTGAATGGCTTGCAGGGATACAATTCGCTCAAAGATTATTTTCCAACCATGGAAATGAAACCAAATCCTCAGTGTTTGAACGCGGCTTGTCTTGAACGACAGGTAATAATTCCAAAGGAGGTTTTGGCTCGTAAAATTTGTTCTATTATTTTTTTAACTCCTCTTGACGGGAAACTATATCCAATGTGCAGAAGGAGTACATTCTTGCCAAACCAGCAAGAGATGCAGCTGCAAAAGCAAAAATGGATGCTGAAGTATTGTCAACTATAGAAATCCCTCTTCACACAGATAATGAATGGAACATAAGGTGCCTTTCTGTTTATTGAAACTACTATCGTTGTTATTTTCAATTCTGGGTTTAGAATTCAATTAGTGTCTCTTTTTATTTTTCAGCGTTGTTGATGATTGTGAGCCAGATAAAGTGGATGCCAATATTTCAGGTATATTTGTTCCTGTTCATCTTTCCCATTTTTCTTAATACCATTAATACTGATACGTGCAAGAATTTCCCCATTTTACTCTCTGGAATCTGAAACTGCACTGTTTGTTTTTGTATTTTTCAAGTAATTCTTCTAAACAAGTTCCAAATTTGGTCTTGTCTAAACTTCCTCTGCTATTTTATTCAACCTCAAGATGATGCCATATCAAATTACCACCTATTGCTTTACTTTAATCATTTGATTTATCAGTCTACGTCTTTAATAATTGTGCAATTCCTTGTAGACAATCTTCCAGAAGGTCTTGTTCGGGAGCTTCCAAGTGCAGATGCATATCAAACTCGACATCCATCGACCATCGATGATGCTCCAATCGCTTCAATTGACGACCTTGATGATCTTAGGAAACAACTTGAGGCCCTTAATTCCTCTTGATAAATTGGGTTGATAATCGCCTTCTCTCCCACCAAATTTTTGAAGTTTTTTCAAGTTGAGGAGTTAACGGCGCCCGAAGATGTTATAAAATCACATTTGTTTACATGCATTCGGGATTTTGCCTACCCTTTAAAGTCTTGGTTTGGGATTTTAGACCGGCCAAAATTATACAACAGAGATTTAAATCTATGCAGTGTCTCCCGTTGTGGATTCTGGTTTCTGATTATATTGCAACCCTTGAAATCACAAATGTTGACGTTGAATCTCGTCCATGTAGACGTGCATGATTTACACAAATTGCTTGGTCGAGGTGTCCCTAAACAGTTACTGATTTTTCTCAAGGTCAACTTGCCTCTACAAATTCCTATAATCCTGGGATTATATTTTTATTTTGACAAAGATGTGTAATTTATTAGTTGATGTAATAATGAATTTATAAATATTTAAAATAAGTGCTTGAAAAGATAAAATTAGAGGGGAACATTTGTCTAAAATAAATAAATTTCTTAGAAAGTTGAATAGTGAAGGTAAAATAATAACAATGCAGACGCCTTCGTCATCATGTGGAGATGGCCGAGTTGGTCTAAGGCGCCAGATTAAGGTTCTGGTCCGAAAGGGCGTGGGTTCAAATCCCACTCTCCACACCTGTTTGTTTTTGTTATTCAGTGAAACTGCGATTCGATAATGGTCTGTATCTTCTCTCCCTAACAATGGCGAAGCGATCAACCTCTCTGCCTCCAGTTCTTCTGCTCCTCTTACGCTGAGGAAGGAGGAGGTGAATAGTGAATTCGAGTTCTCTATGGTTTTGCAATCTGAACCACTAACGCTGGCAGCGCCACAAGCATGGTAGTTCCTTCGCTTGGTGAGCCTTCTCTTTTTTATTATGTATGATTGTTGTTTTTTTCTGCTGGGAAACATAAGGTGGAGGAGAAACGTGCTATATAGTTTATGAGTTCCCTGTTGGGAGAGGAAAAGGGTAAATTCAGACATGGCAGAATTCTTAAGTTTCTGTTTCAATACAACACTCGTTAGGGAAATCGTCTGTGCCTTTTTTGTTTTATTTCTTGAGGTTTGCATTATCTCACTAGGAGTACTTTGGAATACATCCAAAGAAAATGTAGTAAATGTGCCCCCTGGAGTACCTCCTCCTTGGCTTGAAGCTGCTGAAGGAAGCCAGTTTGATGTTCAAACAAAATCTGTTTCAAAAAGTTTTTTTTTTATTTTCCCTCAAATAAGCCCTGAAAATCCAAGAAATTAAGATTAATGCTGAGATGGAGAAAATAGAGGAGTTGGTTAAGAGAAACTTTGACTCAAATTGGCTCCCTAATTTTGGGGGAGTTTGGCAATCTGGTAGCCGAAAAAAAAAAATCTAAGAAATTTCGAGATAGAAAAACAAAGACTGAATGCCAAGCAAAGATGCAATTCCTCATAGAGCCACACATCAGCAAAAGAATGTGAGCCATAATTGCACCCTGTCACTCATAACCTAATACATAACGTAATTGTAGACACCGACATAATGACTCGCTTCATTTCCCTGGCGACATTTGAATGTACAATGCTTTTATGATATAAAATCAACCTAATAATAACAGAATTATTCTCCGCTGGGTGTACTTTTTTATGTTGCAAGAGAGCGATGGAATAGTTTGATCATTTGCTTTGTTGCAGTTTATCGAAGAGAGAAAGAGAAACACAAAACTAATGTTGAAGGGGTATGGAGAGAAAAGGTTAGGTTGGTATAACAACGTAGGTCAAAGTATGTTGGATAATGCAACTGAAATGAATCTATGATTAGTTTGTCCTCATTTTCTCCAATTATGAGTCATTAATTAAGGCCTTTAAACTTCATGTGTAGTGGGTTTATGTTTGCTCATGGATTAATGTAACGCCCTAATTTTAAAATCCCCAAATTTGAAACCCTAATTTTGAAATCCTAGAATTTTTCCCAATTTGATTTGAAATCGGGCGCTAAATCATAGATTTGAAAATTTAAATATTAATTGAAAACTTTAAATTCGCGGAAGCTTTGTAATAAATTTATCGAAATCTTGAAACAATAAACTTATCAAAATATTAAAACTATTGCATAATTAACACAATTTATGAAACTTTCAATAATAATAAAGTTCAACGTAATAATTCAAGTCTTAAACGGAAATAACACATTAATATCGTTTGAAAATTTAAGCATACTTAATTTAAATCATTCCCTCGAAATCATCAATATGTTCTTCATCTGTATGCTCGCTTGCCACTGGAGGGTTCTCAATTGCAGCAATTTCTTCCTCAGAAAAAAACTCACCTACATCACAAGTTTAAAACAAAAAGGTGAGAAAAACTCAGTAAGTAGAAATACGTGCAAAACTTTTACTTTTACCGAATCCTGTTAAGACTTAGCCATCTCATTGTCGTTCAGGCTTCGTCATCTTTTACTTTTAATTTTAACGATCAAGCTCACCATCTCACTGCCGTTCAGGCTTTTGCTATCACGTTAAAACATATGCTCAAGCTCACCATCTCACTGTCGTTCAGGCTTTTGCTATCGCATTTTCTTTTACATTTTCACACACATGCAAAGAACCTATTCATTTTATCTTTTAAACTATTCTACGTCGATATTCTAACAAACGTGCTCAATCATTGAAAACGTGTGACAGAAAAATAAAATAATTATAAAATAATATTGTGATGTAGGGCCGTAGCCAAAACTTGTATTTCACTTACCTGGATTCTGAGCAATTAGCGTTTATCGGGATTTTTCCAAAAATTCCAGAACAATAACCTGTTCAATTAAAATCTTTGATTTTAATATTCTACTTAATAATTTCAATTTCTAAAGTAAAATGAGCAGAATTCCCTTACGTTGAAATCTTAGGTCGGATCGGATCGGTTGAGTCGATTTGGATCGAATCGAACGGTTCCAAAATATTTTCTGCCTAATTCGAATATTAATATTAAAATCCCACTTAATTTTAATCCAACTTTAAAAGAATTTGGGCAGAAATTCTTACCAGTTAAATTTTCAATCGGTTCGGTTAGAATCGGGTCGAAAATGGGGTCGGGTCCGGTTTGGTTCGGGTCGGGTGAATAGTACCGGTCAGGTTTGGGTCGTATGAATAGTGCCGGTTCGGGTTGGTTCAGTGAACAGTGCGGTTCGGGTCGGTTTGTTTTACTGTTGGGTCGGTTTGGTTTGAATCAAATGAACCGGTTCAGTTTTAAAATAAAACTGAACCAATCCTTCTTCTGTTCTTCTTCTTCGCGAGGGCAGAGAGCAGAGAGAAAGGGAGAGGGAGATCGAGAGGGAGAGGGGCGTGGCCGAGGGAGCGCCGAACGCCGAGCGTGGTCGGAGAAAGGGGTTCGGTTGAGGAGGGTTTCGCCAGAGATACGCTCGGCCGAGAGGGGAGTTTTTTTCCGCTGCGAGATGGAGCTCGGCCGAGGGGATTTTCGCCGGAGGATGCTCGGCTGAAGCTGCTCGCGACGGTCGGAGGTCGATTTTGTTCGCGGTGGTCGGAGATCGGGTTGGGTGTTCGGCCGAGGGAAGCTTCGTCGGAGCTCGCTGTCGAGAAACGAAGCTCGGCCGAGAGAAAACAAACTTCGCCGGAGCTCGGGTTGCTATTTTCCGGCGAGGTAAGTTTTCTGGTTCAAAACGAGAGAGAGAGGGATTTCGGTGTGCTTTTTCCTTCACTGATTTCCTCAATCACCGAAGATTCACTTTAAAGGAAGGTTTCCCAACCTTTCTTTGAAGATTGGGTCCGAATCTGACCAAGAGTTGGTCAGATTTGAAAATGATATAGGTGTAGTTTTAATTTCATGTTTGTTTGCTCCCTTACTCCAATTAAATGTGTCGACAATTTATTGGTGAACATTGATGAAGAAATTTTGATTGTTACAATCTACCCACCTTAAAAGAAATTTCGTCCTCGAAATTTAAAATAATTACATAAATAACTCATGGTAGATCTTTCTCATGTCATCTTCTCTTTCCCAAGTTGCTTCTTCAATCTTTCGGTTCTTCCAAAGCACTCTGACAAGTGAGACCTTTTTATTCCTTAATCCTCTTTCTTCTGCCTCTAAAATCTGAATCGGTATTTCCTCATATGATAAATCAGGGTTGATTGCGAAGTCAAGAGATCTCGATGGCAAGACATGTGAGGGGTCTGGAACATATTTCTTCAACATCGAGACATGAAAGACATTGTGAACGTGCTTGAATGAATCCGGTAAGTCCAACTGGTAGGCAACTTCTCCTACCCTTCTTGTGATTTCAAATGGGCCTGTGAATCTTGGGCTCAACTTTCCTTTCTTCCCAAAGCGCATCACACCTCTCATTGGCGAGATCTTTAGGAAAACTTGATCTCCCACAGCAAACTCCAACTTCCTTTTTCTTCGATCAGCGTAGCTTTTTTGTCTACTCTGAGCTGTAAGAATTCTTTTTCTGATTAGGGCAACAATCTCCGCAGTCTGTCTCAAAATATCCGGCCCAACAAGTACTCCTTCGCCCACTTCATCCCAATGCACTGGAGATCTGCATTTCCTACCATATAAAGCTTCATAAGGTGCCATCCCGATCGAAGCTTGATAACTGTTGTTGTAGGCGAATTCCACCAATGGTAAGTTCTTACTCCAATTTCCTTGAAAGTCAATAGCACATGCCCGTAACATATCCTCCAGGGTTTGAATCGTTCTTTCTGATTGCCCATCTGTCTGAGGGTGGAAAGCTGTACTAAAGTTCAACTGAGTACCCATAGCTTTTTGCATACTCTTCCAAAATTTAGAGGTAAAACGTGTATCTCGATCAGACACGATAGAGACAGGCGTACCATGTAGTCTGATAATCTCTTGAACATAAAGCTGAGCATACTGATCCATGGTATAAGTAGTCTTCACAGGAAGGAAATGTGCTGACTTAGTCAATCGATCCACTATTTTAGAAATTGAAATTATTAAATAGAATATTAAAATCAAAGATTTTAATTGAACAGGTTATTGTTCTGGAATTTTTGGAAAAATCCCGATAAACGCTAATTGCTCAGAATCCAGATAAGTGAAATACAAGTTTTGGCTACGGCCCTACATCACAAGATTATTTTATAATTATTTTATTTTTCTGTCACACGTTTTCAATGATTGAGCACGTTTGTTAGAATATCGACGTAGAATAGTTTAAAAGATAAAATGAATAGGTTCTTTGCATGTGTGTGAAAATGTAAAAGAAAATGCGATAGCAAAAGCCTGAACGACAGTGAGATGGTGAGCTTGAGCATATGTTTTAACGTGATAGCAAAAGCCTGAACGACAGTGAGATGGTGAGCTTGATCGTTAAAATTAAAAGTAAAATATGACGAAGCCTGAACGACAATGAGATGGCTAAGTCTTAACAGGATTGGGTAAAAGTAAAAGTAAAAGTTTTGCACGTATTTCTACTTACTGAGTTTTTCTCACCTTTTTGTTTTAAACTTGTGATGTAGGTGAGTTTTTTTCTGAGGAAGAAATTGCTGCAATTGAGAACCCTCCAATGGCAAGCGAGCATACAGATGAAGAACATATTGATGATTTCGAGGGAATGATTTAAATTAAGTATGCTTAAATTTTCAAACGATATTAATGTGTTATTTCCGTTTAAGACTTGAATTATTACGTTGAACTTTATTATTATTGAAAGTTTCATAAATTGTGTTAATTATGCAATGGTTTTAATATTTTGATAAGTTTATTGTTTCAAGATTTCGATAAATTTATTACAAAGCTTCCGCGAATTTAAAGTTTTCAATTAATATTTAAATTTTCAAATCTATGATTTAGCGCCCGATTTCAAATCAAATTGGGGAAAATTCTAGGGTTTCAAAATTAGGGTTTCAAATTTGGGAATTTTAAAATTAGGGCGTTACAATTTGGTATCAGAGAGACAAGGTTTATAAAACGATTCTCTAAACTACTCTGTATGCTCACGTGCACCTGGAAGATTGTCAATCAGCAAGTAAGTCGGTATTAAATTTTATATTTTGATAAAAGTATGTTAGAAATATTTTGATAATATAGATTTTCTTAAAATGAAATCATTGTGATGTAGACTATGGCCAATCATAGAGGAAATAGAAATGATCGGGATGCTATACTCGATCGGATGATGGACATGATCGAGATGCAAGCTAGGCAAAATGAACAACTGTCGCAGGCAGCTAATGCGGCAGCTCAGGCAGCCACTGCCGCAGCTCAGGCAGTGAATATGCAGGCCCAAGTTCCTAATAGGCCTCGACATGGAGATATGGATTTCGACAGGTTTTGACGTTTGGACCCTCTAAGTTTCTATGGCAATTTAGCAGATATGGCTGCAGCGGATGATTGGATCAGGACTATTCGCGAAATCTTTGAGCATGCCAAAATTGCTGAGGAAGAGAAGGTTCTATGTGCATCTTCTATGTTTCGGATGGATGCACGTTATTGGTGGGATTCAGTAAAAGCGATGCATTCAATTGCTACTATGACTTGGGAGAAGTTTCAAGAGCTATTCAATGAGAAGTACTTCACAGACTCCATGTTGGATGCCAAAGCTGAGGAATTCATGGCTCTCAAGCAGACCGGAAGCGTTATGGAGTATCTACACAAATTTGAGCAATTGTCTCGTTATGTTCCTCACATTGCTAGTAATGAGACCATGAAGGTGAAGAGATTTATCCAAGGACTAAGGGCGGAGATACTTAAGGACATTCGACTGATTACCTCTAGGAACTCTTCATTTGCATTTGTGGTGGAGAAATCACTGGCCGCAGAGCAAGGAGAGAAGGATGTTATCAAGGCCCAGGAATTACGAAGGAGATATAATCATGCGACTCAAACTGTACGAAGTAGAATTCCACCACAACAAACAACTGGATTTAAGCGACCTATGAACAGTGGACCTGCTGGAGGACCACCTAAGTTTGCTGGAGGACCTTCTAAGTTTGTGAAGAAGGAACCAACGACAACAAATGCACCTATGTGTCCCACATGCAAGAAGCCACATTTCGGAGAGTGTCGTGTTCAGGCCAACACGTGTTTCAAATGCGGACAACCTGGACACTATATTAACAACTGCCCAAAGAATGCTCGGGAGCAACCCAAGACAACTGCTAGAGTGTTTACCATGACTAAGGATGAAGCTGAAGGAAATGCATCTGTGGTGACAGGTTCGATATTTATTTCTGGCATACCTTCTAGCACATTATTTGATTATGGAGCTACACATTCGTTTATATCCCTTGATCATGCTATGAAGTTTAATATTAAAGTAGAGCCTCTAGAATATAATATGGGAGTAGCTAATGCATTCTTCGGTTGAGGCCATTTACTAACAGCTTCAATCTTTGCTGGATCCACTGCTACGCCCTCCTTTGAAATAATGTGGCCAAGAAAAGCTACATTCTCCATCCAGAATTCACACTTGGAGAACTTTGCATACAACTTTTCACGTCTTAACGTAGATAGGATAATCCTTAAATGTTCTTCATGTTCTTCCTTGCTCTTTGAATAGATAAGGATGTCGTCAATAAAGACTATAACAAAGTCATCCAAAAAGGTCTTAAAAGTCTGATTCATCAAATCCATAAACGCGGCTGGTGTATTACTTAATCCGAACGGCATGACTCGGAATTCAAAGTGTCCATATCTGGTACGAAACGCCGTCTTGAACACGTCGTCCTCCTTAATTCTCAGCTGATGATATCCAGACCTTAGATCAACTTTCGAGAAAACTGCTGCTCCCTTCAACTGATCGAATAAGTCATCGATTCTTGGCAGTGGATATTTGTTCTTGATAGTGACTTTGTTGAGCTCTCTGTAGTCGATACACATTCTCATCGATCCATCCTTTTTCTTCACAAATAAAACCGGAGCTCCCCAGGGTGAGAAACTCGGTTGAATAAATCCTTTCTCCAGCAAATCATCAAGTTGGGTCTTTAACTCCTTTAATTCACTTGGTGCCATTCTATAAGGAGCTTTAGAGATCGGCGCCGTTCCAGGTAGTAGCTCAATACTGAATTTCACATCTCTCGCAGGTGGTAACATAGTCAGGTCATCGGGAAAGACATCAGGAAATTCCTCAACTATCGGCACCATATCCAATGTCGTTGCTCCTTCAGGTTCAGTGCATATAACACTGGCTAGAAATCCAGTACATCCAGAGTTTAATAAGCTTCGAGCTCGCATAGCTGAAATTACTGGAACTCTTGAACCTTTAGAATCTCCATAGAAAGAAAACGGTTCTTTTCCAGGCAGTTGGAAAAATACCATCTTCTTGCGACAATCAATAGTCGCATAGTGATTTGTAAGCCAATCCATTCCAAGGATAACGTCGTAATCGTGCATCGCCAGAATAATTAAATCAACCTCCAATTGATTTTTCCCTATACATACATCACACCTTCTAATAATAGAATCGGCAATCAAAATCTTGCCCGAAGGTGTAGCTACTCCCATATTATATTCTAGAGGCTCTACTTTAATATTAAACTTCATAGCATGATCAAGGGATATAAACGAATGTGTAGCTCCAGAATCAAATAATGTGCTAGAAGGTATGCCAGAAATAAATATCGAACCTGTCACCACAGATGCATTTCCTTCAGCTTCATCCTTAGTCATGGTAAACACTCTAGCAGTTGTCTTGGGTTGCTCCTGAGCATTCTTTGGGCAGTTGTTAATATAGTGTCCAGGTTGTCCGCATTTGAAACACGTGTTGGCCTGAACACGACACTCTCCGAAATGTGGCTTCTTGCATGTGGGACACATAGGTGCATTTGTTGTCGTTGGTTCCTTCTTCACAAACTTAGAAGGTCCTCCAGCAAACTTAGGTGGTCCTCCAGCAGGTCCACTGTTCATAGGTCGCTTAAATCCAGTTGTTTGTTGTGGTGGAATTCTACTTCGTACAGTTTGAGTCGCATGATTATATCTCCTTCGTAATTCCTGGGCCTTGATAACATCCTTCTCTCCTTGCTCTGCGGCCAGTGATTTCTCCACCACAAATGCAAATGAAGAGTTCCTAGAGGTAATCAGTCGAATGTCCTTAAGTATCTCCGCCCTTAGTCCTTGGATAAATCTCTTCACCTTCATGGTCTCATTACTAGCAATGTGAGGAACATAACGAGACAATTGCTCAAATTTGTGTAGATACTCCATAACGCTTCCGGTCTGCTTGAGAGCCATGAATTCCTCAGCTTTGGCATCCAACATAGAGTCTGTGAAGTACTTCTCATTGAATAGCTCTTGAAACTTCTCCCAAGTCATAGTAGCAACTGAATGCATCGCTTTTACTGAATCCCACCAATAACGTGCATCCATCCGAAACATAGAAGATGCACATAGAACCTTCTCTTCCTCAGCAATTTTGGCATGCTCAAAGATTTCGCGAATAGTCCTGATCCAATCATCCGCTGCAGCCATATCTGCTAAATTGCCATAGAAACTTGGAGGGTCCAAACGTCAAAACCTGTCGAAATCCATATCTCCATGTCGAGGCCTATTAGGAACTTGGGCCTGCATATTCACTGCCTGAGCTGCGGCAGTGGCTGCCTGAGCTGCCGCATTAGCTGCCTGCGACAGTTGTTCATTTTGCCTAGCTTGCATCTTAATCATGTCCATCATCCGATCGAGTATAGCATCCCGATCATTTCTATTTCCTCTATGATTGGTCATAGTCTACATCACAATGATTTCATTTTAAGAAAATCTATATTATCAAAATATTTCTAACATACTTTTATCAAAATATAAAATTGCCATAGAAACTTGCCATATCTGCTAAATTGCCATAGAAACTTGGAGGGTCCAAACGTCGAAACCTGTCGAAATCCATATCTCCATGTCGAGGCCTATTAGGAACTTGGGCCTGCATATTCACTGCCTGAGCTGCGGCAGTGGCTGCCTGAGCTGCCGCATTAGCTGCCTGCGACAGTTGTTCATTTTGCCTAGCTTGCATCTCGATCATGTCCATCATCCGATCGAGTATAGCATCCCGATCATTTCTATTTCCTCTATGATTGGCCATAGTCTACATCACAATGATTTCATTTTAAGAAAATCTATATTATCAAAATATTTCTAACATACTTTTATCAAAATATAAAATTTAATACCGACTTACTTGCTATACAGAGTAGTTTAGAGAATCGTTTTATAAACCTTGTCTCTCTGATACCAAATTGTAACGCCCTAATTTTAAAATTCCCAAATTTGAAACCCTAATTTTGAAACCCTAGAATTTTCCCCAATTTGATTTGAAATCGGGCGCTAAATCATAGATTTGAAAATTTAAATATTAATTGAAAACTTTAAATTCGCGGAAGCTTTGTAATAAATTTATCGAAATCTTGAAACAATAAACTTATCAAAATATTAAAACCATTGCATAATTAACACAATTTATGAAACTTTCAATAATAATAAAGTTCAACGTAATAATTCAAGTCTTAAACGGAAATAACACATTAATATCGTTTGAAAATTTAAGCATACTTAATTTAAATCATTCCCTCGAAATCATCAATATGTTCTTCATCTGTATGCTCGCTTGCCATTGGAGGGTTCTTAATTGCAGCAATTTCTTCCTCAGAAAAAAACTCACCTACATCACAAGTTTAAAACAAAAAGGTGAGAAAAACTCAGTAAGTAGAAATACGTGCAAAACTTTTACTTTTACCGAATCCTGTTAAGACTTAGCCATCTCATTGTCGTTCAGGCTTCGTCATATTTTACTTTTAATTTTAACGATCAAGCTCACCATCTCACTGTCGTTCAGGCTTTTGCTATCACGTTAAAACATATGCTCAAGCTCACCATCTCACTGTCGTTCAGGCTTTTGCTATCGCATTTTCTTTTACATTTTCACACACATGCAAAGAACCTATTCATTTTATCTTTTAAACTATTCTACGTCGATATTCTAACAAACGTGCTCAATCATTGAAAACGTGTGACAGAAAAATAAAATAATTATAAAATAATCTTGTGATGTAGGGCCGTAGCCAAAACTTGTATTTCACTTACCTGGATTCTGAGCAATTAGCGTTTATCGGGATTTTTCTAAAAATTCCAGAACAATAACCTGTTCAATTAAAATCTTTGATTTTAATATTCTACTTAATAATTTCAATTTCTAAAGTAAAATGAGCAGAATTCCCTTACGTTGAAATCTTAGGTCGGATCGGATCGTTTGAGTCGATTTGGATCGAATCGAACGGTTCCAAAATATTTTCTGCCTAATTCGAATATTAATATTAAAATCCCACTTAATTTTAATCCAACTTTAAAAGAATTTGGGCAGAAATTCTTACCAGTTAAATTTTCAATCGGTTCGGTTAGAATCGGGTCGAAAATCGGGTCGGGTCTGGTTTGGTTCGGGTCGGGTGAATAGTACCGGTCAGGTTTGGGTCGTATGAATAGTGCCGGTTCGGGTTGGTTCGGTGAACAGTGCGGTTCGGGTCGGTTTGTTTTACTGTTGGGTCGGTTTGGTTTGAATCAAATGAACCGGTTCAGTTTTAAAATAAAACTGAACCAATCCTTCTTCTGTTCTTCTTCTTCGCGAGGGCAGAGAGCAGAGAGAAAGGGAGAGGGAGATCGAGAGGGAGAGGGGCGTGGCCGAGGGAGCGCCGAACGCCGAGCGTGGTCGGAGAAAGGGGTTCGGTCGAGGAGGGTTTCGCCGGAGATACGCTCGGCCGAGAGGGGAGTTTTTTTCCGCTGCGAGATGGAGCTCGGCCGAGAGGATTTTCGCCGGAGGATTCTCGGCTGAAGCTGCTCGCGACGGTCGGAGGTCGATTTTGTTCGCGGTGGTCGGAGATCGGGTTGGGTGTTCGGCCGAGGGAAGCTTCGTCGGAGCTCGCTGTCGAGAAACGAAGCTCGGCCGAGAGAAAACAAACTTCGCCGGAGCTCGGGTTGCTATTTTCCGGCGAGGTAAGTTTTCTGGTTCAAAACGAGAGAGAGAGGGATTTCGGTGTGCTTTTTCCTTCACTGATTTCCTCAATCACCGAAGATTCACTTTAAAGGAAGGTTCCCAACCTTTCTTTGAAGATTGGGTCCGAATCTGACCAAGAGTTGGTCAGATTTGAAAATGATATAGGTGTAGTTTTAATTTCATGTTTGTTTGCTCCCTTACTCCAATTAAATGTGCCGACAATTTATTGGTGAACATTGATGAAGAAATTTTGATTGTTACAATTAATGTATTGTTTTGGGACTGTATCTGCTTTTTGTTTCTTACTATATGATCGTGTTGCATGTATATTTTTGTTTTATTAGTCTTCTCGTCGGGACAAGGTGGATCAAACACGAGAAAGCAACTTTTTTCACAAGCTTTGGGAAAGTTCAGAAGTAGACTGAGCTGTTATTAGAGGTAAGATTTAGTTTTGGCTAATAGATGTAAACTAAGTCTATAAATTCTTTTCTAATGCCTTTATGTAGAGAAACAATAGATTTTATTCTTTAATATTGAAGATACCATTGACTGAGCTGAGTTGAGCATCAATTGAAAATAATGCATGTTCTTTACTTTTGCTCGTCTAGTTTAAACAGAGTATAGACCAACTATAACGTACTACAGTACTCCTAATATAATATTGTCCGCTTTGGACTAGAATCTGCACATATTTGTTCTTGGAGTTAGCCCAAAACGCGTCCTACAGTACTCCTAATATAATATTGTCCGCTTTGGACTAGAATCTGCACATATTTGTTCTTGGAGTTAGCCCAAAACGCGTTGTACTAAGTAGAAAAGAGAACTCTACTTATAAACTATTAAACTATACATTTTCTACTCTCCTAAGCGGTGTAAAATTATGCGCCCACATTGGACTTTCGCTGTCTTCGCATGGCGGGCTGTCACACAAACAAATACAGTTGGCTATGATGAACTTATTAGAACTTCATAATCTAAGATTATCCCAACGGAATATAGAATTTGGAAACTCTATTATTGGATAGATATTACGTCATTAGAAAAGTTATCTCTTTATTTTTTCTGGTATTCTTTCACAGCATAGGATATTTATCGCATGATGTGCTCTTCTTATATTGTCCATAATTCAGAATTCTTCCTTGTGCTGCAGCTGCTTTTGTCATTTTGGGTAACAAACAACATACTCAATGATTCGTTCGCCTTTACTTTGTGCTATCAGCTTAGTGAGGTTGGTTACCTTTGTTTGAGTCAAACTAGATGACTTCTAAAAAAGATGGTTTGACTGAAACTTCTACATATATTTTATGAAATTTGATATTAGAATGTCATTTAAATATCATAAATTATCAAACATTTACATTTTATCAATTACTTTTTGACAGCCAGTCAGAAATTTCATTTGTTAGACAATACAACAAACGTTAATTATTAAAAAATTTCCAACAATATCAAAATGGCCCTTACGTGGTGTAGTTAATGGATGCGGCGTCCTCATCTTTTCGACTAAGGCTCTTTTTGGAGGGTGAAATCACGGGTCAAAGCAACCAATATCTCGAGAAATAGCAAGGTATTCGTTACGATTATGGAAAGTAATAGAAAGAGAGAAGGCTTTATTGATGAATGGGGTGTGAATTGGATTTTGTCGGGATGAGTGGAATTGAAGGTGGATTGAAGCATATTCCTTGTTGGGTCACTTTCCACCAATTTGATCTTTTTCAACATTCTTGTCATCATCTTCCATTTCTTGTTATCTTAATTTAATTTGTGTTCACTTGTTAAGAATAGTATTTAATGATAATGCCGGAGTCTTCTTCCGTTTATTTATATTTTGCGTTGCTTTCGATCGTCTTTTTGGCCAAAAGGGTTATTGATAATGAAAAGATTAGGGAGGGGAGGACAAATATATGTGCTTTGAAAAATTCATCTACTTGAGCGAAACTAGGGACACGTTTGGGCGAATCCATTCCGCCTCGATCTTTACTTTTGTGCGATTAAATTTCTTCCATATGCACATCTTCAACTTGAAAAATAACCACAAAACGGAGAATTAAAGTCGGATTTGTACAGAGTGAGTGGTTCATCAGAAGAGAATTTCGTTTTAAAAAATGTAAAATGAGTAGGATTAAGCAATGAGAATTGAGATTACCCATTTTATCCTACTCCACCAACTCATATAAACAACACAAAAGGCAAGTAAAGCATAAATCTAGGCATCTAAGCTTTAACTTTTATATCATCGTTTACCCAATAACCATATTTAATTTTTGGGTAATTAAAATTATTAAACAATAATATTATATTTTTATGTGTTATTTATTTATCATTTATTTTAATTATTTTTTTATTAAAATTGGTGTATTAATAATTAAATGATACATTATTATTGTTAAAAAAAAGTGGCATAGGGAGAGGGTCCTTTTCAAAGGAAGCTTCGTGACGAGGCCATCCCTAACTTGGAGGTGAATACGACATGTGTTTTTCAAAATTAATAAAATAGATAGTTGGTCATCATTATGTGACCTAACTCAATTAATTACTCTTAATCATTTTTAATCTCAACTTGCCCTTTTTTTTTGTGTTCTTCCTCAAAACCATCTCTTCAATGACGTATTCTCTCTCTCTCTCTCTCTCTCTCTCTCTATATATATATATATATATTGACATTTACAAGTGTTCTATGCATTTAAAATTCTTGTACATTACAATTGCAAAGAACCCGAAATTAAATAACTGAAACGTTACACAAATATATTAATTATGTAAATTTCTAAATTACGATATTCTGGAAGATTAGTGAGATCAAATGTACTCAAGTCGAGATAAGAAGCTTAAATTGTTTTTTTAATGAAAAAAATCAGTTCGCTCGTCGAAACCGAATTGACGATAAATCTTTTTGGGCATTTTCGAGTCCACAAACACACATTCTCGACAATCAACTGACCGTAAGTGATATTTTCTTACTGAACGATTGTCGATGAAAATCGATAAGTTGGAGAAGTCGACGAGACGAATATGAAATTTATGTCTCAAAAAATAGGAAACCCAAAGGAAAGACAATTCAACTTGTGTCTTTTTTTTTTTTTCTTTTTTTTTGCACTCTATCATTGGAGAGAGACATACCACTAGACAAAGTACCCGTCCTTTTATATCCACGAATAATTGGTTTCCGACCAAATGGAAATACCTATACACACGTGCACACACTACACATGGAGTGTGTGTATCTTCGTACATGCAAAACCGATGAATCGGACAACGGCGATAACAAAGATCCAAAGGCAATCCACTTGCAGATACGAAAAACTACTTACGTTTATACGGCAAGATTTGAAGACGAACGAGCCGAAATAAAGAATAATTGATCTAACCCAAATCGTATATAAACGAACATTTTAGACAGCAAGATTATAGGCATCAGAAATAAATGAAAACAACATCCAATTACTAAAGAATAGATTGACCAAAAAAAATGAGTCATTTGATAGAGAAATATCAAAATGGTTTCACATTGCCTGAATCAAACACCATATGACTTTCTCAAACGATCACCCTCTATTTCAATAATAAAATGCAACAAAAAGATGAGTCTTCAAATTTGCAAAGACTGTAGCCACTTCCATTATAAGTTTTATATTTCATTGTCTTCTTACTTTCTACGAAATTTAATCGATATAGAAGCATAACAACAGTTGATGACGATCGATTATGATTATTTTTGATAAATTAGCAAAGCAATCAGAGAATTATTCGTTCAGAGATGCCTATGCCTCAACTAATGTATGTACAGATCCATATCATCTAATAAAAAATGGGTGACTTTTTCTACACTGACGTAAGGTCTTTGATATTCCAGGTGTTTTCTCTTATTTTAAGGCCTATTTCATGTCTACATCTAAAAACCAAAAGCTCTCAACACAGGTGGACTTATTATTCTCCCATTCCTTGCTATCAAAGTCTTTCAGTTTCTATCTCAGATCGAATTCGGGAAATTATTTGATGAACCACTGAATTTCGGAGAGGAAGTGGTAGAACTAAGAAGAGGATTTTCAATTTTAGGTACTGTTTTCTGTATTTTCTTTAGCTATTTTCCACTTATTGTAAGAAAAACATGGGAGGTGAACAAGAAGCATCTCTTCTCTCTATGTCCAAACTATCCACAGAAATAAGCAGACCAAGCAGTATGGTGGTTAAGGTAATAATTTTTAGCTTCTTCGACTTTGGTTCTCTAGATGATTTTGTTTTTGACTTTCGAGCTCTGTTTCAAGATCCTGAGAAAGAATTTTTCATCTTTAAATCAAACAGAAAGCACATACCATGATCCCTGCCCACATCGTAGCAGAAGCCATATCGACTCTCCATGGCCTCGATTTGAGATGGTCGGGTCCAATAACACCTGCAGAGATGCAATATGTAGAACAGTATGTATTAGCAAAGTACCCTCAATATGCAAGACTTGAAGGGGAGAAGATTGATCTCTCTTGCCTCTGCATCAATGAGGAAGCTCCAGAACCAGCAATGGCAGATGACAGAAGAAAGTCCCCACGAGGCACCACTAGAGAGTCTCCCACACCATCCTTTGGAAGCAATCTCCCCTACTTAGACGGGACCCAGTTGGAGCCGTCGAGATTACTCGACATTCTCACCCAGAAATCGTCTTTTCCAGGAAGTTTCATATCGATCCCAGAATGTCAAGCTCGAAACAAAGTTCTCAAACACTGTGGATTGCCTGATGAAGAGTATCTTGTTCTTTTCACCCCAACCTACAAAGATGCCATGATGTTAGTAGGAGAGAGCTACCCATTCATGAGAGGGAACTACTATATGAGTAGTATAAGAGAAGAAGACGACTACATAAAAGAGTTTGCTTCTTACAAAGAATCAAAAGTCATACCGGCCCCGGAGAGTTGGCTAGATCTGAGAATCAAAGGATCACAGCTGAGTCAGAATTTTAGGAGGAAGAGTAAGCTCTGTCCAAAGGGCTTATTCTCTTACCCTGCTGATATAAACGGAACTCGTTACTCTCTTCATTGGATTTCAGAAGCTCGACGAAACTCGTGGCATGTTCTTCTCGATGCGACTGCATTTGTCGGGGATGATCATCTGAATCTCCAACTCCATAGGCCTGATTTTTTGCTCTGTAGTCTTGACAATACGCATGCAAATCCTTCGAGGATCATTTGTGTCTTGGTGAGGAAGAAGTCCTTTGATACAAGTACAACAATGGCTGGAAATCAGACACATGGGAAAGAAATGTAGAATATGGTAAGCTATTAAGCAAATGATACATTGTTTACTAGACATAATAATTAAAAGTGGATGGATTGTTTCCAATAGCATAGCCTACTCTCACCGCACTTCACTTGCACATTCATGAAGAACCGGAGCTGAAAAACGCGCTACAGTTTGGGATGCAGGAAAATGTTCATCTGATCATTTTAGCCAGATGATGCACTACCTTCCAGTTCCAACTGCATGTCACAAATATAAAGCTAGAATCATGTTCCTACCAAATCGCAGGTTCTGGTAAATGGTTGGAAGCAAAGCACCGCCGAAATGCTCAAACAGCTCATTTCAAATACACAATCATTAAAAAAAAAGGTATCAATCTGGTTCAGAAAAGTGGAATCATACAGACACGTCCACACAGCATTTGATTTACTAAAGGAAAGAACTATTTGCGAAAAAAAAAATGAAAAATGAATATTTAAAGACAAACTCTTACCTTAGAATGTACAGAGATTTTGATTCTTGTCTATTATGGATAAAACTTGAGTTAATTATGTCATGCTTCTGCACCTACAAAACAAACATCCTCTGTTCCTTGGCCAAGAAGGCCATTTTAGTCGGTATTCTTCCTATCAAGAAACAGTCAAAATGTTGTTTCTTCCCAAAGGATAAATTGAAGAAAGAAAATGGAATGGTTTCTGCGAAAAGATGGTCATAATACTCCTCAATTTCCACTTTGATTCCAAATGAGAGTGAATAGCAATTAACACTACAATAAGCAACTGATTAAAATTTGATATCAGCAAGCCAGAATATCTTTTAAGAGTCACCAAAGAAGCAGTCGCTTGAAACTGAAACAGCAGAAATACTTACAAATACAATCTTCGATGTAGATCAAAGAACAACTTATGGAAATAAAGAGAACGAACAGCTATCGAAACTTATAAGTACATAAAACTCCAAATCTTCTAATGTTTCGCAAAAAAACACTAGAAATCAAACAGCTTCCCACTGATCTCTATATCAAGGACTTAACAGATCACTCAACTAAGAAATACGACTGCAGCTGAATAGTGAGTGAGACTAATAAGCTACTCTTCCGTCACCCTCTGTGATCACGTCCTTGAAACCTCCACCGCTCGGTATCATAGGCAGGACATGCTCTTGATGAGGTACAATTACATCCAATAAATAAGGCCCAGGAGTGTCTAACATTTTCTGGATAGCTTCTCTAAGATCTTCCTTCCTCATCACACGAGCAGCAGGTATTTCACAAGCCTCAGCGAATTTCAACATATTAGGAAATATTTCTGACTCTTTTTCTGGGTTTCCTAGGTAGGTGTGAGCTCTATTAGCCTTGTAGAAGCGATCCTCCCACTGCACCACCATACCCAAGTGTTGATTGTTCAGGAGCATTATCTTGATGGGAAGCTTCTCTACTTTGATAGTGGCTAACTCTTGGACATTCATAATAAAACTTCCATCACCATCAATGTCAACAACTATGGCATCAGGATTGGCAACAGCAGCTCCAATGGCAGCAGGCAATCCGAAGCCCATGGCTCCCAAACCCCCTGATGTTAACCATTGACGAGGCTTCCTGTACTTGTAAAATTGAGCAGCCCACATCTGATGCTGCCCCACACCGGTACTTATGATGGCATTGCCATTGGTCAATTCGTCTAGAACATGAATTGCATATTGAGGAGGAATGGCTTCTCCAAATGTTTTAAAGCTTAATGGGTATGTTGTTTTCTGCTCATTTAGCTCCTCCCTCCAAGCTGAAAAGTCGAGGTTAAGCTTGGCTCTTTTTCCCTCCAGAATCTGGTTCATTCCTCTCAAAGCCAATTTCACATCTGCACAAACAGACACGTGTGGCTGCTTGTTCTTCCCAATCTCAGCTGAATCAATATCAATATGGACTATTTTGGCACGGCTAGCAAAAGCCTCCAGCTTTCCCGTCACTCGATCATCAAACCTTACGCCAAATGCAAGTAACAAATCAGCTTTATCCACGGCATAGTTTGCATAAACAGTTCCATGCATACCCAGCATTTGGAGAGACAAGTCATCCTGACAAGGAAAAGCTCCAAGGCCCATTAGAGTACTAGCAACGGGAATTCCTGTGAAAGAGACGAACTGTCTCAATTCCTCGCTTGAATTCAAACACCCACCGCCCACATATAAAACGGGCTTCTTCGATTCTGAAATAAGTCTCACAATCTGTTCCAAATGGCTCTCACTGGGTGGCTTAGGCAGCCTAGAAATGTACCCGGGCAATTTCATAGATTGATTCCAATTAGGAACCACTAGCTGTTGTTGTATATCTTTCGGTATATCAATGAGAACAGGACCAGGCCGACCGGAAGTAGCTAAGAAGAACGCCTCATTCACTACCCTAGGAATATCTTCTACATCTAGAACAAGGTAATTATGCTTTGTGATTGACCGGGTTACCTCAACAATCGGAGTTTCCTGAAACGCATCAGTACCAATCATTCGACGTGGGACTTGACCCGTAATGGCTACGATCGGAACACTATCAAGCAAAGCATCGGCGAGCCCACTGACCAAATTGGTGGCTCCGGGGCCCGAAGTGGCAATGCATACACCTGGAAGGCCGGATGAGCGTGCATACCCCTCGGCAGCAAAGATGCCGCCTTGCTCGTGGCGAGGGAGGACGTTGCGAATACTAGAAGAGCGAGTGAGGGCTTGGTGGATCTCCATCGAAGCTCCACCAGGGTAAGCAAACACATCAGTGACCCCTTGTCGTTCGAGCGCTTCCACGAGGACATCGGCGCCTTTTCTGGGCTCGTCAGGGGAAAATCGGGAAGTAAAGGCTTCCGGGTTCGACGATATAACCGGAGCGATGCTGGAGGAAGTTGCAGTGGCAGCAGCGGCGGCGGCGGAAGTAGACGATTTGGGATTGGGGTTGGGATTAGAGAGAGAATTGGATACATGGAGGCCTCGGCGGAGGGCGAATCTACAATGGAAAGAGGAAAGGGGGACGAAGGGGTTGGAAGGGAGTTGCGAAGATTTGGAAGAGATAGGGAAAGGAGAAATCTTGGAGAAAGAGGAGGTAGGAGTAGCGGCCGCCATTGGAGACAGGGGGAGGCGTAGAGGGGAGAGATTAGTGGGAAGCAAGAGGAAGAAAATTGTGGTGGCCACGAAATGGTTTTATAGTTTTGATCCATTACTACTTGCCACTTGGCAATGAATTTATGGTAATTTCTTAAAAAATGATAAAATTTATTTTAGTCTCTAAACTTAGAGGTAAATAAAAAATAAATTTTTGAACTTGTTTAAAACTAAATATTTCCATAAACTTTTAAGGGTTTTAACAATTAAACGTGTGTCGTTAATGCAATCATTTTTATTTTTCACGTGACGTTTTCTATCTTCTTTTTTAGACTATCAGTAAATAGAAGCAATTGTGATTTTGGTGATGAAACGATTCGCGGAAGGGATTGTCAGTATTTAGAGCTCATATCGTCGTGAAAATTTCCTTTGCAAATTTGCTTTCTCACCAAAATCGCGACTTCTTCTCTTTAGATACCGCACAACAAAGAAATAGAAATTGCCGTATGAAAAAAAAAAAAGTTACTAGTAAGATTTAATTGCTAATGCTCCAAATTCATAAACTTATTTTTTGAAAAAAAAAATTTAAAAACCTACTTATCACTATTAAATTTAATAATTAATATATATTTTATTAGGTCTAATTTAGTTTCGTTTCATTTTTTTTTTAAATCAATTTTGAACTGAACTGAATAAAATTGAAGTTCTATGTTCGACTAATAATCGCGGTTAGTTATGTTTTTAAAACAATGAATTGCGAAAGAAAGCCTCAATTGTTTAGTAAATGACTTTCTAAAAGTGATTTATTTCTTTGAATTATTTGACAAATCTTGATATTCAATTATTAAATTAGATAAAAGTGCATTAGAATTGAGAAAGAAACGAAAAAAAAAATTAAAAGATTTAAAATGTTTAAAAGAATTTTTCTTTATTTTTTTTTGTTGTCAAACACTTTATATCGGTTAAATTTATCAAATAAACATTTTAAACCTTTCAAAAACGATTTTAAATGCAGCCTTAGTCTATCATGCTTAAATCAAGCCATGATTGACTCTTAAACAGAAAATTTTAGGATTTTGCCATCGTAAATACAATAATATTATTTATATAAATATTCTATTACAAATATAATTTTCAATATAACTCTTGACAATGTTTGTGTCAACTGTAATAAAATATTTTTGCTTGATGTAAATGTATAGATATAACGATCCATTTTCTTAGTAAGTTATTGTCCGCTCTAGGGATTGGACCGTAACACAATATCATCTCCTCACAGTTTTGTTTGGCAATAACTTCTCAGTCGGTCACTCAACATGGTACTGTTCTCACCGGAGCCTTTTAACTTCATAGTTCTTATGAGATATGTTGTCAATTGTGCTCCAAAACCCTTCTTACTATCTTGGAAAGGTTTCATTACATATGTTTCATTTCTATATACCTCCCAAACGATGTTGAATTGTGACGACTCCTCTTTTTACGACCCGGGATTTACCTGTACTCGAATTCGAGATTTGCCTACACTTGGCTTAGGTCCCGAGATTTTTCCCGCAATCCGAGACTTGCCCCGCAATCGTACTCATACGTACACATTCAAATCATCACAATATATATATTTTTTGATTTAAATTAAAAAAAGTACAAGTTTTAATAAGTAAAAGTTCTACTTTTTAGAAGTTAGTCATAAGAATTGGAATAATTAATTTGTATTCTTCGATCAAATTAAAGCATTCTAATTTTTAAATATTGATCACAAGTTATGCTAAAATGGTGAGAGTGTTGGTGGTAATTATTTTAGAAATAAATTGGATGATATATTTAATGAATTAGATAATGTAGATAGTTCATTTTTTAAAATAAATAAATAAAATATTTATTTGTTATAAAATTGAAATGACAATTTTCACATTTTAAATCAGTCTAGAGACAACTTCATTCCATATTATATTCCTCGTGAGAAAGATTGGAGTGATGTTGTCTTCAATATAACTTTTTGTACCTTGACAATTAAATATTGTGTACTTTATTTTATTTTTATTATTTTATAATTGATCGTATTTATTTTTAATTATATAAGTTATTTTTATTTAATATGATAATTATTATAAAGTTGACGAGAAAATTAGAAAAAGTAGCATAAATACGCGGCTTTCTCATTTGCCTCGTTTAATTCAATCGATTCATTTATCTTAGCTCGCTTAATTTGCAATTCGCACTATTTCAATTGAGAATTCCTTTACTTTTTTTGGAGTTGTTAAATGAGCTGGATTTTTACAAACTCAGCTCGGATCGTTGGGCAAGTTTATTCTTTGTCTCATCTCATCTTTCGTGAAAATAAAAATTAAACGTAGAATTTAAGCACGATTTACTTACGATTTTTTGTGTCTAAATACTTATTGGGTAATGGTAGAATTATTTTCAAATCTAATAAGAAATAAATCACATGGCAACAACAAGAAGTAAAAAAACAAAACCAATAGCCAATGATGTGGTTCATAGGCCAATGCGATTGTGGATAAGGTGGAGAGTAAAGTATAGATTACTCACTTTAATTAATGTTTTTGTCATCGAACATGAGCTCCCTCGCATAATGAATTACCTCCAAAAATGGCAAAATAAGATTATTCTTCCATGGATTGTTAAAAAAAAAACTTGAGCATTACTTGAAGCTTGGATCTAAACATAGAAATATATCAAGCAATTTCAAATAGTTTCGAGGAAATTTGAAAAATATCAGAGTAAATTGCAATGTAGCTTATGAACTTATGAGTTAGAAATTGGTATCCTGATAAAATTTGAAATAGATTTGTCTTGATAAAATTTGTTAAATATTTCGTATTTTTTGTTTGTAATAATTATTTTACCTTACTCTAATTATTTTGTCTCACTCGATTTCACACGTACACTTAATTTTATAGTTTTATTTCGAACACGGTTCTAGGTTAGACTTGTGGGGTTCTCCATTATGATGAAAGACTCATCTTATTAATGTTGAAGAAGAAAAAAAAAAAAGAAATTCTTTCTTCTTAATTAGACGCCCACCTTCCTTTAAGAAAGGTATCTCACATGTGTCCACCTTCCTTGAAGGAAAGTGTCTATTCATTTGAGCAATAACTCAATCTTTCATTCGAAGTTGAAACACATAGATATCAGGTATCATTGGATACGAGAAGTGCTAGACACCAAACAAGTATATTTTGAGAAGATTCACACAGATGATAATGACTTAGACATGATGACAAAGATCTTGCAAAAGAATAAGCACGAATTCTGTAACGGTTCAGTAGGATTGAAGATATCTCATCATAAGTCGGGAATGAGAGATTTGTAGGGTCCCTGCATTATGATAAGGAACCCATCTCATTAATGTTGAAGAAGAAAAAAAAAAGGAAAGAAGAAAGAACTTCTTTCTTCTTAATTCGGCGCCCACCTTCCTTCAGGGAAGACGTTTCCTTGAAGCCTCTAGCAAACCTTCAAGCATTCGAAAAAGTATCCGAATATGAAGATTTCTGCATCCGATATTTGCAGAAAAGAGAACAGACGAAGGTGTTCTCTGATAAAAGCGAGAAAAATAGTGAGGATTATTTTGGAGGGAGAAAAAAGAAAGAGTGTGAGAGAAAAATAGGTGGTGTGCTTTTGTGCACATTGAGAGTTCTAAGAATAGTAATTTCTATTAGTGAATATTTTCTAGAATATTTGATATCGAAAAAAATACTGTAAATCTTATTTTTCATAGTGAGATCTTTCTGGACTCGGTCTTTGTAGTTTTTTCCCGATTTGGGTTTCCACGTAAAATTCTCGGTGTTCATTTTAGCTATTATTTCTCTTACTTATTGATTGTTATAATTTTATGGCGTGGAAAAAGTATTTCTGGTATTTTTTGGATCGCATCTGCTATCGTTTCTCGTACCGCTTAGTTAATGGTGTAATTATATTGTGTAAGTGAATTATGTCTATGAGACTGTAATTTAAGTGAGACTGTTTGTGACCCCTCCAGTCTTTTCTTGAACTTACTTGGAAAAGTAATTCTGTCTAGGAGATTGTCCAGTACAATTTTTCCTGAAAATTATTCTGATTAGAACTCTCTACGTTTCATAGTGATAGAATTATTATTATTATTCCCATCAATAAGTCAAAGTAATTAAAGTATGTTAAAGCAGTAATTATAACTAACAACAATTGTATAAAGATAAGCTCTAATTTGTTTATGACCCAAAGGACAAAGACAATTGTTAATGAAGATATGTTGGCAGATGTTTTTTGGAAAATATATTTTTGGATATTCATGTTAGATGAACAAGTCGACCGATTGCAGATATTTTGGGTGCAGAGGTTGACTGTGTTGGGTAAATAAGTCGACCGATTTCAGAAGATCTGCGAAGTTGACCGATTGCAGTTGTTCTGCAATGTCATCGACCGATTGCAGTTGTTCTGCAATGTCATCGACCGATTGCAATTGTAGAAGATCTGTGAAGTCAACCACTTTGCAGTTGTTCTGCAATATCGACCAATTGCAATTATTCTGCGAAGTCGGCCACTTGCAGTTGTTCTTCAATATCGACCGATTGCAATTGTTTTGAAAGTCGACCGATTGCAGGAATAAAAGATCGGTCGACTATGTTTCCTTTTTCTGAATAATACAATCATGAAGCATGATTAAGGCTATTAATTCATATTACCTATTATGTTTCTCAGGAGGAATATTGCGATGACCTGAATGTGAACGTATGTGTACGACTGCGGGGCAAACCTCGGGTTGCGGGGCAAACCTCGGGACCTAAGCCGAGTGTAGGCGAATCCCGAACTTGAGTATAGGCGAATCCCGGGTCGTAAAGAGGGGGTTGTCACAATCTCACATCGCTTGAGGAAGTACATGGAGATGAAACATATGTAAGAGATCCCTTCCAACATAGCAAGACGCATTTTGGAGCACAATTGACAACGGATCCCATAAGAATTCCGAAGTTAAAAGTGCTTCGGCGAGAGCAATTCCAGGTTGGGTGACCTTCCGGGAAGTTCTCTCCAAACAAAGCCATGAGGGGAGGATATTGGGCTACGGCCCAATCCCCAGAGCGGACAATATCTTACTGGGATAAAGTGGTCGTTACAAATGGTATCAGAGCCTGTACCCAACCGGAAATGTGGCCAACGAGGACGTTGGGCCCCCGAGGGGGGTGATTGTGATGACCTAAATGTGAACGTATGTGTACGACTGCGGGGCAAACCTCGGGACCTAAGCCGAGTGTAGGCGAATCCTGGACTTGAGTATAGGCGAATCCCGGGTCGTAAAGAGATCCCACATCGCTTGGGGAAGTACATGGAGATGAAACATATGTAAGAGATCCCTTCTAACATAGCAAGACGCATTTTGGAGCACAAATGACAACGGATCCCATAAGAACTCCGAAGTTAAAAATGCTTCGGCGAGAGCAATTCCAGGTTGGGTGACCTTCCGGGAGGTTCTCGCCAAACAAAGCCGTGAGGGGAGGATATTGGGCTACGGCCCAATCCCCAGAGCGGACAATATCTTGCTGGGATAAAGTGGTCGTTACAAATATTTTGCGAAATATATAACAATTCAGACTATATTTCTAGAGTGTTCGGATTGAGTTTGCTTGTTTAAATGATTTCCTTCTAAAAGTATTACATGCGATGTCACTCACGCAAAATAGGAAAGTTCGGCAAAACAGGAAAGTTCGGTTTCCTTATTTGCTCACTCAGGTTATTAAATATGGTATTCAGAATAATTTGAGCACACATATATGGTACATAATATTGGGACGATACTTTCCGTTGGCAGCATGCAGAATGAATTATATATGTGAGTTTTATTGTCATGAGATTACCTCTCTGAATTACTTCTCTAAATTTGCCGATCTGAGAGAAGAGGTGATATGCACTCTGTTTAGTGAGCAGTCTTTACCATCATCAGAGCGTATTTATGTTTTGTATCTGTGACGACGACGGAGTTTTGATTTTCGCGTGAAAATGTTTCTTCGTTCTTTAAGCCATCGTTTTTTCCTGTCACTCCCTACGTTTCTGCGTATGGGTTTGTGATTGTTTTACACACTCTACCTAATCTGTGGATTTCATCGTTTTATGAGTGTGTTAATTATTGTGTCCAAAGACAATTGTCTGGTGTTCCAGAAGGTGTCATAGGAAGCAATCTTTTTGTTCGTTCATTAAAACTCATTCTCGGGAGGAGACTTCCTAGAACTCGGGAGGAGTTCTGATTGTGGGCAAGGGGATCTTGCCATACACGGATTCTGGGAGGAGTCATTAACGACAAGGTGAGCTTGTTGCATTCAGATTCCGGGGATCAGGAGGGATCGATCTAAAGTCGAGGGGAGCTCGCAAAAACATATTCACTGAGGAAGTTAGTGAGAGGCGGCGACAAAAACAAGATGGAGTCTTTATTTATATAAGCCTGTTGTCTTGTAACTTTGTGAACTCTTTGAAATATTTTTATGTCTGGGCGTGATCCTGCAGACGTAGGCAATTGCCGAACTGCGTTACCAATCTCCTGTGACATTATTTTTTGCACTTTATCATTGTTCATCATCACGAAAATAAATTGGTGTCCCACCTAGTGTTCCACCTACACTAGGGCATCAAATAACTAACATTGATCTTTCAACAATTTTATTCAAAAAATAATTTAAGGTATCATTTTTCTTGGCCTCTGAGTGCACAAGCTAAATTGTATTCATTGTATTCTACTCATGCTGTATTAGGTTCACTGAAAATGAGGTTGCACAAGTGGTGAAATATGTTTTGAATTACTCTTCCAACCAATGAATTTCCCCAAAAGACCAATTTATTTAGGTTCACCTAAAGTGCTTTATTAATGTTCAACATTATCATTTATAGAAGAAAATTTCTATTTCATAATCTAACTCGTCGTGTCATTCATTTTTTAATGACACAAATTAAAAAATAAATTGTTTATACTAATAAGCAAAACAGTAACTCTAAATTTGGTATCTAATTTTCCAGCCAGAAGTTGCGTTAACATATCTTTTATTAACGGATATGTTGAACCATATCACCCAGACCGGGTCCAGTAAACTAAGCTCACCCAGACGATTCAATATTCTGTTTCAATTCTGCAAATCTCTCTCTCTCTCTCTCATCTTCTCCTCTCTTTCCTCGTGTCTTTGACGTATTCTTGGTGTGAATCTTATAAAAGTTAGTAAATTGTTGCGGTAAACTGAGAGAATGTATATACAAAATTTCCAGTACTTTTCCGTTTAACAGGATATAGTAGGAGTAACATTGTACTCACCCTCTAATCTCATGCCTTAATTTTACACCGTCTTGTCAACCTTTTCTTTTCCGTTCTTTGGTAAAATAGCTTAATGCAATATATCATTATTATATTCAATCAAAACCACCATTTATTTCACTGCATGTGGGTGATATTATGGCACTGGGTAGTGGATTTCCCAATGTGACTAAAGTTCAGGAATCAATTCCCGCAAGTTTATATAATCTTCAGCAAAATTTCTCTCTCAACATGTAAATGAACGTTACAGATTAGCTGTGTTAAAAATTTCAGTCATATATTTGAAATTAATATATATATACAGAAAAAAGAGCTAGATGATAGTTTTGTTTTGTTTTCTTGTTTATCCAGGTTCTAACAAAATGAATATTAGAAAGGTAAAGTGGCTATTTGAGATTTCTTTCAAATGGAGACCCATAGAGTGAGAAACAAGGGCGACTGCGCCATTTCCTATGGTTCAATTAATGCTCAATGTACTTTCATAGTCACATTTTGTTTCAATCAGTCAAATTGGTGCATTAGAAGGCTTCATTTGTGACAAAGTTTGGGGAGCTTTTGCATGTACAACTTCGCAAGTTTTTTGAAACTGCTTTGTTGTTAGTGCATTAATATGCACATCAGAAACGTGCTTACTAAAGATCTAGCAGGAGAAGGCCCGAAACCAAAAAATCAAGTCCAAAACTGAAAAATCAAGCCTTAAACCGAGCCTGAAATAAAAAAAAAAAAAACCAAGCCCAAAATTGAAAAACCAATCCCAAAAGCGAACCGATTCCACCCCTACCTAACGTGAAAGCAATTACAAGATAAATCAATTCATTTAGAAATTATTGAAAGCAATTACAAGATAAATCAATTCATTTAGAAATTATTGAATAATGACATTTAGCAATTCCTGATAACTTTTCAACTTCCATTTAATCTCCATGATCCTCGTCATCATTACGAGCTCTTCTTTAGCTTTTACTCATTCTATCTAAAAACATTTTATTCTAAATTTTATACTCAAAAGTCTTCAGCTTCCTTTAGATCAACTATATGTCTTCAAAATTATAATAATTTCTCAAATGAAACCTAACATCTACGTTTCCTCAAGCAATTACTGTTGTTAACCAAATACAGAATTCATCTTTAAGGTCTTCAAGTTCTTTTTTAACCAGCTATAACCTCAATTATAATATGATTAATCAATTAGAACACAAATATTCGAACACAAATTTATCCTTACCGTCCTCAACTTCTTTCTGATCAACCATAATCTTCAAATTTTAATCATTCAAATACAATTAAATCTTCAGTTTATCTGAGGTAATGACAAATATGAACCACATTAATTATTTCTCCCAAACTCTTAATTAATATCCACACTCAAGATTCCTAAACCATCAATTTAAATTTCATATTTGAAGTCCTCAACTTTCTTTTTGTCAACTGTATCCGAAAATTTTTAATAATTTCTAAAATAAAATCTAACATCAATGTTTCCTAAAACAATAATTATTAAAACTAAATTTCAAAGGTCCTAAGTTTTTTTTTTTTTTGAGAACCATAGCTTTGATTTAATTTCAACTACAATCTAATCTCCATGTCTCTTTAGGTAATGATAATTATGAACAAACATATGAACCAATTCTCCATCATTTATTCTAAAGTTTATAATTAAAGTAGTCTTTTTCATCAACTATAGCCTCAAAATTTCAATAATCTCTCACTAAAGACTAACCTCCATGTTTCCTCAAGCAATGATTACTCTAAACTAAATATTTGAGAATAAATTTTCTATCAAATAGCCTAAAAAATTTAATAATTCATCAACTACAAACTAATCTCTATGTTTCCTAAAGTAATAGTCAATAAGACCTACTGTATGAACCAATTATCCATAACTTTACTTAATCTCTATATTTAGGCTATTCGAACATTTGATTTTAAATGACATCTAAATGTGCTTAACTTCCTTTTCATGGATTGTATCCTCAAAATTTTACATATTTCTCAAATAAAATCAAATCTTCATGATTTCATAGTCAATGATTGTTGTAAACTAAACATTCAAATATAAGTTCATCCTTAAGGTCCTCAACTTCTTTTTAATCATTCATCAACTACAATCTAATCTCCATTTTACTAGGTATCAATCATTATGAACCACATATCCAGTGAGATTTCCTAAACATTGGATTTTAAATTTCATATTTAAAATCCTCAACTTTCTTTTTATCAACCATAACCTAAAATACTTAGTTATTTTCTCAAATAAAATCTAACGTCAATGTTTCCTCAAGGAATGATTGTTCTTAACTAAATTTTATCTTAAAGTTCTCAACTTTTTTTATCAACCGTGGCCTCAAAATTTTGATAATTCAGCAACCACAATAGAATCTCCAAGTGTCTTTAGTCATTGATGATTATGAACAAATTTTCCCTAATTTACTTAATCTCCAAACTTAGATTATGTATTCATTTCATAATTAAATTCTCTTAAAATTTCATCTTAAAGGTTCTCAACTTTTTTTATCACCCATGGCCTCAACATTTTGATGATTCAGCAACCACAATAGAATCTCCAAGTGTCTTTAGTCATTGATGATTATGAACAAATTTTCCCTAATGTACTTAATCTCCAAACTTAGATTATGTATTCATTTCATAATTAAATTCTCTTAATTTTTTTTTATCAATTATACCCTCATTATTTTAATAATTCCTCAACTCTCCAATTTTTCGTTAGGTAATAACCACTACGAACCACATATCAACCAATTCTACCCAACTTAAATTAATATCCAAACTTAGGTTTCCTAAACAATTGATTTTAAATTTCATACTTAAAGTCCCTCAAATTTCCTTTCACCAACTATATCCTAAAAAATTTAATAATTTCTCAAATAAAATACAACATTTCCTCAGGCAATGATTGTTGTAAACTAAATTTCATCCTTAATGTCCTCAATTATTTTTTATCGACCGTAGCCTCAAATTCTGATTTCTATGTCTATTTAGGTAATGATAATTATCACAAAACGTATGAACCAATTCTCCCTAATTTACTTTATCTCCACACTTGGTTTATGTATACATTTTATTTGAAAGTTAATAATTAACGCCTCAACTTCTTTTTGATCAACTACATCCTCAAAATTATAATAATCTCACATAAAAACTAACCTCCATGTTTTCTCAAGCAATGATTACTCTAAACTAAATATTTGAATATAAATTCCATCCTTAAGGTCTGAACTTCTTTTTTATCAACTATGGCCTCAAAATTTTAATATTTCATCAACTACAAACTAATCTCAATGTTTCATCAAGTAATGATCATTAAGAACCAACATATTAACCAATCTCCATATTTAGGCTAACTAAACATTTGAGTGTAAATTTCATACTAAATGTCTTCTACTTCCTTTTGATCTATTATATCTTCAAAATTTTAAATATTTCTTAAATAAAACTTAATCTTCATGTTTCCTCAACCAATTATTGTTATAAAACAAACACCGAATATACACTTCATCCTTAAGGTCCTCAACTTCTTTTTTATCTTCTATAGCCTCTTTAAAAATACAATCAAATCTCCATGTTTCCTCAAGTAATGATCTTTATAAACTAATGTATCAATCAATTCTCCTAAATTCAATCAATTTCCATACTTAGGATATCTAAACATTTTATTATAAATTTAATATTTAAAGCCCCTTGCTTCTTTTTTAATCAACTATATCCTCAATCATCTTCCAGCTGCCTAAAAACCTTGGTGCAACCACACCTCAAAAGAACAAAACTAATTGTCTTACATTCTTCAACAAGTTACCAAGGGGAAATTACTATCAACTGACATTTAAAATTGAATACAACATCTAAGAATGTTTCCTCTTCTGATTGATGAATAAATGTAAAAGACTATTCATCTTTCTTCTCTCTATTTTCTTATGCACCTCTAGTTTTTCTTGGTCAGCAAACAGACTAAAGTCTATTAAAAGGAAAGAAAATACAAAACGACGTGAGCTGCAAAAAATGCATGGTAGGCCATATTACACCCCATTAAGACTACAAGAAAACAGAAAGCCACAAACAAACTGCAATCATGTGGGAGGGCATAAAAACTCCTACGACATTCATATTTCAAAGGTAAATAAGAAAAAGTGAAGCGTTAATAGAAGTCACGTAGCAAGTGGCTACAGAAAATTAAGACTGTAGAAGGACAAAATTCTACGCCAAATATGTTTGTTCATCATACATGATCGTTCTTTCTTTTACAGAAATTTAAAATAGGATGTTCATCCAAATTTCTATGAATCAATAATAAAGTATTATAAAGCATTCATCATCCTAGAGAATTAATAAATCAAAATCCAAGGCCAAGTCGGAGGCCGGATCCATAAAAAAGGCCACGAATATTTCAAAAGGAAAAAAAAAATCCAATGCAATCCTGAACCTAACCAGAACCAACGATGATGTTATTGATCGGAATGAAGATCAACTTGACGAAGAATCCAACAAAGCCCATCACGACAAAGCCAATCGCCGTGCGAAAGGCAACCTTGGTAAATTCTGCAAACAAATCCCCACGTAAACAGTCCGAATTACCGAAACCAATTCAGGAAACAGTAATTTCAAATTCAACACCCGATCCACAAAAATTATAGCCAAATCAAGCGAAAGAAAAATCACAAACCTTTGCGATCAGGCTTGTGGCACCTCTTAACGAGACGAACGCTGTCTTTGGCGAACTCTCTGAGAGGATCGACAACGGAATCTAAGGCATCCATTTACAGAAACGCAAAAGACAGAGATTGACGCTTGGGGTTTTACTTTTATCGGGAGAGCAAGAGACGTGGGGAACTGTTGTGTGAAAGCGAAGAAATTGCGAAGAACGTCGACGGACCCCGGGAACATTTTATACGGTCAAAAAGGACAGATTTTATTTATAGACGAAATTACCCCTCTTACAGGGACAACCGACAAAGGGATTAGAAAGAGAGTTTTGGAGAGTTTTTGACAAGGCATGAGTTCATTTTTTTTATTTCAAGCCAACTAGCTTTGTGTGTCGTAATAAAAAAGATGTCAAGTTTTCGAAAAGATTGTACAAGTACAATAACGTCGAAACTATGTTTCTCATATCTCTCGGATCGCCAATGGAAGATACTTGTAAGATAATTTTTCAACCATCAATCTCACTCGAGTGAACATTATCCATTATACCTTGATAAAGCTCTGATCATTCAAGGCAAGACGGTTGCTCCTCGCATGGAAGAATCTTATTGATAAAGTGATAAATTTATTGTTGGATACGAAATGTGTAAATTCCTCTGTTGCGCTTCGTTAATGATTTATTAGTTCTAACTCCAAACGATGTCAAAGCAAAACTATTGTTTAATGTTCGTATAT
The DNA here is from genome assembly GCA_022432975.1 of Begonia masoniana. NCBI lineage: Eukaryota > Viridiplantae > Streptophyta > Magnoliopsida > Cucurbitales > Begoniaceae > Begonia > Begonia masoniana. The sequence goes on from CM039507.1 coordinate 3,603,386, forward strand.
ATGTATGAAAGCGAATGTCTTCTTGTATATTAGAGATAAATAGGGACATAAAATGTGTGGTGCATTATTTGATGCCAACACAATTTTCCCTTGGTGCAAGAATTTTTTTTTTTTGATTGATGAAAAAACCTTCTTTAATGGCAAAAGGTACATGGTGAAAACAACATGAAATATACTTGATTGTATCTGAATCTGAATGTTGTTATGTATAAAAGAAAAAGTGTTGACACAATAAATTCAGAGGTAACATTCCTTTATCATAAGAAAAGGTCGAAAGATATAAAGTATATTTGACTGCACGCAAATGACACTGATGCTTGTAGTTCTTTAAGTACATCTGTAACATCTGCTGTAATGTTTGTAATGACATTATGTTTTTCGCTATATGTTTTTGTAACTGATATAATAGTTGTTAATATGTTGTACAATTTATTTATTTTTATCTATAATTTGAATGTAACCTTTAAAATGCAAATTTAGTTTATTTTTTGGGAAATTACCGATTCAAACATTGAAGTATACGATTTTTTTTATTTTAAACCTTAAAGTATCAAATTTAACGAATCAAACTTTAAAGTATAAAAAACAATACAAAACAAACTCTACCGTCCGTTCGATCTGCGTCCGGTATCTATTTTTGCCGTATATCGAACGGACGGTAAATATTCGCGTCCCTCTGTATCAATTATTTGGCCGTTTCTCGGACGGACGGTTAAAAATAGCATCCGTCTGGTACATATTACGGACGAACACATGAAACATTTGTCCGTCTATACATATGTTTTGCCTGGATGTCGACGTGTGGCTCGGACGGACGTTGTATTTACGTGTTCGTCCGTGAATCAGTATGTTTGTCCGTTAGTTTTAAGGCATTTTATAAACGGACGGTCATTCTAATTTAGAACGACAACGGACGGACGCGTAAATACCGCGTCCGTCTGATCTCGCGATTTATATCGATCTAGCGCCTGATATCTGACATTTTCACTGCGGTACAATCGATTTTCTCTCAACCTCTTGTAAATTTTTTGTAGATTTTCGACCGAAATACACTTTGAGGTAATAGTTTTATCTATTCTGATTCATTTAGTTCAATTTTTATCGTAAATAACTTGGATTTTGTAATCTTCTAGACTGTATAACGGACAAACGCACGGAAGAGCGTCTGTCCGTTCTCCATTTTTGCTGAATTGAGATTGTTTTCCTCTGATTTTCTTTATGTATTATGATCGTTATTGTTGTATTTTTTTGCAGATAATCGTCGTAAATGACAGAAAGATTAGTTGATGCAGATGAGCCTGCGAACATGGAGTGGTATATGGAGGAGCACGGTCCGATATATGGTGATATTCAACCATTTGATCACTTAGATGGTGAAAGAGAAATACAAGTGCATTCAATATCGCAAACCTTAGACGATGAGCTTCATGAACCGTTTAATTTGGATGATGACGAGGCACAAAGTATGCAAGTAAGGGCAGAAAATTCAGGTGATTTTATTGTAGGTAGACAATATAAGTCCTTGAAAGCCATTAGAGACGAAGTCCGAGATTATTCTTTGAAAAAAGGATTTGATATCAAATTTATTAAAGTGAGATGAAGAGACTCACGGAAAAATGTAAAGAAGTTGACAACGTAATTGGCATCTGTATGCTTCGGTCATGCAAAATGAGTTGACCTTCCAAATAAATGCCTACAGTAATGATCACAACTGTGTTAGGACACTTAATAATTGACACGCTTCGGCAAAGTGGTTGACAACGTATTATTCAGATAGATTCAAGAGTCAACCTGACTAGCTCATTCCTGATATTATTGAGACAGTGAAGAAGAAACATAAGGTGAACATTAAGTCAAGTCTTGAGAGAAGAGGAAGAACCGAAGCTAAAGAACTTAATTACGGGAGGGGCGAAGAACAATTCAAACTACTGCGTTCGTACTCAGAAAAAATATTCAGATCAAATCCAGGCAGTACAGTTAAAATACATGGTTACGTAGTGGGGGTGAGGGGCGAGGGGCGAGGGGCGAGGGGCGAGGGGCGAGATAAGTAGATGATATTTGAAAGAATGTACGTATGCATGGCTGCTTGTGTGGCAGGTTTGTTGGAACATGGCAGACCTATTATATGTTTATATGGATGTCATCTGAAGGACTCATGCCCCGACCAATTATTCACGGCCGTAAGTATTGATGGCAACAATGGCGTATATCCGATTGCCATTGCCAACGTGGATACAGGATGCAAGGACTCGTGACAGTGATTTTTGGAGTTGTTGCAGGACGATTTAGGCATTGACCATGGATGAGGATGGACATTTGTGTCGGATCGACAAAAGGTATATATATTATTACTATTATTATTATTCGGGCATTGTAGTTATATCGTTTTATACTGAGTTTGTTTTTCTTTAAAATTTCAGGGGTTGTTGGCTGCTGTGGACGATACATTTGGTTTAGCCGAACACCGTTTTTGCCAAAGGCATATGTATGCAAACTTCAAAGGACGATTTCAGAACATAGCGTATAGAGATGCTATGTGGAATGCAGCAAAGGCAACCACAAGGGAATATTTTGACTCGGATGCCCATGCATGACTTCGACGAACGCCCCATAGCAGTTGGGCTACTCATGCGTTTTTGCTAATTCCCAAGTGCGACTTGAGCTTGAACAATTTATGCGAGTCTTTTAATTCAGCTATATTGTCAGCCAGGGACAAATCGATCATGACCATGTTCGAGATGATTCGAAAGAACATGATGACTCGAATTGTAAAAAAATACGAAGAGATACTCAAGTCAGACGATGTCCTGTGTCCTAAGATTAGAAAAAAACTAGAGAATCTCAAAGAACCAGCTCACAGTTAGAGTGCTGAGTTAGCGGGAGATGCACGATTTGAGGTCAGCAACGGCAACGAACTATATGCCGTTGACCTGAATGAAGGCATGTGCGCATGTCAGAGGTGGGAGCTTACTGAAATCTTATGTATTCATGTCATTCCATGCATTTATTTCATGAGAGAGCCGATGGAAAATTTCATTCATATATACTATCATCGGGATACATATTTGGAGATGTACTCACACTTCCTTCGTCCCATTAATGGCCAACCAATGTGCCCGCAACTAGAGAATCGGACCCCAATCGTTCCACCCGAGAGAAGGCCCCAACCTGTAGACCGAAAAAGAAAAGAGTACGCGATATGAATTAGCCTTCTACGTCGATAATATCTAAGAAGAAGTCTACGATGTCATGTGGTAAATGTCGACGTCAAGGGCATAACAGTCACACATGTCTTGAGAGGGGATCTAGTTCAGGTGCTGCTGCTTTGCATGACACATTTTTCCAGACATTTTATGGGACTCAGGTATATTTTTTCCCATTATTCTCTGAACAAACTAAGATTATTATGTTCTAATATAACTGTCATTACATGTAGGAATCTACTACACGCGGCCATGGAATAAGATGATGGATCTCAAGCGATGACGATGACATTTTGGAGCAGCTTTATTTAATGCATTTTGTCTGTTATAATTTAATTTGATGTACAATTCATTTCAACTTCAAATTTTTTTGTAATGAGAGCTAACAATTAACTAATAATTTTGTCTGTATGATAATTTTGTTTATTTGATATTTAATACTGGAGTTGTTTGGGTAGTCGAATATGCAGGATGATACTAGCCATGGAGGAGTCAAAAAACAAAGGAAACTCTGGTCAATTTTCTAATTTATAATTTTTGATCAGATTTTAACTAGTTCCAGGTAAAATTGAGATTCTGGTCTAGGTCCACTAACTTGAGGCCAAATTTGATGTAGAATTACTTTCTAATAGGTTTAGGTCCACTAACTTGAGACTTAATTAAAATGCATTCACACAGACAATGGTGGTGAATATATGAGATCATTTGACGAATACTGCAAAATGCACTGGATCAGGCACGAAAGATCTATTTCAAAGACTCCTAAAAAATGGCTTTACAAGAAGAACGAACAGAACTATCGTGGAGAAGATTAGGTGCATGTTATTACATTTAAAACTTCCCAAAACATTCTGGGGAGAAGCAATGAATACTGTAGTAAATGTCATCAACTTGTCTCCATCAGCACCTCGGAGTGGAGAAGTGTCAAACAGTCTATGTACAAGAAAAAACGTCTCTTATAAATATCTAAAAGTGTTCGGATGCAAAGCATTCATTCATATTCCTAAAGATAAGAGGTCGAAGCTAGACAACAAAGCTAAGTAATGCATATTCCTCGGATACGAAAAAGATGCATTCAGATATAAGCTTTGGGATCCGATTGACCAGAAGATTGTCAGAAGCCAAGATGTTGTCTTCTTTGAAGATCAGATCATTAAAGACAAGAAGAAAAATATGGAGATCACTGATGAACATCTAGTAAAAGTTGATAAAGTGAAATCAACTTTTGACGGGGGAGATGCTAGAAAAACCAATGTTTTAAGTCTTAATTTGAAGATTGAACAACTCGATGTGAAGACGGCCTTCTTGCGTGGTGAATTAGAAGAATAGATTTACATTGAAAAAACAGAAGAGTTCGTTGTCAAGGGAAATAAACATCTAGTATGTAGATTGAAAAAGAGTCTGTATGGATTAAAGCAAGCCCCAAGACAATGGTTCAAGAAATTCGATTTCTTTATGGGAAATCAAGGATATATGAAAACTTCCTCAGACTATTGTGTGTTTGTGAAAAAATTCATCTATGGTACATTTATAATCCTCCAACTTTATGTCGACGACATGTTGATTGTGGGCCCAGACAAAGAAAAGATTGTTAAATCAAAGAATGAACTTAACAAGTCTTTTGCCATGAAAGACTTAAGACCGGTGAAACAGATGTTTGGGATACGAATCGCTCGTGATAGGAAGAATTGAAATGTAACACCCGACATTTTGCCATGTAAATATTCCTTGAATTATTAAACGAGATTAATGGGAATATTTATACAATGCATGTTTTTACGAATTTGCCGATGTTTTCAATTGAATGAGAGTGATTCATAAAACCGATTTGACGAACTAAATAGTAATTTAGTTAAAAACCAATGGTTAGAATTGCATGGAGGGGTAAATTGGGAAGGAATTAAGGTAGGTGAGAGGGAGCCAATGGATGGTTGCCAAATGTCCATAACTTGCTGAGAAACCTACCTATTGTCTTCTCTTCTCTTCTCTTCCACGTAAACCTTCATTTTCATCCTCCTCTCTGTTCTCTCTTTCAGGCGATTGAGACAAACTTCCAAAAACCTTGTTTCACCTATTTTCTTCTGTTTCCTTCAGCAAAGGTAATCATCTAACCTAGTTAACGAGTTTGGACAAGTTAAGATGTAAGTTTTGTGGAAGTTAAGGGTTATGATATTTTGAGAAAACTCACTGTTTTTGTATGAAAACACATAGGTTAGTTTTCTAAAAGTTTGAATGGAGTTTTGAGCATGTCCTACTAAGTTATTAGTTAGCATTTGCAGCTCTGTTTATTTTCCATGCGTGCATGTTTTAGGTTCGTGCATCACCGAGACAACACGATCAAGACTTACAACTTCACGGATAACAGGTAAGTTCATACGTATAGGTTTGGCCCTTAAGGCCCTACAATATGGAGGTACTAGGTTTTATGTTGTCGGGATTTCTATTGGGTAGTTAAACCATAGGTTATGTTTTAGGTTAAGTGTATTTTGTTTTATATCATGCTTATTATTCTGTCGCCTGTCTATGAATGTTCATGCATACACGTTTTCTCTGAAAGTTATGTAAATGTTTTCTGCACACGGTTTGAAGTTAAGTAAGATAAAACCTATAATGTAATGTATGGTTAAGTGTGGACGAGGACTGACATCCTGTCATGTACTCCTGTTGCGCCAGCTCTTCTTCCCACTTATACCTTCCTGTCCAGTGAAATGTAATGTAATGTAATGTTCATGTATTTGAAAATGTTCATGCATAGCACGTGCATCACTTTGCATTGTATGTTCTTACTGAGCTCTAGGCTCATAGTTGAACCCTCTGTTGTAGGTATGGATCCTCCAGAGGAGGACATTGTGCCTCAAGATGATGAGTTGATGTAGTTGGCGGGATGAGCTCATGGGGTGGTTGCTGCAGTCAGACAAATGTATTTCCTGTGAGGATGTATTTTTCTAAAGTTATGTCAAGTTCTGTACAGCTTTTGGGATTTTAAAACAATGTACAAACTTTCTGTTGATGTATTTAAAACTTCTGTTTGACAATTGAATGTATGTTTTAAAATACTCTAGAATTGCTTGGGATTTTCTCTTTTGGTTGTGCATGGATTGTCTCTGGTTTTAGAGATATCCATGCAGTTCGATTTCTTAAACTTCTGTCATGTTTTCCATCCTATTCAAAATCATGTTTTGAAATCGGTTTTTTGAAGTTTTATGCCGTCTGTTTTTATGCTCCCTGTTCATATGTCTTCCTGTTAAATGTAATTTACTTCTGCCGATGAACAGTTCACTTCTGCCTGTAGTTCACTTCTGCCAGTGAACAGTAAACTTCTACCTGTAGTTCACTTCTGCCTGTAGTTCACTTCTGCCAGTGAACAGTAAACTTCTGCCTGTGAACAGTTCACTTCTGCCGGTGAACAGTGTTGACTTAAATAATGTTTAAGTCTTAATTTGTTTTTGATGATGAATTTGTCTGCTTAATATTGTAATTTGATTATGTCTATAACCAAAATGCTCTTCCGGCCACAAAACGACAAAGGCGGAAGACTTCAACAAAATGCTCTTCCAGCCTCAAAAATTACTCTTCCGGTCACTAAACGACAGAGGTGGAAGACAACTACAAATCAATCATCCGACGCCGGTTCAAGCATTTTAAGCTTCATCATCCGACGTCGGTTCAAGGGTTTAAAGCTTCATCTTCTGTTGGCGGTTCAAGACTACAAGTCAGCTTTGTCTTCCGCCAGAATTCAAATTAGCCGCGAAGCTACAGTGACGTCGTTTTCAGCCATAACTCCAGAACATTAATGGCGACGACGATTTGCAACTACAAACGGCAACGACTACCTGATCTTGTACGGAAGCTGCTCCAACGGTAACTAAACTTCTATTATTGGATAAGGAGCATTGAAGCCAAGCCTTAATGAAGACAGAGTATATAAGCTGAGCTTAGAGCACGAAGTCCCAACTTTTGCCAATTTGAATTCTGAGCCCTAGCTGCGAAAGTTTAACTCTCTGTATTTTCTCTCTACATCTCTCAATCCTAACTTGAGATTCATCTTGTGAGGTTGTAGTGTGAGCTTAATACTTTTTACAAACTCAAATCTGTATAAGGCAGTGGATTGACGCCCGTGAAAGTTCAATCCAGAATTGTAAAGGCAGTTGATCGGAGCCCGGAATCCCGATCTGTTTTCTCGTGAGGAGAAGTAAGGAATCTTCAAGGGGGAGCCTTGGAGCATGGACGTAGGCAGTTTGGCCGAACCACGTAAAAATTACTGGTGTCAATTTTCTCTCTTACTCTCAACTTTATATGTTTGCTTGCTGCTATTATTCAAACTGAAATTAGAAGAGAAATTCACCAGACTATCAAATTAAGTTTAAAAAGTCTAATTCACCCCCCCCCCCCTCTTAGACAATTCCGATCCTACAATTGGTATCAGAGCTTGGTTTAATATTGTCTAAGTAGTTTATATTAAAATAGTGTGTTATCTGAAATGGCATTCAACACACACTCTACTCAAATGGAAGGTCAGTCTACCACTAGACCTCTATTCTTTGATGGAAATGACTATGTTTACTGGAAATCTAGAATGAGAATTTATGTTCAGGCTATGGACTATGACTTGTGGAATAATATAGAAAATGGTCCATACATAGCTGTTAAAACAGAGAATGGTGTTAGAGTTCCTAAAGAGTCACATGAATTAAATGATACCGATAAGAGAAACTTGAGCCTGAATGCTAAAGCTATAAATACCCTGTACTGTGCTCTGAATAGAGATGAATTTAATAGAGTACAAGGGTGTGAAAGTGCACAGGAGATTTGGCACTTACTAGAGGTCACACACGAGGGCACAAACCAAGTAAAGGAGAGTAAACTTAATATGCTCATACATGAATATGAACTATTCTCCATGCCCAAAGATGAATCTGTCTCTTCTATGTTTACTAGATTTACTAACATAACTAATGGCTTGAAAGCTCTTGGTAAATCTTATTCTAGTGAAGAACAGGTTAGGAAGATCCTCAGATGTCTTCCAAGAAGCTGGCAGCCAAAGGTGACTGCCATACAGGAAGCAAAGGATCTCAAGGCTCTGAAACTTGAGGAACTCAATGGATCTCTTATGACACATGAGATCACAATGAGGTCAAACGAGAAGGAGGACCTCAAGGAGAAAGAGACTTCAAAAAGAAAAGACATTGCTATGAAAGCTTCTTCCAGTAAACAAGATATGTCTGAGGAGGAAGAAGAAGAAGAAGATGATGAGGATATAGCCCTCATTACAAGGAGGTTCAGCAAATTCCTCCAAAGAAAAAGAATGCAAGGTCGGAGATTTCCAAAGGGTGAGAAATCTCACAAGGAGAAGGAAATCACTTGCTTTGGATGTGGAAAGCCTGGCCACATGAAGGCAGATTGTCCACAGACAAAGAAGTATCCTAAGAAGTTCAAGAAGAAGGCTATGAAGGCCACTTGGGATGACAGTGAAGGTGATACCTCCTCTTCAGAAGATGAGGAAGTTGCAAATCTGTGCTTCATGGCACACGAGGAAAAGGTTAGTACTTCTTCCTCAAGTATTTTAAGTGATAGCGATAGTGACAATGAAGATGGTGAATTAATAGATGCATTTAATGATTTGGTGAAACAATTTGGCATGTTAAAAACCAAATACAATGCTTTGAAAAAGGAAAATGCAAACATGGTAGAAATTCATGTCAAGGAAACTAATTTGCATGTCAAAGAGATTGATGAGCTTAAAAGCAAAAATGAAAAGTTGAATAATATTCTTCTGAACTTCACTAAGGGCGAAAAATTATTTAAGATGGTAATAGGAGGACAGAGAGCAAATTTTGACAGAACAGGATTAGGTTATGACAAGCCTAATAAAAAGAAAGCTTTTAAGAATTTCTTTGTTAAATCGTCTACCTGTCATGTATGCAATGAAGTTGGCCATAAATCATTTGTATGCCCATTAAAAACAAACAGTAAGAAACCAGGTAGCAATTTACAATGGGTTCCTAAGGGAACCAGGCCTAACACTAGGACCCAAAAGATTTGGGTACCTAAGAAGACAACCTGATCTCTGTTTTGCAGGTTGACTGTTCTCCTGGGAAAAATCAATGGTATCTCGACAGTGGATGTTCGAGGCATATGACAGGAGACTCAACCAAGTTTGCAGTTGTCAACAAGAAGAAAGGAAGTGTTACCTTTGGTGGAAACCAAAAGGGTAAAATTGTTGGCATTGGCAACATAGGTAACAGCTTTAATCCTATTATTGAGAATGTTTTATTAGTAGATGGATTAAAGCATAATCTGCTTAGTATTAGCCAATTATGTGATAAAGGATATGAGGTGATTTTTAAATCAACCTCATGTATAATTAAAGATGCATCTAATGACACAACTCTGTTCACTGGTTATAGGAAAGATAACATCTATACTATTGATTTAGATGATATTGCTGTATCAGATGAAAAATGTTTTGCTGTGAATTCTTCTAATGACTGCTGGATTTGGCATAGGAGATTAGGACACGTAGGAATGGATACCTTAGCTAAGATTACTAAGGAAAATTTAGTTAGAGGTATCCCTAAGATATCCTTTATAAAGGATAAAGTCTGTGAAGCTTGCCAAATGGGTAAGCAGATCAAAAGTTCCTTTGCATCAAAGAATGCAATCTCTACCTCAAAACCACTTCAACTCCTTCATATGGATCTCTTCGGTCCTTCGAATATAGCAAGTTTAGGGGGAAAATTCTATGCCTTTGTCATTGTTGACGATTTCTCTAGATTCACTTGGGTTCATTTTCTGAAGTCAAAGGATGAGACCTTTGATACCTTCTCTAGTTTTAGGAAAAGAGTTTAAAATGAAAAGGAGCTCACCATAATTGCTATTCGTAGTGATCATGGTGGAGAATTTGAAAACAAAATATTCGAACTCTTGTGTCTCAAACATGGGATTGAGCACAACTTCTCTTCTCCTAGGACCCCTCAGCAAAATGGTGTTGTTGAGAGGAAGAATAGATCTCTCCAAGAGCTTGCTAGGACTATGCTCAATGAAAATTCTCTTCCTAAGTATTTCTGGGCTGAAGCTGTTGCAACAGCTTGCTATGTGCTTAATCGGGTCTCAATAAGACCTATTCTTGAGAAAACACCTTATGAGCTCTGGAGTGGAAATACTCCTTCTGTTAAGTATTTTAGAGTTTTTGGTAGTAAATGCTTCATCCTTAACACTAAGGACAACCTAGAAAAATTCGATTCCAAATCCGATCTTGGAATTTTTCTTGGTTATTCATTGTCCAGTAAAGCATATAGGGTTTTCAATAAGAGAACTTTAGTTGTGGAAGAATCAGTGCATGTGAACTTTGATGAGAATCCTCAACCAATAATCAATGTGGATGAGGATGATACTTTGGACAAACAACTGGATTCTCTTTCCTTAGAAAAACCTACTGATTCCATTCAAGTAGAAAAACCTTTAGAACCCTCTTCTACTTCTCTTGAAATAGTTCCTGTCAAAGCTGAATCTGCAGATCTTCCTAGAGATTGGAAATATATTAGAAATCATTCAATAGAGGAAATTTTAGGTGATCCTTCTTTAGGAGTTAAGACTAGATCCTCTCTTAGGAATCTCTGTGCCAATGTGGCATTTATCTCTCAAGTAGAACCTAAGAAGTTTGAAGAGGCCGAGAGTGATGAAAATTGGATTATGGCCATGCAAGAAGAGTTAAATCAATTTGAAAGGAGCAAGGTATGGGAACTTGTTCCGAGGCCTAAGGATCATCCCATTATTGGAACTAAGTGGGTTTTTAAGAATAAATTGGATGAAAATGGGATTGTTATTAGGAACAAGGCTAGACTTGTTGCTAAGGGGTACTCTCAAGAAGAGGGTATTGATTTTGAGGAATCGTTTGCCCCTGTAGCTAGATTAGAGTCAATAAGAATGCTTTTAGCTTTTGCTTGTTTCAAGAACTTCACACTCTTTCAAATGGATGTAAAGAGTGCATTCTTAAATGGATATATTAATGAAGAAGTTTTTGTTGAGCAACCCTTAGGTTTTGAAGTTTTTGATAAACCCGATCATGTCTATAAGTTAAGGAAAGCTCTTTATGGTCTAAAGCAGGCTCCTAGAGCATGGTATGACAGATTGAAGAACTTTCTTGAGGAAAGAAATTTCATAAAGGGTAACTCCGATTCAACTCTGTTTACCAGGCAAAAGGTCAATGATATTCTGTTGGTTCAAATTTATGTCGATGACATTATATTTGGCTCAACTAATGTCAACATGTGTAATGAGTTTTCTTCCCTCATGCAAAGTGAATTTGAAATGAGTATGATGGGGGAGTTAAAGTTTTTCCTAGGATTCCAGATTAGTCAATCTCTTGATGGAATTTTCTTCTGTCAAGAAAAGTACATTAAGGAACTCCTTAAGAAATTCGGATTAGAGAATGTCAAATCTTCTAAGACTCCCATGAGTACCACAACTAAATTGGATAAAGATGAAAAAGGAATTAATGTAGATATCAAGAAATATCGTGGTATGATTGGTTCTCTGTTGTATCTAACTGCAAGTAGGCCAGATATACTCTTTAGTGTTTGTCTCTGTGCTAGATTTCAAGCTGCCCCTAAGGAATCTCACTTATTGGCTGTCAAAAGAATTTTCAAATACTTAAGTGGGACTCAAGATTTAGGATTATGGTATCCAAAGGGCACCTCCTTTGATCTTGTAGGCTATTCAGATTCTGACTATGCTGGTAGTCTTATTGATAGAAAAAGCACCAGTGGCACTTGTCAATTCTTAGGAGAGTCTCTAGTGTCTTGGTATTCTAAGAAACAGAATTCTGTTACATTATCAACTGCTGAAAGTAAATATATTGCTGCTGGCAGTTGCTGTGCACAAATGTTATGGATGAAACAGACTCTAGAAGATTATAATCTGTTTTATAATAGGATTCCTATTCGGTGTGATAACACCAGTGCTATAAACATCTCTAAAAATCCTATTCAACATTCTAGAACAAAACACATAGATGTCAGATATCACTTCATTCGTGATCATGTTCAAAAAGGTGACATATCTTTAGAGTTTGTCAATTCCAAAGACCAATTGGCAGATATTTTCACAAAGCCTTTAGATGAGAAAACATTCTGTGGTATTAGAATAAGATTAGGTCTTCTCAAGTATGAGGAAAGTTAAGTTTTTTTTTTTTTCTTATTTTTCTGTCTTTATTGTTCACATCCTCCGGTCCTTTTTCATTTTTTCACCGGAAGATATACATCATCCACTGACCGGATGATATTTTTTTTCTAATCTGTCAACACGTGTCTTTAATCGGACAATATCAATCTTACACGTGTGATTTCCGCATGTCGGGCGTAGTTCTCTCTCGTTTAAACTTGGCTTTCTCTTCGAAACGCTTCATCTTTCGCGCCCTTCCTTTCTATCGACAACCCTTGCTCTCTAGGTCGTCTTCCCAAAATTTCTCCAATGGACCAAGCTTTTGCACACGATCATGAGGCTTGTTCTTCAAGGGGTGGTGCTGATCCTGCGAAAAAGAAAGCCAAACCCAATCCTAGACCGGCACGGGTGCTCCCTCGGGGAACCAGTTGGCCGTCGCTCTACTTCATATCTGAGGCGGCTGAAATCCGATATCACGGCGACTTTAAGGACAAAAAGTTGATTCCGGGTCGTGGTATGGTTCCTGACGAACTTGTTTCTTTAAATATTGTAGCACCCCTGGCCGATATTGGATTACTAGGACTGTTTGAGGTTGAATCCTTCTATTTTCCCTCTGCCATTAGGATGTTCTATGCTAATCTTAGCGCTACTTCTGATCAGTCAGTAATATCTAGCTATGTGCATGGGAAAACCATAGAGCTTACCTCAAAATCCATCAATGAACTTTTGGGAGCCCCCCAGTTGGATAATCACCCTAAAATTTATTCTATTGGCCAAGAAATTCCGTTTCTAAAGCTTTCTGATGGCCAACAATTCCTAAAGGAAATTGCTCTAGATCCGAGCAATATTCCAAACCCTCTCAAAAGCAAGCATCTAACCATTAGAGCTAGGCTGCTTCATCAAATGATCTGCTACAATGTCATTCCTAAAGGGGGACATTATGATGACATTAGCAGCATGGAGCATGTCATCCTTTATGCTATCTATATGAAGTTCCCTGTAGATATTGGATACATCATCCTGCGAAGGATGATTCAGAGTGTTTCATCAGGGACCACATCCTTTCCCTACAACCTCCTACTCATGAAGATTTTTCAGAAGTATCAGGTTGAATTTCCTGAGGATGAGCATCCCACCTGTCTGAAACATACCAGTTATTACTCCAAGGATACCTTGTCCAGGATGGGAATTAAGAAGAACCGTCAAGGGGTTTTTGTCTTGGATCAATCCAAGCAGAGGGTAGCTAAGGTCAAAGCTGCCAAAAAGGGCAAACAGGACGTGTGTTTGGATGCAGAATCATCTGTTCAAGAAGGTGGTGGTGATTCTGAGATCCCTGCCTTTGATCTTTCCCCTCCTAGTCCTAGGGTCACTCGGCCTAAACGTCCTCCACCATTGACCAGCCGCCGTGCCCCTTCTACAAGGATTAGCCAACCTGCTCCAATAGCTTCTGCACATCCATTTGAGGCTATTTCTGCCCCTTCTGCACCTAGCCTACCTTCACCTCCTTCTCCTCCACCTTCTCTCACACTGCCTTCACAGCCTGCTCTTCCTTCCACCTCTCCGGTGTTTCGAGCCATTTCCTCGATCATCAAATATGGTCCACCAGTTCCCTCCACCTTACCCACTCTGCCTCCACCTGCCTCATCTGAGCACCCTCTGCCTGCAGCCTCTTTGGCAACTGCTCAGGCCGAAGTTGTTCCAAGGAGGAAAAGAAAACTTGTCATGGCAGAAGAGTCTGATCAGGATAATGTGGATGCTCCTTTGTCTCCTACTGCTCAATCTTCTACTCCCACACCTCTCCTTCCTCCCACAGTTCAACAACCAGTGTCTCCAGTCCTTCTCCCTGCTCCAATAGCTTCCCTACCTCTTACAGTTCATGGTACCTCACCAATTCCTACTGTCACTCCTGCCACTCCTATCCTTTATAAGAGGAGATCATCTATCAGTGAGGAACAGTACCTTGAGCTGAAGTCATGCCTTGCAAATCTAAAGACAGACTTCGATTCAAAGTTACATCAACTCAAGGTGGATTTGCAAGAAGCTGCTGTGGTGGAACGGGGTCAAATGGATCAGAAATGGGACAGGCACACTAAAATCTTCTCTCGTGATCTTAAGGCTCTCCAATCTAAAGTTGAGGGTCTTTGTCCTGCACCTCATATACCTCTCAGACCTTCTGAGCCTACTTATGAAGACCTCCTCCTTCCTTTCTCCAGACCAGAGGTTGTTACAGATTCTAGAGTGCTGCCTTTGGATTTACAAGAGTCTGAACTAGCATTCTCTCCCTCTGCTGCTCTTTCAGTACAGGAGCCATCTTTAGAGCCCTCCAGTCCAATGGATACAACCCCTATCGCTCCTCTGGAAGTGCCTCAATCTCCTGCTGCTCCTCAAATCGTGCCTTCTCCAAGTCAGGATCTGGTGGTTTCTCCAGAACAAGTTCCCATTGTCAATTCCTGCACGGACTTGGTGATCTATCAGGCACCTCTACCTCGTGATCTTGATACACTTCAAGCCCTAGTGGATGCCTACTTCAATCCTGCACTCACATTGCCCTCTTGGGCTATTCATGCTTTTTGGAAGAGATTTCTAGAGTCCTGTCATAAAAGATGATTTTGTTTTATCTGTATACAGTTTCTTTATAGATCTCTATTTTGAATCAGGAACTCTTTCTCTTTTAATATTCTTGTGTTGAATGACATGTTTTCTGCTGTCTTTCTCTGTTTATTGTTTTTGATAATGTCAATGGGGGAGACATGTATGCAAAATGTGTTGTCTAATTTAGTTCTGGATATGCTCTCTGTTTGTTCTTTTGATATCAGATGCATATATTATGGGGGAGCTTAAATTATGGGGGAGTTATACGTAATCAAATTTTGATAGGTTGTCATCATCAAAAAGGGGGAGATTGTTGACTTAAATAATGTTTAAGTCTTAATTTGTTTTTGATGATGAATTTGTCTGCTTAATATTGTAATTTGATTATGTCTATTAATTGAATTTAATGAAATGCATTGGAGTTAGATTTGTTGGAGATACCCTTAAAAAGGGTATTTTAGTTTTTAACGCATATGATTAAGTGTACAGGGCTGAAATGTGTTAAGCAAAAGAATCAGTCCACCGGTCACAAAACGACAAGAGCGGAGTCGTTTAAAAGGGTCAGTCCACCGGTCACTAAACGACAAGGCGGATGACTAAATGGAATTAGTCCACCGCTCACTAAAAGACAAGGCGGATGAGCTAAAAGAAAATACTCCACCGCTCGCTAAACGACAAAGGCGGATGTTCGAAAAGAATCAGTCCACCGCTCGCTAAAAGACAAAGACGGATGAGCGAAAAGAATCAGTCTACCGCTCGCTAGACGACAAAGGCGGATGAGTAAACCAAAATGCTCTTCCGGCCACAAAACGACAAAGGCGGAAGACTTCAACAAAATGCTCTTCCAGCCTCAAAAATTACTCTTCCGGTCACTAAACGACAGAGGTGGAAGACAACTACAAATCAATCATCCGACACCGGTTCAAACGTTTTAAGCTTCATCATCCGACGCCGGTTCAAGGGTTTAAAGCTTCATCTTCTGTTGGCGGTTCAAGACTACAAGTCAGCTTTGTCTTCCGCCAGAATTCAAATTAGCCGCGAAGCTACAGTGACGTCGTTTTCAGCCATAACTCCAGAACATTAATGGCGACGACGATTTGCAACTACAAACGGCAACGACTACCTGATCTTGTACGGAAGCTGCTCCAACAGTAACTAAACTTCTATTATTGGATAAGGAGCATTGAAGTCAAGCCTTAATGAAGACAGAGTATATAAGCTGAGCTTAGAGCACGAAGTCCCAACTTTTGCCAATTTGAATTCTGAGCCCTAGCTGCGAAAGTTTAACTCTCTATATTTTCTCTCTACATCTCTCAATCCTAACTTGAGATTCATCTTGTGAGGTTGTAGTGTGAGCTTAATACTTTTTACAAACTCAAATCTGTATAAGGCAGTGGATTGACGCCCGTGAAAGTTCAATCCAGAATTGTAAAGGCAGTTGATCGGAGCCCGGAATCCCGATCTGTTTTCTCGTGAGGAGAAGTAAGGAATCTTCAAGGGGGAGCCTTGGAGCGTGGACGTAGGCAGTTTGGCCGAACCACGTAAAAATTACTGGTGTCAATTTTCTCTCTTACTCTCAACTTTATATGTTTGCTTGCTGCTATTATTCAAACTGAAATTAGAAGAGAAATTCACCAGACTATCAAATTAAGTTTAAAAAGTCTAATTCACCCCCCCCCCCCCCTCTTAGACAATTCCGATCCTACAAATAGTTCACTTCTGCATGTAGTTTACATCTACCTGTCTTCACTGTACATCTTCCACCTTACGTCATTCGCTTACATGTTCCGCCTTGCTTCTTCCGCCCGGTTTATTTACATCTTCCGCCTCGCTTCTTCCGCCCGGTTTATTTATATTTCCGCCTTGCTTTCGGTTTATTTATATTTTCCGCCTTGCTTCTTCCGCCCAGTTTATTTGCTTCTTCCGCCCAGTTTAATTACTTCTTCCGCCCTATATCACCTGATTCTGTCATTCGTTGTAGCCCTCCTCCACAGTATGTCTTTCAGTTTATGTTTTTCCCATATTATTTCCTATTTTATTTCTGTTTTTCATATCTTCTCGTCTTCCTGCTCTCGTTCAGAGTACCCGTCCACATTTTTAGGTTCCTGTTCTTTTCTGTTGTATTCTGTACATTCGTTCTTTCTTGTTTTATTCTGCTCATTCACTTCAGTCGTCCATTTCTGTTTTATGATTTCCTGTCATCACGTCTTCAGGTTTAAGAGTTTTAAAAAGGGCAAAAGTTCTTACATCCAAAGTTTATTTTGCTTTCTGTTTCTGTTGGTTATTCTGTTGACTATTTCAATTGACCACTCCAGTTTTGAGTCTTCAGAATTTTATGTCTTCTGACATCAGTCTTCCTGTTTGACATCTGTCTTCCTGTTTTCCTTCTGTTACTTATCCCCGTAGCCTGATTTTTAAATTGCCTTCCAGTCTTAAATTTCCAGAGAAGGTTTATACTCTGTGTATAGTTTTTATAAATGTTTAAAAGTTCAAAAAAAAAATATGTCCCGTTTCCTGTTAAATGTCCGGAGTGATGGCTCCTCGGCCCCGATCGGGTATGGCGCCGTCACAGGAAAATTATGACTATCACAAGAAAAATATATCAAGAAAGTTCTTAGCCGATTCTATATAGATAAGATAAAGCCGGTCAGTACTTCTCTTGCTAAACATTTCAAACTTACTTCTGAACAAAGTTCTTCCACTGAAGAAGGAAAAATAGAAATACAAAGAATTTTGTATGCCTCAACAGTTGGCAGTTTGATGTATGTCATGGTTTGTACAAGACCTGATATTTCATATTCTATTGGAATAGTCAGTCAATTTCTAACAAATCTAGACAGAGAGCATTAAAATGCAGTGAGATAGTTTTTTAGATATATTGAAGATACTTTTGAATTCAGTTTGTGTTTTGAAAGTAAGGAGCCTTGGTTAGTTTTTTTTTTTTTTTTAATTTCATTAAGCATATTTTACAACTGTACATTTGTAGGCATAAATATATACAAAATTGAATGAAAATCACATGAAGAGGGTAGGAATTGATGTTAATTTTTATAAAGAGTGAATAAAACAAGTAAAATTGATTGAAAATCTAAATAAAAGATGGTAAAAAGATTTCATACAATTAAAAAATCTTTAGATTTTGACGACTTATTTGCTTGTTTTTGAAGTTTATATAATAATATAAAATAAATAGAAAATTAAAACATTTTTTATAATAAAAAATAATTTTAAAAAATCTTCAGATTTTGAAAACTTATTTACTTGTTTATGGAGTTGATATAGTGACATAAAATAAATAGCAAATTAAAACATTTTTAAGAAGATGTTATGTTCAGAAGTTCAAAGGTCAAATTAAAATATATATATATATATATATATATATTTTAAAGTAAAATAAAAATCCTAATGATTTCAAACAAAATAATATATTATACAAAGATATTTTATTATAATATTTATATTTAAAATATAAGAAATTATTTAATAAAGGGTTAAAATAGTAATTGACAATATTTTAATTTTACTTTGATTTATTTTAATGTTTGGAGAAATTATAATCATTCTCACTTTCATAGAAATAATGGTCAATACATGTTATGCGTTATAACAAACATATTTTAAACGTTGATATAGAAGCAAATGCACGATTTGGTTATGTTTCGATTTTAGCTTTAAATTTTTTCGATTTGGACTCATTTATGGGTAAATTCAGTTTATTTGAACTATGTCTCGGCTGCTTTACTCTAATTTGCTTTTTGTAAATTCTAACGTTAAAATTTAATATATATATATATATATATTACAATATCAATTTAGTTTATTATAATCAGAGCAAAAAATTGAGCACTGTTTAATTTGTTCAAGTTGAAAAGTTCGACATTCATTTTATTCTAATAAAATTTAATATTTAAGGTGAACGATTACCAAAATTCTAACTTGACTTGAACACGTGCAAAGTCCAAAATTTATTTTATTAAAAAAAAATTGATGTTTAAATTGAAAGAATTTTAAACTTCAAGCTTCAATTTTGTAAAAAAGAAAATTCAGAATTTAAGTTTAAGTAACTCTAAAATTCAAAGTTTAATTACAAAAGACTGTTGAATATGTAAAGAGAGGAGCTAGTGTAACACCCGGCATTTTGGCCATGTAATAATCTGTTGAATTATTGTATGGATTTAAATTGCCATAAATACGATAACAACTTCATTGTAAAATATTGGAGTATTTAGTGAGGGGAGAACCAAACTAATGTGTAACTAAACTAAACACTAAGTTTAAAATGCATGGAAAGGCAAATTGGGGAGAAATTATGGTTGGTGGGAGATAGCCAATGGATAGCTGACACATGGCAACTTGTTGAGGAAGTTAAGTTCCTCCTCCTACGTGAAACCCTCTTCATTTCACTTCTCTGCTCTCTCTCCATTCTCTTCTCGACATTCTCTCTTCCAGTCGACAATCAGCCATCGAAGCTACTTCGATCTCCTCGGCTCCTTTCTGTTTTTCTACTAGGGTAAGCATCTTTTAAATGCTAACAAGTTTGGACAAGTTTAAAGTGAGTTTTGGTTGGAGTGAAGGATTGTGATACTTTGGTAAAACTCACTGTTTTTGGATGAAAACACACCAATTTGTTTTCTAAGGGTTTGAATGAGTTTGGAACAAATTCTTCTAACTTATTTGTTAGCATTTGCAGCTTGTTTATTTTCTGAACGTGCATGTACAGGTTCGAGCATTTCCGAGACGTTCAGGACCATCAACTCTGCAGCAACAGGTAAGTTCATATCCGTAGGTTGGCCCTTAAGGCCCTACATCTCGGAGGTACTAGACTTTACATTCTGTTGGCTGGTTTCGGGTAGAAGGGTTGGAGTTAAGTTCTGTGGTTTCTGTTCAGGTTTCTGTTGTTTTATCTTCTTGTTCTCTGCTGTATTAACTGTAAGCACTGTAAATGTCCATGCACACACGATTTTCTGAAAGTTCATGCAAAACTGTTTTCTGTACACGGTTTTGAAGTTAAGCAAGATAAAATCTGACTGAAATGTACCGGTTAAGTGTGGGACGGGGACTGGCCCCCAGATCTGTTTCTGTTCTGTTATGTATCTCTGTTGTGCCTGTCGTGCACTTGCCAGTTCCCCTATAAGCCCCACTTATACCTCTCTACCACTGAAACGTAATGTTCTGTACTGCCACTGTATTCTGAAAACCGCATGCATAGCATTTTGCATCACTGCATGACTGAAATGTACCGGTTAAGTGTGGGACGGGGACTGGCCCCCAGATCTGTTTCTGTTCTGTTATGTATCTCTGTTGTGCCTGTCGTGCACTTGCCAGTTCCCCTATAAGCCCCACTTATACCTCTCTACCACTGAAACGTAATGTTCTGTACTGCCACTGTATTCTGAAAACCGCATGCATAGCATTTTGCATCACTGCATATATATATATGTTCTTACTGAGCTTTAGGCTCATAGATGAACTCTCTGATGTAGGTATTGAACCCGAAAATGAGGACTTCGTGCCTCAGTCTGATGAATAGGTGACTGGTGGATCGAACTCATAGGGGTGTGGTTGCTGCAGCCAGACAAATTCTGACCCGAGGTTTAAGTTTTCTGTAATGTCTATATCTGTAAAGTCTTCTGGAAGTTCTGGTTGTGATGTAAAAAAAATTCTGTAAAAACTCTTCTTTTGGTAGATTCTGCAATTGCATGTGAGGTTTTTCCTTTAAAACAATGTGCAAGTTCTGATATCTCAGTTTTAGAAACCATTGTATTTGACAGTTAAGTTTATATTGTAAAGTATGTTCTACAACCTTGTTTAGAATCGGGTATTGAAAGTCCACAACTTTCATGCCTTCTGTTTGTGCTGTATTAGACAGTTGAATTATGTTCTGAGGTATTTCTGGAAATTGTCTGGAATATTTTTCCTCTTTTAGGGCTCGCATGGATTTTTCCCCGATTCTTGAGATAATCATGCAGTATGTTTTCTTGGTTTTCTGTTGTGTTATTTGATATGTTCAAAATCATGCTGTGAAGTGTTTTGTTTTCCTGAAGTGTGAAGTTTGCAAATTCTCTGTTTAAACGACTTTTGTTTTTAAGTGATCATGTCAAAAGTTGCCAAACTTTGCTCCTTTTAAACTACATCTTCCGATCACGTTCACTGCTGTTTTAAGTGTGCATCCTCCGATAGTCACTGTTCACATTTTGTCTTATTTCATCCACCGGTGAACAGTAGATTTTATCTCTGTTTTAGTCACATATTCTGGTTCCATCTGCTGCCTTCATCTTCCGATGACGTCATCTCCTCTTCCGATGATGTCACCATAGCTTTTCTTCTGCCGATTCCATCTGCTGCCTTCATCTTCCGATGACGTCATCTCCTCTTCCGATGATGTCACCATAGCTTTTCTTCTGGCTATTTCATCTGCTGCCTTCATCTTCCGATTACGTCATCTCCTCTTCCGATGACGTCACCATAGCTTTTCTTCTGCCGATTTCATCTGTTGCCTTCATCTTCCGATGACATCATCTCCTCTTCCGATGACGTCACTCGTAGTTTACATTCTCCGAATTCCGTCTGCCTCCTCTTCTTCTATTATAATTTTTGCCTTTTGATTTCAACTACTTCCTGTTTTACTTTCCACTCCAGAGAACTCTCTCTTTGTAAATGTTTTTAAAAGTTTAATGTACAAAAAAATATAGTCACTGTTTTCCGTTAAATGTCTGGTGTAACGGCTTGGCTCTCGAATTCCGATCGGGATCCGGTCTCGGGCTGTCACAGCTAGAGAGAAAAGATTGTTCTAGAGACATTAAATAAGCAATATTTTAATGAAAGACTTAGGGAGAGAATCGCACCATGTATACGAAGACAGTTCTTAAGGATAAACTTGGATAAGCTCATAAACCAAAATATCTATTTATTTTAAATTAGAGTTAAATACATTTTCCCGTATAGTTTATTTATAAAAAAAAAAAAAAAAAAAAAAACTCTCGTAATATTAACCATAACAAAATAAACTTTCAACTATAAAAAACCTAATAAAAAAACTCATGACGGTTGACCGATATCCCCCCGTTCTGTATTTTAAACATAGAACGGGAGACCGTTCTTTTTCCCCGTTCTAAAGAGGTCAAATGATACTAAATTATTTCTTCACTTTATAAATTAATTTTAAAAAATACCAAATGATATTCAATTTATTTGAAATTTTTACCACATATTCACAACATAATGAGAAGATAATTTAGAAATTTTTGTGATTTTATAACAATTGTATGATTTATTATAATTATTTTATAAAATAATTAACTAAAATTATAATATATCGTATAAATGTTATAAAATCATAAACATTTCCAAATTATATTCTCATTGTGTGGTGAACACGGGAGAAAAATTGTAAGTAAATTTAATATCTTTTGATATTTTTTACAATTAATTTATAAAAATTTACCTTCACTTTAAAATACAGAATGAAGGGATATCGGTGAATCGCCAGTGGTTTTGTTGTTAGATTTTTGATAATTTAAAGTTTGTTTTGTTAGGGTTAATACTTTGAGGGTTTTTAAAAAATAATAATAATAATACTTCGAGAGTGAAAATGTATTTAACCTTAATTTAAATCTTAAATTCTTTTTCACAAAACGAACCGTGGTTTTGCTCAATATGGTTAGTTAGGTTTCTACTTTTGATTTTTTTTTTTTTTTTTTTTTTTTTGGTTTGGACCAGAGTCTAATGGTTCAGTGTAAAGTTTAAATTTCAGTTCAAAATTCAAGATTTAATTGGAATGGATCTCAAGGTTGAGAGTTTAACCTGCAATTTACACAATTTTTTATTATAAAGTTTAAAGTTGATAGTACCCCTAATCTAATGATGAAGTACAAGTGGGTCTTTCGTAACAAACTCTAGATTCATGAAACGACACGTGTTATTTTTAACGGTAGGATTTGATTCACTAACAGCCCTAAGTCAATATGCATTTTATCCTATTATAAAGCACCTAACTTGTTAGTATCTTTTGAGCCGATCAAAAATGAACCAAATGGTTGATTCCGTCCTTGCTCAACTCGGTTCTCGAATGCAGAACCAAGTATAGTTCTTCTCAGTGGAACTAATATTTGTCTATTTATTGTTAGTTCCAAGCATAAATATCATCAAATCCAGGCTCATCCACCAACTCTAGTGGAAGAGTGGTCCATTGAAGAAAAGAAGCGATATTTAGGGCTAAAATCTTCCAGGAACGGTTCGGTTCGATTTGGAACGGTTTTGACCAATCCAAACCGAAAACCGAACCTAAAAAGTCGGTTCCAGGGGCTCAAAACCGAAGTTCGGTTTCTAGGGGCTCAAAACCGATCCAAACCGAGCCGAATCCACCGGTTCTAGTTCGGTTCATCGGTTCCGGTTCGGTTTGCACACCCCTGACCAAATGGGTGATTTGGTGGCCTTGTCCAGTTTGGTTTTCTGATGCATGAGAACAAGTGCCCGACCAAATGCGAACCAAATGGTGACCTTGTTCAGTTCGGTTTTCGGATGAATGAGAGCCAAGTATAGTTCCTTTACGGAACTAACATTTGTCTATTCAGTCATCCTGGCTCTTCCACTATCTAATTATAGTGATAGACAAAACCGGCTCTAAACGACCAAAACCAAACTTTAATGGTTATTTTGGCATGTTCGTTTCGGTTTTTGGATGCTGGATGAAACTGACATCTTTCTATTTAGTTGTCGGCTAAATGAATAAAGATCATCAAAACCGGGATCGTCCACTGGATGAGGGTCTGAGTTTACAAAGAAAATTCAGATGATGGGAGGAACAAGTAGAGAATCTCAGCTTAATTTGCCAATAGTTCAGTAAATTAGAAAGCTAAAATCCAAGTTTTGCAGGGAGAAGATGAAGAAACTACTAAGAATGAACAACATAAGACAGAAGCAAAATTAACAGAAGAGATTCTTACACTATACTGTATTTGATAAGTTAAGAGAGAGGTTTTCAAATGGTTTCTTAGCTACTCGATAAACAATAATGGCTGTCAAATGCTCATTTGAGCTCAAGAACAATCATTATTTCCAGAAAAATCATCAAATCCGGGCTCATCTGCATATTAGTAGCTCAACTGCAGAAAATGGGAAAAAAGAAAACAAAAAAAGGATCAGAATCTATTGATTATGACTCCAAATCTCTAAAGAACATTGCTGCAACTTAATGACAACCAAAAAGATCAAATTACATAAGCTTTGATAATTATCAGTTCCCCACCAATAAACAAAAGATTTCCCATTGCAATTTTTGGTGCATTTGGAAGAAGATAAAGACTTCTTTTAGATATCTCATCTGTATATGCTCATGTAGTGGGAGAATTATAAATCGTTCTTAGCGTTCTTGGCTGTCTTTTCCCAATCGTTCATCTGCCGTTCGTTAATTAAACGAAACACAATTCGACCTATCACTTGCTCACTTATATTTTACCACCCCATTGATTAAATAATTAGGTGCTTGTAGCTTTAGTCTTCTAAATAGGCTTCTTTTCTTACCGTTCATAAAAACAGCACAAATTCTCTTTTCTGTACAAGATCACATTTCAAATGGCATTGATATCCTGATCATTTCCCTCCTCAATGAGGAAGCATCAAAAAGAAATGCACATCCGTCAATCCGAAAAACTATTCCACAACCTCTATTCTAGAAGTGCTCAATTTCACCCCAACTAGAAGCACTACCATGTATGGCTGAGAGGGGAGCCAAAATCTAAGGAACTATAGGAAACTATAGCTTAATTCAGCCAATAAAAGGCGTCTTCTCGACTAAATTTACTTACATTTTCAGGTTGGCTGTACTATGCAGAAAAATCAATCATCAAAACCAAATCAAGAAACTTTGAATGGCAACGTTTTCTACAGTCAGACCCAAATCAAGATTCGATCTTTTTCAAATAAAAGATAATGCAAACAGCTCAAAGAAAAAATAATTCTTTCAGCCAAATCAAACTGCAATCCCCTTCCATAATCGAATTTTTTGAATAATTTATCAAAATAAATCCAACCCAGACGCAGATTAACACAAAAACATCATTGCCAAATCGAAAAAAACAGCAGAAGCAAATCAAGTACCTTTGTCCATTAAGATTGCCAAGCCCAGTGTTTCCGCCGCTCCCATACGTCCCATCCTCCGGCGGCGCCTGCCATACTGACTGCCACGCTTGAGACGGAGGCTGCATGTACATTCCGGTGGGATCCATTGCTGGCCTTCCTATCATCATCCCAGACGGAGTCCCAGCCGGCTGTCCTAAAGGAGGGTAATAGTAGGGTACGCCACTAGCAGTAGCCCCAACCACACTCTCCAACCCAGCCTCATCCTTGATCTCATCTCTCGGTACAATATCCACCAAAAAATCAAAGATATCAGTCCTCGTAATCGCTGCCGATATATCATTCTTCTGCAGAGTCCTCCTCTTATTTTCCTCCGCGTGAAGCCACGACCTAATCGTGAGTTCCAGGATGAAGAGCTCGCAGGCCTTGGCAAACAGAATCGGAGCTTCTGAGGAGATCATACGCACATCCTCATCTGCTTTCATGATCTTCTTGATTCGAGCCAAGGGTAACTGGTGATTTTTAAACTCGTTAACCTGATCGATTTCTTGGCGCTGGTAGGACCAGAACATCTGGAGCTGCTGCTGCTGCTGCTGGAGAAGGTTATGAAATTGAGACGGCTGAGGAGGAGGCGGCGGAGGAGGCTGTGCAGGTGGGTACGGAGAGGACTGAGCTTGCTGGTTGCTCTCCATTTAGGTGGCCGCACAGATGGTTCTTGCGGTTGCTGCCTCTGGATTTCGGCCAAGTTGGCCTTCAGCGTTCGGCTGAGGAGTAGTGGCCTTCTTCCTTCAAGATAAGGTGGACTTTATTTTTTTAAATTAAATTAAAATAAAAATTATTTAAAGATTTTATATAAATTTTTTTTTGGTAATTCACTCTATTTTCAAAAATAACGCTTACAAAATTAACATTTACGTGTCATTCATTCATTGATACAAATCTTCTTACCATAATTAGTTTATAGATCAATAAATAAAATTAACGATGATTTTTTATTCTCTGATTTACACATGTCGTTCGTGTTTATTTTTTTAATTTCCATTGTTTTAGAATTTTGGAATTCATTCACTTGAACATTAAATTTTTTTTCTTGAACAAAATAAACCATGAATTTCACACTATTAACAAAATGAACCTCAAACCGATTATTTTGTGTTTAGTTTCAATTTTATATTTTTTATACTCGTTTTTTTATAATTTTAAAATTAATATAAAAAATAGGGAAATTATCAATTTTAACCCTATACTATATACATTTTTTCAATTCGGCCCCTATACTGGCAAACCGAATCCTGTACTTTGATTTTGTTATCAGTTTTGACCTTCTATCAATAATTTCATTAAACTCTCATTGAAAAAACTAACAAACGATCTTGGATTCAGTTGAAATTTTTACCACATGCTCACTACTTAATGAGTAGATAATATGAAAATTTTCGTAATTTGTTAACACATGTACAATTTATTAGAATTTTATTTTAATATTTTATAAAAATATTATAATAAATCATACAAATTTTAGAAAATCACAAAACTTTTTCTATTATCTACCCATGACTGGTTGAACATGTGAAAAAGTTTTCAAATAAATTAAATATTGTTTGGTATTTGTTTAAAAATTAATTTATAAAGTAAAGAAGAAACTGAGATTAATTTAAAAGAATGCCAAACAATATTGGATTTATTTGAAACTTTTTTCAGATGTTTAGCATATTATGGATAGATAATATAAAAATTTGCGTAATGTTTTAAAACTTGTATGATTTATTATAATATGTTTAAAAAATACTGAAATAAAATTACAATAAATCGTACATGTGTTAAAAAATCACAAAAATTTTCAGATTATCTTCTCATTAAGTAGTGAGCATGTGGTAAAAATTTAAACTGAATCCAAGATTGTTTGTTAGTTTTTTCAATGAATGTTTAATGAAATTGTTGATAGAAGGTCAAAACTGATAACAGAATCAAAGTACAGGGTTCGATTTGCCGGCTTTTATAGTACAGGGGCCGAATTGAAACAACGCGTATAGTACAGGGTTAAAATTGATAATTTCCCTAAAAAATATATGAATATCATAGTATTGGTTTTGTTTGGCCGAGATGGAAGCAAAACCGAGCAGAGTATAATTTATTCATGGTTTAAAGTTCAAGTTTCATTTTTGTAAAAATATTATAATAAATCATACAAATTTTAGAAAATCACAAAACTTTTTCTATTATCTACCCATGACTGGTTGAACATGTGAAAAAGTTTTCAAATAAATTAAATATTGTTTGGTATTTGTTTAAAAATTAATTTATAAAGTAAAGAAGAAACTGAGATTAATTTAAAAGAATGCCAAACAATATTGGATTTATTTGAAACTTTTTTCAGATGTTTAGCATATTATGGATAGATAATATAAAAATTTGCGTAATGTTTTAAAACTTGTATGATTTATTATAATATGTTTAAAAAATACTGAAATAAAATTACAATAAATCGTACATGTGTTAAAAAATCACAAAAATTTTCAGATTATCTTCTCATTAAGTAGTGAGCATGTGGTAAAAATTTAAACTGAATCCAAGATTGTTTGTTAGTTTTTTCAATGAATGTTTAATGAAATTGTTGATAGAAGGTCAAAACTGATAACAGAATCAAAGTACAGGGTTTGATTTGCCGGCTTTTATAGTACAGGGGCCGAATTGAAACAACGCGTATAGTACAGGGTTAAAATTGATAATTTCCCTAAAAAATATATGAATATCATAGTATTGGTTTTGTTTGGCCGAGATGGAAGCAAAACCGAGCAGAGTATAATTTATTCATGGTTTAAAGTTCAAGTTTCATTTTTGTTAAAAAAAAATCATGATTTAAGTTGAACATACCTCAAAGTTCGAGAATCATTTTCTTAACAAAAAATTAAAGTTTAAGTTTAACCGTCCTTAAAAGTTCAAGGATTAATTTGTTATTTACCAAAAAAAAAGTTTTACAAATTTAGTTAAGTATGATTTATGAATATTTAAAAGTTCTTTTAATTGTATAAATCACGAGGAATTGATAATAATGTTGTTTATTTGATCTATAGTTTCTTTATTAACAAATATTTAAAAGTATAATAACTATTTTTAACACTTCATCAATACATTTATATCGTTATTTTGATCAATCTTAGTCAAAATGGATGATACATATAATATTTTGATATTTTTCGCTTTCTAGAAGGCGCAATAACACAATTATGACTCGTGATGTACTAACAACGTCAATTTGAAAATTCATTTCCCCTCGTCCTCTAAGCCCTCAGGAGGGGACGGCTTGTTCAGTTGGACCGGTCGTCCCGTCCTAAATTGTAATATTTTTTTCTTTTTTTCGAGGAGAGGACGGCTGGTCCCGTCCTAAAACACTTTTATCATGACAGTTAAAATTATGAAATTAACACTTTTAACCTCATGTAAGCAAATACCAAACAAAGCCTAAAACGCATCGAATACTCTCGGCTAGGCTGCACACAAAGAAAGATAAGCAACAATTCTCTATGGCAAATCAACCCATTGTGAAAGCATTTATTCATAGATGTGAAATCTTCACAATTGCATGGAATCACGGAGCCTCCATGCACATTTACATTTAAGCATTTATGCAACGAGGGGAAATGAATTTCAAAATCAAGCACAAGGCAACGTCTGTAGATTGATGTTAAATTAATGTAGAGAAAGCTCAAGTATCAACTACCAGATCTCTTGATGTATGCTAATACTCCTAAGCCAGCGACTAGTGCAGCTCCCGCTGCAACGGCACTGTATGCAGAGGCCCAAGCATCGGCACGAGCATAGTCCAAATCTCCCGCACTAGAACCTTTTCTAAGTGCAATGGTTCCTGAATAATCTAAGTGCAGTCTCAAACCCTGTAAAATTAATTCTGATGTCATCTTGTTGACACAAACACAAGTTTCCATTATTCCATTTTTATGGCGCTTCATGACCGAATGCCCGAATGCTACCAATTTATATTTCAGATAAAGAGCTATAAGAAACAAAGGAGTAAAATATAACTTAAATTCTAATGTTTGAGTTAATGCACAAAGTAGATTTAAACCTTTTTTTTACAAATAAAAACTTTTATCTTTTAGTTGTTAGCAACTTGAATATTGCTATCAATTTCCTTTAAATCAATTGGTTTAATTTGATTTCTACCCTCCAACGATTTTCAAACCCGATTTCGAACTCTGTTGATTT
The DNA here is from genome assembly GCA_022432975.1 of Begonia masoniana. NCBI lineage: Eukaryota > Viridiplantae > Streptophyta > Magnoliopsida > Cucurbitales > Begoniaceae > Begonia > Begonia masoniana. The sequence goes on from CM039507.1 coordinate 3,632,644, forward strand.
CCTCTCCGAGTTTGAAATTGTCAGAGTTAAAAATCAAGTTAAAAATTACTAGTTGTTAGAAATTGAGTTAAAATAGCGATCAAATGAAAAAACATAGTATATACGTGCTGGTTTAACAAATAAATTGACGACAATATTCAAATTGTTGACGACTAAAAGATTGAGGTTCTGTTTATTAAAAAAATAGTTAAAAGTCTAATTTATAAATAACTGTGAATGTTAGGGCATAAATTGCAATTTACTCAAAATAAAAACATTCATAGTAAGAGGCCGAACATTGATACCATTACCAGAAAAAACCAGAATTTGATTCCATGTTAGGCAGTCATATATTTTCCTGATGAGATCCAGAAGAAAATATGTTCATACCTTCCAACCAGCAGACTTTGCATGCTCCACAGCTGCTGCTAGATCATTATCTGATGCCAGTACAACTTTGTCATTGTCGTCATCCTCATACTGAACGATTCAGACAGAGCATGAAGTAACTATAATGAAAAAAAAAAAAATTGATGTCTCCATAATGACCAATGAAATACCATTATTTGAGGTAGGCTGCTACGATCAATGTCATCTCCCACTCTCTGAAGGATTGCTGTTATAACAGTCTGTCAAACTCCTAGAATCTTAACAAGAAAACAAAAAATCCATTAAAAAAAAAACGAAATGGTAAGTGAAGATTCACATAGTATTAACCTTATTATGCATGAAAACGACTAAGAATCAACAAATCATTAAGAGGCCTATAAATCAGAAATAAATCATCAATTTTAAGAAAAACATCTTGGAAAATATATTGGTTGTCAAAGCTAAGTTTTATTTTTCAAAAGAAGTAGAACACGTGAACACCATTTCCCTTAGGTTGAAAAAGCAAAGAAATCTTTCATTGGAGTGATTTAACAATTTGCACCAAATGAACATAACAAATACATTCACAGCACCATGTTCACCACAGGGCAACAAAGTAAGACAAGGAAGGTATTTATCACAACAACCTAATAAATAAAAAGTAGCATACCGCATGTAAAGCGATGCATTCTTCCTTTTTTATCTTGGATTTTAAAAGAAAAAGTGTTTGGAAGACTAGATGTAGGAGGCCTTCCGGAATCAGTATCCTCAGTAGAATTAAACTTCAACGAAACTTCACTGAGACATTAAAATGGTGTTGGATTTATCACTCAAAATCACATACACTAATATACTAATTCAATATGTGTTTAAGTAAGTTTAACCTCCGTGCATCCTCATCATCCTCATTTGGAGTTAAGGACATGGCAGAATCCCAAAACTTATTCATCATAGTGCCGGAAGCCTCATTGTTGATACCAGCAACACTTCCAACCTACATAAGGAGGAGAATAAAACCATTGATTCATTCTTAAAGGAAAGGGCGCACATAAAGAGGTCAGTTTGACTAGTGACTTAATAGTAAAAGACATTCTGCAACAAGGCATAATTAATTGTGCATTGAATGATGTGCTCTCAGAAGATGGCTTACTGTGGCAACAGCAGCATGAGTAATATGTATCACATCAATCACAGCCACAATATTTCCGTCTGAGTCCAAGAATATCAGAAATTAGGACACTAAATAAAACTTTACAGCTTCTTTTACTAATAGGAATTATTTACCTCTGTCTACCACTGGAAGGTGCAAGAATTTCCCATCATGCATAGTATGTAAGGCATCAACTATAGGTGTATCAACAGTGCCACATTCTGGATTAGGAGTCATGACCTGTATATCAAATAAGAAAAAAACAGATTCTCAAGAAACAAAGACCATCTAAAGAAAAATCATCATGGACCTGCTATTTATTTTTTCTAGAATTTTCCAAATACATTTCCCAGCCGAGAAGAACATACCTTTTCTACAGGAGTTGACTCTGGTGGAAGTTTTTGAGCAATAACGCGCATCAAGATATCCTTTGAACTATAAATTTAAAGGCAGAAATAAACAACAAAGCTTGTGATGAGAAATATATGTATATAATCATAAAACATAAGCTCTTAAATAGGGTGAGAAATGATGTAAAAAAGGAAGCTTTGTAATATAGAATGTAGAGCTGTAGGCTGTAGCTGAATTGAACAAGAAGCTAACAAGAAAGAGACTCACGTCAAAATTCCCCGCGGCTTATTGTCAACTGTTACAACTGCAGCGCTTATTCGAAGTTCAAGCATCTTCTTTGTTGTTGATAGAACAGTTTCTGTGGGGGCAACAGTTATAATCCTGAGAGATACTTCTATGAATAAGAAACTTTCATACTTACTGATAAATATCTGTCTAATAACGTAAACTTCATCAGAGAAAGGTATTACCTACTTTGAATTCTCTGGGATGAGTGTGGAGAGAGATGGTTTAAATATCATATCTCGAAGCGTCTCAATGAAGGTGTTTGGACCTGTTCAGAAGGATAAACTGATTCAGATCAAGGCATGAACCCATCATTTGGAAGAACCAACTTACAAGTATAATGCAGTGACACAGACCAATAAATCCTAAAGAGCAGCAAAAAGAATCAAACATTTGAGTTAGATAGAAATTCACCAACCGGATGTAGATGTTCCCCAATTTTTTTCAACACCTTCTACAGCTGCAGCAATGGCCTTTCCCTTTTCAGCTGCCCTTTCCAATCGAGCAATTGCGTCGTATAAACATTTCGCTATATCAAGCAAGGCAATGACCTCTCCATTCTCCACAATAGGTAAATGCCTAAACTTCCCTGCAGTAAAAGACGTTATTGTCACATTGGAAAGCATCACCAGAAAAACATTTTTGAATATGCCTTTCATTATAGCACTAACCTTGCACCATCTTGTGGAGGGCATCCACAGCAAGAGTGTCAGAAAGAACAAAAACCGGGTTCCTTGTCATTACTTTAGAAACAGGTGTTTCCTCAAGGTTAACCTCACGAGCAATGACTCTAGTTGCTATATCCTATGTTTACAGGTAGAATAGACACATGATTTTACCTTAAAAATTACATCAATATCGAGAAGTTTATTTTCTCTTCCCAGTGTAAAAAATAAGCAAAAAGCAAATATAGTTCAATTATTCTCAGACTAACCTTGTCAGTTAGGATTCCACATAGCAATGCATTGGAGTCAGTAAGCAATAACGCATCAACTCTACGAGCAACCATTCTGCGGCACGCCTCATATATACTCGTGCTTTCAGGTATTGTCAGGGCTTTAGACAGCCGCAGCCGTTTAACTGTACGCTCACTTGTTAGTCCCCTGTTTTCAGTTGAAATTGGGACAAATTATCAATCAACTACTTCTCCAACAATCCAGAATGAATTTTCCTCAAAGCCATTGTGCCCAATTATAAAATTCAGATCTTCTATTGGTGTTTTAGGAAAATTTATAAAATTAAGTGTGAATTTCATCATAACAAAATCTGACAATAAACAAGTATCTCATTTTGCATCAACGAGAAGGGATATAAACGAGAAAGGAAATAAAAAAATGCAGGAATTAGGTACCACATAAGCTCCAAAAACATAAAATTTATTGATCCAATGATGCAATACCATAAACTAAACATCATAATTATTAGCATGATAATTGATAACAAGCATAGATAATCCTAATTAAGCTTGAATACAAAGAACATACATAGAACGAGAGGATGTAAGGGACTTCCGAGAATTTGCCGTATCAAGACCTCCATTATCGGAACTTTTCTTTTTTCCCTGTGATGATATATTCATCAACGGCAAACTTCTCCTTGAGGAACCGGATTGACTGGTCATTTCTTAAAGCACTTTACAGCTTCCTGCGACGGGAGCACCATTTATTCATATACGCAAAGAAACATAAACCCACAAAATAAAATCAAGGTGAAGGGCAAAACATCAACAAAATGTCACCAATTGGAAAAGAATAACTAGAGATTGTTTTAATACTCTTCGATCATCCGATAAGACAAGATAATCCGAAACGCAGAAAAATCACCTCTGACGTTTTCGCAGCATGAAAAAACAGTTGGAAGCACAAAACGTTATAAAACAAAAACCAAATAAAGACTTTTCAAACCTGAGAAAAAGCTTCACACACGGACCTTTCCCAATCGCCGAGATTTCAATCAGGAGAATACAAGAAACAAATAGAGCTTCACAGCTCGATAACGTCCGGAAATCCAAAACTTTCAAGCAAAAGAAAAATGGTGGCGAACCACAAATCCGCTCGTCAATAAGCGTGGAGAATCAGAAGAAATCGAAGCTAGGGAAAGGCGCTCGATCGGAAAATTCCAAACTTCCCAGGGAGCGTGAAAAGCAATACAGGCCGAGAAAGGTGTCGGAAAGTTGAAATTATCGGGGAAAATACAGCGAGAGGGAGATGGAGGGACAAATGCCAAAGAAATGGGAAGAAGGTTACGAGGACCAACCAGAGTTGTACACGTCATCAAATTTAACTGACAAATAAATCCATGGAGGGAGAGAACTAATTTAGCATACTAAAATAATGTTACACTCATCATTGAGAGTTTCATCAAAGTAATCATATTTTTATCGAATGATTTTGGACGTTGGACAATTTCCAATGAAAAAAAAATTCTCAATAGAATGATTTTGACAATTTTGACAATTTTGACGATTTTGAACTTATTTGTGTAATGATCTTTTTTTTCAGTAAGATATTGTCTGTTCTGGGGATTGGGTCGTAACCCAATATCCTCCCCTCGCGACTTTGTTTGACGAGAACTTGTCAGTCGATTACCCAATCTGGTACTACTTTCGCCGAAACACTTTTAACATCGAAGTTCTTATGAGATCTGTTGTTAATTGTGCTCCAAAACCCGTTTTATTATCTTGTGAGAGTTTCCTTACATATGTTTCATTTTCATATATTTCTCCAAACGATGTGGGATTGTGACGACCCCCTCTTTACGACCCGGGATTAGCCTATACTCGAGTCCGGAATCCACTCTGCAACTCGAGATTTGCCCCATAATCGTACTCATATGTACACATCGAAGGTTATCACAATTTCTCTTTAAAAATTATCAAAATTATAAAAATTGTTCGGTCGCAAATAATGCAGCAGAGAAGATCGCATATCAAGAACATGATTTCTTTTGGAACATCTCTAATAACATAAACTTAATTGGTAGCACCCCTAAGTTAAGAGAGTTATTTATTTGAAAAAGCTTAAGAACCTATTTACTCTTCATCTCTATATTTATTGAAGAACTAATTTGCATTTTATACTATTTAAAAATAACGATGATTTTCAACTTTTAAATTGCAAATGTACTTAAAATCAGATGCAACTAATCATTTAAAAAATGTATTAAAATAGAAGTAAATCTCGAATCATATTATTAATTTTAAAACCATACTTCTATATAATATGCCATCAATTTTATGTCAATGATGAAGAATAATTAATTTAGCTTTTTAAAGATGTAATAAAATATATAATTGAAATAACAATAAGTGAATTACATATTCACATAATAAAGTATTTGCGAAGCCTAGGTCAACTTATTGTGAAAGTCACGCGTGTGAAGTTGACGTAAGTTCATTGCCATATCTTTCGTGCCAGTCAGACAAAACAAATAAAGAACACACAAAATCCAAGTTCGTGTTCGCACGTGTTTGATAACATTAGTAAATAGATTTAAAATTGATATTACATCAACCTAAATCACATTAATAATTAAAAAAATACTTTTTTTTAATTATTTAGGTCTAAATAAATGTCCACAATTTAATATACAGAATTTTCGTCATGTAATACAATATTGTTTTTTTTGTTTAAGTTAAACTCTGTACGATTTGACTATTTAATTTTATCTCAAGATGTATCGTAATATCTTCTCCTCTTCAAAGAAAAGTGTTGAATTGTGGAGCTTACACTGATTGAAGACATTACGCAGAGAAATCCGCAGATCGATCTATGCAGTTAGGACCACGTGGGGGTTGTAAGGGGGGTAGTAAACCCCCCTTCCGAGGTCTGGAGCAGCGCCTCAGAAGAAATTTCTTTTTACAAAGGTCTTTAGTGTTAGGGGTATTTTGATAATTTTATCCTCTTATTTTATTATCCTATTTCGTTGATTATATAAAGACGTTTTAGGGTTTCGAATCGTCAAGAGAGCGTGAGAGGTAGAGACAGGATTGTAATTCGTTTCTCTTTGATCTCAGTGAAATCTTGTAGCGGCAAGTGCATGTAGCTCTCGCATTGAGAGTGAACTACTATAAATCTGTGTGTTTTTATTTTTTTTCGCATTATTATTCGTTTCAAAGCAAGTTGGATTACGACGTTTAATCATAACACAAAGTCGGATTGTTCCCTCCCTTTATGTGGTATAGACTCTCACAATAAATTGAATTTTGAGTCATAGTTGACTGATAGGGCAGATTGATACAAAATATGTATTTTGATCCTTAAAAAATAACGGGCACTTTACTTGGGAGATAGGAAAACATGGGGTCTTTGCGTAAGAATTTTCTAAAATTGAAGGAGTGTTAAACGAGAAAAGAAAAAGGGGAGATATGCTGCATCAAGCTTTTGCTGCCATTGTTGATGCCTTTCTTCTTCTAAGTAGAAAGTTAATTATTAAGTCTATCAGTTACAACGAGGCAAATAACCAAGATTGTAATACATATCCATTTTGTTATATCATGCAAGTGGAATAATTTCTTAGAACGTGGTTGATTTCGTCTACTACGATCGGGAATTGAAAGATACTGTTTTATCGACCGTCCATTGTTTGAGGTGCTAGTAAACAACGAAACAAAATATAAAGTAAAAGTCATCGGCAATAACTTTTCTTCTTTTACACTTTGTTACTCCTCTATATTTATTTGTTTGTTTGTGTTTTTTCTCTAAATGACAAAATGAAATGAGGACGTCACAGTCTCTCCTGTGTAGACAATGACGATCTAAAATTCTGTTGATTGTGAAAGGTTCACTCTATACCAATAGGGATGCACAATCTCATATCGCTTGAGAGGTGAAAATTGAGTGGTTTAGAATTCTCAAGCGTTCAGACTGCGACCCAAAGCATACGATACTGTACACCTTTAAAACTTAGTGGGAGAGCACAAGAGGAATTTACCTTAAAAACTTTGACTGCGTCTAAGCAGGGACCCAACGCAAAGTGCATATATTAATCTTCTGTGTTGTCAAAACTTAGGAGGGAAATCCAGAAAGCAAAGAATGAGCAATCAGCAGAAGATGGTGAACTGGGCACCCATTTTACTTGGTTTACTTCTTTTCATACTGCTCTCTCCAGGTCTCCTCTTTCAGCTCCCAGGAAACACTCGACATGTCGAATTTGGAAGCTTTAAGACCAACGCCCAGGCTATCGTCATTCACTCTCTCATTTTCTTCTCCATCTTCACCATCCTCATCTTGGCTCTTCGTCTTCATATTTACACTGGCTGATCTTTTTTCTGTAACCCTAAACCTGTTATCTTAGCTCTTCGTCTTCATATTTACACCATTTTTTCAAATAATTTAGAAAGTTAAAAACTATTTTATGATCAACCAACTGATCAACTTCACTCGAACTCCATTTGTAAGGCAGTTGTTCTATAAATTGTTTGTAATTTAATCCATTATGACGCCATTACAGCACCTGTCCTGCTCCTTTTTTTTTTCTGCTTTTATTTGTAAACCCACTTCCCTCTTTCGCTTTCATTCACTCTCCCTCTGTCTCTGGGCTAAGAAGGTGAAGCAGAAATGGCGGATTGGTGACCAGTGATTATAGCGGTGGTGCTGTTTGTGCTATCGAGCCCAGGGCTTCTGTTTCAAATTCCAGGCAAGGGAAGAGTGGTTGAGTTTAGGCATATGCAGACGAGCGGCGCCTCCATTATCGTCTACACCATTATCTTCTTCGGCCTCATCACTATCGGTGTTCACATCTAGCTAGTTGATCAGTCAGGCGATGGTTTATTTTTTCAGCTTTTTTGGTGGGATTTTCTTGAAATATAATCCGTTTAGGTTTTACCCATCTTCCCCCTTTCCATTTAACTGGTGGAAATGGATAATTTTCTGTACCTTGCTTTGTAATAAAATGGTCAAGATTATTTAAATTCAGATAATTATCAGGTTGCCTTGCAACAGAGTCATTTATATATTTTCAACTGTTGTTCTTCGATTGAGTAGTCGACTTCAGAGACTGAGTTTGTTAGTGCTGATGGTTTGAACTTTGAATGGTCTTACACAATGACCGGCTCTGCATTTGGATTCAATGCAACTTATGATATTGAATCTGATTATATTTTCTAGTGTTCAAGTCCCTTGGGTGTTGAAAAGCAGCTTGCTTCATGTCTTTACTCTTAGCTGAGATAAACTTGGGATCTGTCTTCATTGTCGCTTATGATGTAGAAGATAATGCCTACCGACTGAGAAGATGATGCCACTTTCAGTGCTTCAAATGGATATGGAGAAGATAATAGTTAATCAGGAGAAAACTTGTTTGCTTGGCTTCACTATAATTTGCAGTGTTACACAAAGTATGAAAATGATGTACTGGTGTGAAGATTAGGATCAAAGTAGGTGATTGTCAAGTTCATCAAATAGCACTTGGCTCACCAAATCAGGTCTGGTTGGCCCGAACCTTTTTTTTTTTTTAAGGCTTGGTGTAGGTACGAGCTGACTACGAACCAAACATGGACCTATTTTTTATTTGTAAGCTAGCGCACAGACTTTCTAGCTAGACAACTTTGAATAAAGAGTCTCTCGCGATGCCAAGTCGGATGACCTGATCTTCGTAAAGGATCTGATCGCTCTGATCAAGCCACGATTTACAGCAGAAGACTATTGGGAAAAACAACGAACGAAACTTCGGTGGGAACGATGATGATAATATTTCCAGGAAAGAATGCTCTTGACAATCTCCTTAGACAGAATTACCTTTTCAAGTAAGTTCCCAAGAAAGGCTGGAGGGTCACAAATGGTCCACTTAAATTTCAGTCTCCTAGACAGAACTTATTTATACAATACAATTACACCACTAATCAAGTGGTACGAGAAACGATAGCAGATGCGATTTGAAAAATACCAGAAATATTTTCCCACACCGTAAAATTATAACGGCCAAGAAGTAAGAGAAATAATGGCTAAATGAACACCGAGAATTTTACGTAGAAACCCAAATCGAGAAAAAATCATGGGGACCGAGTCCAAAAAGATCTTACTATAAAAAATAGGATTTACAATATTTTTCTAGGTATTAAATATTCTAGAAAATATTCACTAAGAGAAATTATCATTTTTAGAACTCTCAATGTGCACAAAAGCAACACACCTATTTTTCTCTCACTCTTTCTTTTCTCACCCTCCAAAATAATTCTCACTATTTCTCTCCCTCTTCTCAGAGAAGCTTTCTTTCTTCTCTTCTCTTCTCTTACAGAAGAAATTGATTCTTCTTCGGATGATCTTATGAAACAAATGATACTTACCTATTTATAGGTAAAACTTGTCATAAAATGACAAACTAAACAAGGAGCAAATGATCTCCTTTTTCAATAATAGTAGGTGTCGCTTGTAAGCGCCGCTGAAGAGAAGAAAATTTCTTCTCTTCAGCTTTAAATGATGGGTCCCTCATCATAACGAGGGAACCCACAAATCTCTCTCTCCCGACTTATGATGAAGCTCCTCCAACAATCCCGCTCTTCGCCGACAAGCTTCAAGCTTCTCCTTTGGCAAAACCTTTGTCAACATATCCGAACTGTTTTCACTGGTGTGGACTTTCGCCAAATGCAACTGCTTTGTCTTGAGCAAATCTCGAACCCAATGATATCTCACATCAATATGCTTACACCTCGAATGAAATGACGAATTCTTGGAGAGATGTATAGCACTATGGCTATCACTGAACATAATATACTTTTCTTGGCGCAAACCCAATTCCTCAAGAAATCTCTTCATCCAAAAAGCCTCCTTGCAACGTTCAGTGATTGCAATATACTCGGCTTCTATGGTGGATAGTGCAACACAATCTTGCAGCTTGGATTGCCAAGACACGGCTCCTCCAACAAAAATCATCAAGAATCCTGAAATGGACCTCCTGGAATCAACATTACTGGCCATATCTAAATCGATATACCAAACTAGCATAGGATCACTGCCACCGAAACACAAACACAACCTGGAAGTGCCTTTGAGATATCTGAATATCCACTTCACTGCTTCCCAGTGTTCTTTGCCAGGATTGGAGAGGAATCGACTGACTACTCCAACTGAATGAGCAATATCGGGTCGAGTACAAACCACGGTGTGCATCAAACTGCCAACTGCAGACGCATAAGGAACTCGACTCATATCAGCCTTGTCTTTCTCATTTGTAAGACATTGCTATGAATTGAGCTTGAAGTGACCTGCAAGTGGAGAACACATAGCTTTGGCCTTGCTCATGTTGAACTTTTCCAGTACCTTCTCGATGTAGTCTTCCTGAGATAACCACATATTCTCATTCTTCTTACCACGAGAGATCTTCATACCGAGTATCTTCTTTTCCACACCCAAGTATTTCATAGCAAAAGACTTGCTCAATTCTCCCTTCAACTTAGCAATCTTGCTAGTGTCACGGCCTATGAACAACATATCGTCAACATATATGAGGAGAATAAGGAAATCATCATCGGAATATGTAACACCTGGATTTACGGGATTTTGTAATTATATATATATTGACATTTTTGTAAATTATGTCAAATTAAGTCGGTTTCGTGAAAAGAAAGCGTTATTACGATCCTAATAAATAATATGGATTTTAAGAAAATTTTGAGAATTTTAGGAGTTTAACGCTAATTTTACGAGAATTACGTTTATCGTAATATAAAGGATACGTTGGTAAAAATAGTAAATGAGGTCCGATTAGCGAACAGACAGTTTTAATTGAACTCTAATAATAAGTTGGAGTTATTGGCGAAATAAGAAATTTTGGAGAAACCGAACCGTTAGCTAAATAACGAAACAAAGGACGAAACAAATAGAAAATCAAAGGAAATGCAAAACGGTCATTTGACAAGTCAATATTATAAAAATTACAAATCCTTTCTTCTCCTCCTCCAGACACTTCACGATTTCAAACTTTTCTCTCTTCTCTCACGTCGATCTCTCCCTTCCAACGGTGTTTCCTCTCCGATCAACCTTTGTTCTTCACGTCTTCCTCTCCAATCCTGACCTTAGGTACGATTCTAAGGTTTTAGAAAAGTTTATTTCAGTTTTTACGGAGTTTAAACGATTAGGGTTTCGTTTAGGGTTTCATTAAAAACGTGATTTAGAGTTAGAAATCGATAGGTTTACCATAGTTGTGGATGTAATAGACGTATTGAACGTTATTGGGCGAAGTTAAGTCGATTTGTGAGAAGTGTTAAAGTTTGAGGATTTTATGGGTTTTTGGAAAAACTCGCTAATGGTGGTTTCAAGGTATCGAGCGTTAATTGTTATTAAAATACCTCGATTAGTTAAGTTAGAATTTTAGAAATTTCCTTAGTTAAGGATTTCGTTAATTTGGACGTTAATGGTTCGAATTCGTTTTAACGCCAATGTTGTGAAATTGCCTTAGGTGAACAAAGCTCGTGGACGGAGCTTGGATTGCAACGGACACGAGGTAAGTTCTCATGACTTACTATGGCCGATTGGCCTACACCGTACGTCGAAGTCGTCTCGAGGAGTTTTGGTGACGTGTTTGTTTAAATTGCTTTAGTTGGGTAGTTAGGTTTAGTTCTTTTATAGGTTATGTTTTTATAGTCTTGATGGTATATATGATGTATGTTTAAATTATGCTATAAATTGTTCATGCATCACAGTTTTGAATTATGCATAGAAAACGAATTTCCGCACTATGTTTTAAAGAAAATGACGATGTGGCCTGAAAGGGGGCTATTGATCTATTGTGTGGATCGATTAAGAGTCTGTCACAATACTACATCTAATATGAACCCATGTATGTTTATGGTCATGCGAGGTGGGGCTCAGGCATGGCTGTGCGTGTTGCAAGCATGTACCCTCCTTCGCTAGGTGGAAAAGGTTGTCCAACCGCAGGACGTGCCCTCTCCATTTAGCGGGTTGAGATCTTGGTGACAACCTATGTAAAGATAAGAAAATGTTGCATGATTTACGAACTCATATGTATAGCATGCATTTGCATTTACGAAACTTGCTGAGCTTTAGCTCATAGATTGTCTGTATGGTGTAGGTGATCTTGACATAGGTGAGGAAGAGATCTCTCCACCCGAGGAATGATGCAGTTGAAGGAGGATGGCCCGTGGGAGTGTGCTGGGCAGTCGAGGCGCCTTTTGACCCGTGGGGAAGGATGTAAAGGTATTTTGGGACACGATAGTTAGATCGTAGGAAAAATTGTATAGTAGAACATATTAGGATATTTGGTTCTGGTTAGTTGAAAGATTGATGTACAAATATTTAGGCAAACAGTTTATAAAACGTTTTGTTAAGGTTTTTATCTAGATTTTTATGAACTGCTTGGTGATTTTAGCAGGAGGAAATGCTTGGTTTTCAAATAGATCCACGCAGTTCGTTTTCATGAAAATGTACTTCATTTTAATTGCGTTTCGAGTCGGTTTTGGGTGAGGTTACGAAGAACGTATGAACGTTGGGCAAGTTTATGTCAATTGTATTGTGGAGAAGTATGTATGTTTAGTGATAGTTGAGAATGAAGTTAGAAGTGTTGAGGGTAGTGTTTGTGTAAGGGAAAGGAAAAAAAGAAAGGGAGAGGGAGGCAAACTCCCTGGAATTTGGATTCCAGGGAGGATGACGATCTATCTCCTAAGGAGGTGAACGATCGCCTCTTTGGCTGCCACTTTCTGGAAAAATCCAGAGAGCGTGGCGATCTATCTCTCAAAAAGGGGCGATCGATCGCGGGGCGATCGATGGTCACAAAGAGGGGCGATTGTGGACGAATAAGTCACGATAGCGTCGTCCACGTGCTCCGTTGACCACGGTCTCTGTTGACCCATGACGCTGACTCCTTCGTCGTCCACGAAGCCTTCTGTCCTTATTGTCCACGATGCCTTCTGGCTTCGTCGTCCACGAAGCCTTCTGTCCTTATTGTCCACGATGCCTTCTGGCTTCGTCGTCCACGAAGCCTTCTGTCCTTATTGTCCACGATGCCTTCTGGCTTCGTCGTCCACGAAGCCTTCTGTCCTTATTGTCCACGATGCCTTCTGGCTTCGTCGTCCACGAAGCCTTCTGTCCTTATTGTCCACGATGCCTTCTGGCTTCGTCGTCCACGAAGCCTTCTGTCCTTATTGTCCACGATGCCTTCTGGCTTCGTCGTCCACGAAGCCTTCTGTCCTTATTGTCCACGATGCCTTCTGGCTTCGTCGTCCACGAAGCCTTCTGTCCTTATTGTCCACGATGCCTTCTGGCTTCGTCGTCCACGAAGCCTTCTGTCCTTATTGTCCACGATGCCTTCTGGCTTCGTCGTCCACGAAGCCTTCTGTCCTTATTGTCCACGATGCCTTCTGGCTTCGTCGTCCACGAAGCCTTCTGTCCTTATTGTCCACGATGCCTTCTGGCTTCGTCGTCCACGAAGCCTTCTGTCCTTATTGTCCACGATGCCTTCTGGCTTCGTCGTCCACGAAGCCTTCTGTCCTTATTGTCCACGATGCCTTCTGGCTTCGTCGTCCACGAAGCCTTCTGTCCTTATTGTCCACGATGCCTTCTGGCTTCGTCGTCCACGAAGCCTTCTGTCCTTATTGTCCACGATGCCTTCTGGCTTCGTCGTCCACGAAGCCTTCTGTCCTTATTGTCCACGATGCCTTCTGGCTTCGTCGTCCACGAAGCCTTCTGTCCTTATTGTCCACGATGCCTTCTGGCTTCGTCGTCCACGAAGCCTTCTGTCCTTATTGTCCACGATGCCTTCTGGCTTCGTCGTCCACGAAGCCTTCTGTCCTTATTGTCCACGATGCCTTCTGGCTTCGTCGTCCACGAAGCCTTCTGTCCTTATTGTCCACGATGCCTTCTGGCTTCGTCGTCCACGAAGCCTTCTGTCCTTATTGTCCACGATGCCTTCTGGCTTCGTCGTCCACGAAGCCTTCTGTCCTTATTGTCCACGATGCCTTCTGGCTTCGTCGTCCACGAAGCCTTCTGTCCTTATTGTCCACGATGCCTTCTGGCTTCGTCGTCCACGAAGCCTTCTGTCCTTATTGTCCACGATGCCTTCTGGCTTCGTCGTCCACGAAGCCTTCTGTCCTTATTGTCCACGATGCCTTCTGGCTTCGTCGTCCACGAAGCCTTCTGTCCTTATTGTCCACGATGCCTTCTGGCTTCGTCGTCCACGAAGCCTTCTGTCCTTATTGTCCACGATGCCTTCTGGCTTCGTCGTCCACGAAGCCTTCTGTCCTTATTGTCCACGAAGCCTTCTGTCCTTATTGTCCACGATGCCTTCTGGCTTCGTCGTCCACGAAGCCTTCTGTCCTTATTGTCCACGATGCCTTCTGGCTTCGTCGTCCACGAAGCCTTCTGTCCTTATTGTCCACGATGCCTTCTGGCTTCGTCGTCCACGAAGCCTTCTGTCCTTATTGTCCACGATGCCTTCTGGCTTCGTCGTCCACGAAGCCTTCTGTCCTTATTGTCCACGATGCCTTCTGGCTTCGTCGTCCACGAAGCCTTCTGTCCTTATTGTCCACGATGCCTTCTGGCTTCGTCGTCCACGAAGCCTTCTGTCCTTATTGTCCACGATGCCTTCTGGCTTCGTCGTCCACGAAGCCTTCTGTCCTTATTGTCCACGATGCCTTCTGGCTTCGTCGTCCACGAAGCCTTCTGTCCTTATTGTCCACGATGCCTTCTGGCTTCGTCGTCCACGAAGCCTTCTGTCCTTATTGTCCACGATGCCTTCTGGCTTCGTCGTCCACGAAGCCTTCTGTCCTTATTGTCCACGATGCCTTCTGGCTTCGTCGTCCACGAAGCCTTCTGTCCTTATTGTCCACGATGCCTTCTGGCTTCGTCGTCCACGAAGCCTTCTGTCCTTATTGTCCACGATGCCTCTGGTTCGTCGTCCACGAAGCCTTCCTGTCCTTATTGTCCACGAAGCCTTCTGTCCTTATTGTCCACGATGCCTTCTGGCTTCGTCGTCCACAAAGCCTTCTGTCCTTATTGTCCCCGAAGCCTTCTGTCTTTATTGTCCGCGATGCCTTCTGGCTTCGTCGTCCACGAAGCCTTCTGTGTTAAATGTCCATGAAGTTTTCAGATTTAAAAGTCCACGATTGTCTACAGTCTTGTTGTCCAAACCCGATAGAACGAAAGGTTGACTTCCACTGTTCAAACTGAAGAAACCCGAGAGGAATTATTGACTTCACACCCTTGTGTAATCTGCCGCCCTATGTCGATTTTGCCCTTCCAATTGATGGCCGATTCCTTTTATGTTTAATTCTGTTTTCTTTAATTGTTTTTCCCCTTCTCTTTAATTTATTTTCTTTAAGTTTTCCTCACCTTAAATACGTTTTGTTTAATGATTTTCAAATGTTTTCCGCTTAAATGTTAAACTTAAAGTTTATAATGATAAAAAAATAATAATACGAGAAATTAAGGGTACAGTGTTAGGGTTGCTACAGAATACCTCTTGACGAACGCACAATGGTCTGACTGTAACACCCGGATTTACGGGATTTTGTAAATCAAGAATATAATGGTATTTTTGTAATTATGTCAAATCAAGTCCGTTTTACGAAAAGAAAGCGTTAGTATGATCCTAATGATTTATAAGGATTTTAAGAAAATTTTGGCAATTTTAGGAGTTTAACGCTAATTTTTACGAGAATTACGTTTATCGTAATATAAATGATACTTTAGTAAAAATAGTAAACGGAGTCCGAATTGCGAACGGACAGTTTTAAAAGAACCCTGGAAATGAGTTGGAGTCATCGGTGAATTAAGAAAATTTGGAGAAGCCAAATCGTTAGTCAATTAACGAAACAAAGGACAAAACAAATAGAAATAAGAGCAAAGGGCATTATAGTAATTTACCAAGCCAAAATTTATTAAAAACTAATTGTCTTCTTCTTCTTCTCCACGTAACTCTTCTGTCCCCTGCGATTCTCCTCCCTCCTTCGGCGATTCAACGGCGACCACTCCTCTCCGACGATCGTTCGTCCTCCGTTCTTCACGTTTTCTTCCCCAAACTCGATCCTAGGTAAGGTTCTATGGTTTTAGAAAGGTTATTCGTAGTTTTCGGAGCGTTTAACGGTTAGCGTTTCGTTTAGGTTTTGTGAAAAACATAGTTTAAAGTTAGAAATTTATAGGTTTGACGTATTAGTGAGTATATTGAACGTATTAAATATTATTGGACGAAATTTAGAGCATGTGCGGCGTTTAGGTTGAAAATCGGATATTTGAGATTTGAGAAATCTCCATTAATGGAGTTTTGGAAATTCATGAGCATGAATTGCTCGATGAAATGTCTCAAAGAGTTGAATTAGAATTTTAGGAGAATTTACTTAGTTAAGGTTTCGTTAAATTTGGACGTTTAACGGTTTAAATTTTGTTTAACGACAATTGTCGTGTTTTGCCTCAGACAAACGACGCTCGTGGACGGAGCTCGATGTTCAGCGCGCACGAGGTAAGTTCTCGTGACTTACTTGGCCGAGTGTCCTACATCGTATGTCGATGTCGCGTCGAGGATCTCTGGAGAGTTGTTTGTTTATATGCTTTGGTCGGGTAGATTAGGGTTAGTTCTTTTATAGGTTATGTTTTTTATAGTCTTGATGGTATGTATGATGTTTGTTTATTTTATGTCTATAACTGTTCATGCATCACGTATTTTAAAATAGCATGAAAATAGATTTCTGCACGTGTTTAAGAAAATGAAATGAATGAACGTAATGAATCAATGTAATCTGTATCTGGTTACGCGAGGTGGGGCTCAGGCATGGCTGTTACGGGTGCGAGCGTGTACCCCCCCCCCGTTAGGTGAAGAGGGCAGTCCGACCGCGGGATGTGTCCTCTCCATCTAATAGGCTGAGACCTCGGTGACATTCTGTCTGCGACGTAATGAAATGAAAATGTTGCATGATTTCTGAAACTCATACGCACAACATGCATTTACATTTACGAGTCTTACTGAGCCTTTAGCTCATAGTGTGTCTGTATGGTGTAGGTGATATCGAAGCAGGTGAGGACGACGTTCCTCTACCCGATGTACAGGATGGTTGAAGAAGAACGGTTGCAGTGGTGTGCATGGGCAGTCGACGCGTATTTTGACCCATGGGGGGGTAACGGTTAGGTATTTTGAGGCTTTTGGGCAAATAGGGTCGGTTGTGAATTTATTGTATAATTAGAAAAATTTCAGGATGTTTGATTCTGGATAGTGGATAGGTTATGTGTCGAGTTTTTAAATGTTTTGGAAATATATTTTGTAAATGTTTGGTATTAGGGAAATGTTTGGTTTTTAAACATAACCACGTGGTTTGTTTTTATGAAACTAGGCTATGTTTTTAAAAGTGTTTTGAGTCGTTATTTTGGATGAGATTTCGAGGGAGTTTATGTTGAAATGTATGGTCGAGAAGTAGGTAAAATTTTGTTGAAGGAATTGTGAAATGTATTGGTATGAAGGAGAAGAAAGAAGGAAGGAAAGAGAGCGCCGTCCTTTGGAAAATCCAGAGGACATGGCGATCGATCGCCCAAGGGTGGGGATCGATCGCCCAAGGTCGCCACGCTCTGGAAGAATTCCAGAGCGTGTGGCGATCGATTGCCCAATAGGGGGCGATCGATCGCCCCTCGTTAGTTATAAAGCGATCACGGATCGCCTTTGCCAGCGATCGCCTCTTCATTTTTATGGGGCGATTGCCCATTTTGCCCTCCTGTTTTCTGCAGAATGTTTTCCCTCTGTTTTTAATTGTTTTTAATAAATGATTTTAAGTTTTATGTTAATTGTTTTAAGTGGTAACTAAATGGTTTTCAAAAAAATGAAATTGAACGTGTAAATTCCGCTTAGCTTTTACGTTATAGGATTTACTTAGGTTATAAAAAAAAAATAATACTGGAAAATTGAGTACAGTATTAGGGTCGCTACACTAACCACGTCCGGCTGTACCCTTGACTCATCATGAAAGAGTCAAACTTCTTGTACCACTGGCGTGGAGCTTGTTTGAGGCCATACAAGCTCTTATTCAACTTGCACATAAGTTGTCCTATCCCTCTGACTTTGAATCCCTAGGGCTGCTCCATGTAAATTTCTTCCTCCAAGTCACCATAAAGAAACACATTTTTCACATCAAGTTGCTCGATCTCCAAGTTCAAGCGGGTCTTTAAACTAAGAGCAACTCGAATCGAAGACATCTTCACCACCGGTGATAATATTTCTTCAAAGTTGATTCCCTTCTTCTGACCGTACCCCTTCACAACTAACCGAACCTTGTACCTTGGCTGTGAGCTTGCATTTTCAGTCTTCAACTTGTAGAGCCATCTGTTCTTGAAAGCTTTCTTTCCTTGGAGTAACTTCACCAAGTCATAAGTGTGGTTCTCGTGAAGAGACTGCATCTCCTCTTCCATGGCTTTCAACCACAATTTCTTCTCATTAATAGAAGTGGCCTCTTGGTAAGTGTCTGGCTCTCCGCCATCTGTGAGCATCACATACTCATACGAAGTGTATCTTGTCGAAGGATGTCGCTCTCTAGTGGATCTTCTCAACAGAGGTTCTTATGGCAACTCTTGAACCTCTTCTTCGACTTGCTCAGTTGGTTCAACATTATCAGCAGTGGGGACTTCACCATTGGCAGGACTGGTATTGTGCTCCAATTCCTCTCCCCTTCGATTGGAATACTCTGCAGGTGTATCAAACGGATCCAACTCGATCAGATCATTACTGCACCTCTCCACCATTTCTGCCTTATCGATGTCTTTGATGCCTTGGTCTTCTACGAACACTGCATCTCGGCTTCTTACAAGCTTTTTCTGCACTGGATCGTAGAACCTGTAGCCAAACTCATCAAGACCATAATCGATGAACACACACGGCCTCGTCTTCACATCGAGCTTCAACCGCTCGTCTTTTGGAATGTGAACAAAGGCCTTGCACCCAAAGGTGCGCAGATGGCTATAAGAAACTTCTTTTCCAGACCACATCTTATCTGAAACTTCGAAACCCAACGGAACACACGGTGTGAGGCTCAACACATGAACTATTGTACTCAAGGCTTCACCTCAGAAGGACCTAGGCAACTGTGACTGCGAAAGCAAGCATCTCACCCTCTCAACGAGTGTCCTGTTCATTCTCTCAGCTAACCCGTTCAATTGAGGAGTCTTCGGAGGTGTCTTTTGATGCCGAATACCCTGCTCTCTGCAGTACTCATCAAAATGACCACAATATTCACCCTCATTATCTGTCCGGATGCACTTTAGCTTCATACCGGTTTCTATCTCCACACAAGCATGAAACTGCTTGAAGACTTCTATCACTTGATCTTTTGTCTTCAACATAGACACCCAAATCTTCCTTGAATGATCATCGATGAAAGTCACATAGTACAACGCACCTCCAAGTGTTCTTGTCTTCATTGGACCGCACACATTGGAGTACACCATGTTGAGTATACCCAGTTTCTGCGAGTGAGGAACACTCTTAAAGGCTACTCGAGTTTGCTTACCAACCAAGCAGTGAACACACTGTTTTAGAGAGCCATTTTTAATACCTGAGAGTAAATTCTTCTTGGCAAGAATCATCAATCCCTTCCCACTCATATGGCTAAGCCGGTTGTGCCAAAGTTCTACAGCATTTTCATCGTCCACCGTATGAACTGTGGAATCTGCGATCTTCGTGTGCATCACATATAATGAGGAGTATTTTTTTCCTCTCGCCACAATTAAAGAGCCTTTGGTGAGCTTCTATTTTCTATCACGAAAGGTATTGCAAAACCCTTCGTCATCTAACTTGCCGGTGGAGATCAAATTCATGTGGATGTCGGGAGTGTGTTTCACACCTCTCAAAACTAGGGTGTTGCTGATATCAGTTTCCAAACGCACGTCTCCCATACCAATGACTTTTGCAACTCCATCATTTCCCATTCTTACACTTTCAAAGTCACTAGAAGTATAGGACGTGAAGAAATCGCTCTGCGAAGTGACATGTATCGAAGCGCCACTATTGATCACCTAACTCGTATCTTGGTAAGTGAAATTGACGACGTCTCCGTCGTACAAAATAAAGAATTCTTCGGTGGACGCGGCTACTTTCTCGTCCGTATCACCCTTTTCGCTATTCGTTTCCTTTCCTTTGGCATTCGGACTCTCTCGAAGGAACTTTTGACAAAATCTCTTGATGTGTCCCTTTTTGCCACAATAATGACACTCAACGTTGGCGTATTTTGTGGACTTACTTTGACTCCGATTTTTGTTGCCCGGACCTTTGCTTTGACTCCTCCCCCTGTTTTCGTTGACTAGGACGTCGGACTATGAGGAAGAACCCGTTGACTTTCTTCTCATTTTCTTGTTCAGAACACTACTTTTGACTACATCCATAGCCAAAACAACATCTGGGGCCGAGTTGGACAACGACATTCTGAATGTCTCCCACGTGTCCGGCAAAGTCCCAAGAAGCATCAACCCTTGAACTTCTTCATCAAACTTGATTTTCATTACAGCCAACTGGTTGATAATTCCTTTGAAATGTATTCAAGTGATCGGTCATAGCTTTTCCGTTCTGGTACTTCAACCTCAGAAGTTGCTTGATCAAAAACAGCTTGTTGTTACAAGTCTTCCGAGCGTACAACTGCTCAAGCTTTTTATATAAGATCTGAGCGTTTTTTTCCTCACTGACATGGTTGTGGACGTTATCATTTACCCACTGTCGAATGTAACCGCACACTTGACGATGACATAATTCTCATTCGACGTCAGATTTCTCTGCCGACTTCGCACCAGCAAACACAGGTAAATAATAGTATTTCACATAAAGAAGATCCTCCATCTTCTCTTTCCACACATGATAGTTGGAGCAGTTCAACGTGACCATCCGACTCGGGTTACTCTCCATAATTCAAACATGACACAAGGACTACAACTTTGCTCTGATACCACTTGTTGGGAAAAACAAGGAACGAAACTTTGGCGGGAACGATGATAATAATACCACCGCTGTAAAACGTAGAAAGTACTGATTAGGATAATTCCTAAGAAAGAATGCTCTTGGCAATCTCCTTAGACAAAATTACCTTTCCAAGTAAATTACCAGGAAAGGTTGGAGGGTCACAAACAGTCCACTTAAATTCCAGTCTCTTATACAAAACTTACTTACACAGTACAATTACACCACTAACCAAGCGGTACGAGAAACAATAGCAGATGCGATCCGAAAAATACTATGAATATTTTTCCACACCGTAAAATTATAATGGCCAAGAAGTAAAAGAAATAATGGCTAAATGAACACCGAGAATTTTACGTGGAAACCCAAATCGGGAAAAAATCACGGGGACCGAGTCCAGAAAGATCTCACTATGAAAAATAGGATTTACAATATTTTTTTAGATATCAAATATTCTAGAAAATATTCACTAAGAGAAATTACCACTCTTAGAACTCTCAATGTGCACAAAAGCACCACACTTATTTTTCTATCACTCTTTCTTTTCTCTCCTTCCAAAATAATCCTCACTATTTCTCTCTCTCTTCGAGAATCTTTCTTTCTTCTCTTCTCTTCTCTTCTCTTCTCTTCTCTTCTCTTCTCTTACAGAAGAAATTGATTCTTCTTCGGATGATCTTCTGAAACAAATGATACTTACCTATTTATAGGTAAAGTTGACAAACTGAAAAAAGAGCAAATGGTCTCCTTTTTCAATAATAGTAGGCACCACTTGTAGGCACTGTTGAAGAGAAGAAAATTTCTTCTCTTCAGCTTTAAATGATGGTCCCCCATCATAATGAGGAAACCCACAAACACAACTAACGTTGAACTCTAACTAACAAGAAATGGCCCAAAGTTGACACATCAATCATGTAAAATAAGATAGTGCAAAAGACAAATTCAACTAGTACTGTGTAAAGAATTAAATAACCAACACCCAATATAGTTATACAGACTAGAGAAATAAATACATTACTAGAGAAATTCTCACCAAAGAAGAAAATAAACACTCGAGAAGAAAAGAAAATACGTATAGAAGGATACTCCTCAATGAACGGTTGTTCCTTATAGCCATTACGATCCTAATTTTGAAAAAATAAGAAGTTTTTTAGGGGAAGTGACTAATTCAGCAGAGAACTTATACTAAATGTATGAAAATATTGATTTTATCATCTTATTTATAGAAAACAATGACATGGATAAAAATGCAGAGCATGAATTTATATTAAAAAATAATTTCTTTTATATTTCAACAAAAACAAGTTCCACGAACCATTAGTGAATTAAAAATAAACACAATTCTTTTTACCAAGTTCATAATAGGCTTCCTAAGCCATCAATGAACATGTATTGAAAATAATGCTACATACATAAGTAGTTATAAATAAAATAAGTGTCCATCATTTTTTGTAAAAAATAATAAGTAAAAAATGAAAGTCACTCAAGGAGTCTTCTACACATTTTCAGAGAAGACAATGCCTCATGAGACATAAAGATCCGAAAAGTCAACATCGTCACAAGTTAATTTTAACAAAATTTAAACGGGAAGGGCGAAGTTATCCCAAAATAATTTAGGGTAAAATGCAAAAAATGGACTCAACTATTGGTGGGGTGCAAAAAATGGATTGAACTTTTTTTTTTGGACAAAAAACGGCTTAAACTATCCAAAATGTCCAAAAAATGGACTCCCTGCAAACCGATATGCCCCCGCGTTCACTTTTCTGAAGGGAGAACGGGTACCCGTGTTCTGAGAACGGGTACCCGTTCTTCCTTCATAAATTTGAACATAAAAAGAAATTTTTATAAATTAATTTTAAAAAATACCAAACGATATTCAATTTACTTGAAATTTTTACGACATGTTCAACACATTATGGAAAGATAATTTTAAAATTTTTGTAATTTTATAACACTTGTATGAGTTATTATAATTTTTTTTATAAAATAAATATCTAAATTTATAATATATCGTACAAGTATTCTAAAATCACAAAAATTTTCAGATTACCTTCCAATAATGTGTTGAATATGTGGTAAAAATGTCAAATAAATTGAATATCGTTTGGTATTTTTTAAAATTAATTTATAAAAATTTCTCTTTATGTTCAAATTTATGAAGGGAGAACGGGTACCCGTTCTCAGAACGCGGGTACCTGTTCTCCCTTCAGAAAAGTTTCCGCGGGGGGTTCTCTAGTGCAAAAAATAACCTCATGGAAAACGGTTTGCCGCGTCTCGAACGCGGGTACCCGTTCTCCCTTCAGAAAAGTGAACGCGGAGGCATATCGGTTTGCCGGGAGTCTATTTTTTGGACATTTTGGATAGTTTAAGCTGTTTTTTGTCCGAAAAAAAAGTTCAATCCATTTTTTGCACTCCACCGATAGTTGAGTCCATTTTTTGCATTTTACCAAATAATTTAAGGGTTAATAATGGTTTTTTTAAACACTAATTCTACATAAATAGGATTTTGTGAGCAATGGTGGACCAATTTGAATGGTGAGAGTAAGTTGGGCAACAAAGACGCCTTGGCCCAAGTGAAAAGAAGGAATCTTTTTGTCACAGAAAATCGCTTTAGCAATACCCTTCACCGTCGTCCGTCTGATCACTGTATTCGCCGTCGTCTTCCCACTTTAGTCCTCTGCAAATTTGACTGGTGGGAATGGACGGGGAGGAGTTGACGGAACAGGAGACTCAGCTTTATGACCGTCAGATTAGGGTTTGGGGAGCTGATGCTCAGAGAAGGTGTATTTTATGATTATCGCTCATGACTGCTTTCATTTTTTAGATTTGTACTGCTATATTTCTTATTTTCAGTTTTTCGCGAAATTAATTTGTAGTTCAATTGTTAATTTTCTGAAACTAGGCTGAGCAAAGCTCACATACTTGTCTGTGGAATGAAAGGGACTGTTGCTGAGGTACCTCTTATTTTATTTTGTTAGTATAATTTTCAGTTCTTCCTGCTATTCTTTAAATAATTTTCTTATTATCTTATTTTTTTTTTTGGTAGTTTTGCAAAAATATTGTACTAGCTGGGGTGGGTAGTTTGACATTGGTTGATGATCGGGTGATGATCGGAGAGGCACTTTCCGCAAATTTTTTAGTACCCTTTGATGAGAATTTTGAGGGATCCGGAGGGAAAACACTCGCGGAAATTTGCTGTGATTCTCTGAAAGATTTTAATCCGATGGTTCGTGTTTCAGTAGAAAGAGGTGGATTCTTTTAGTATAATGCTCTTCTCAAGTATTTTTTGGATTGAAAACTTCTGTTGATAGTGTTATAATTAAGAATTTTTACGGCACATTATGATTTATTTAACGAATCTGCGCAATATTCACTAGTACTTAACACCATTTTTGCATTAAGTTGATGAATCCTATACAATCATTGTAGAGTTAGTCGAATTTTGGTGTCCATCGTGTGATGCCAAAAAAAAAAAAAAAACTTGATCATTTCGGATTAGACCAGTTTTGGTTTAGAATTTTATGATAAGTTTGACAATTTAGAAGCTCTCATGATGACAATATGTATGAAATTATTAACAAAAGTGAAAAATTTCCATCATACAGGCGATTTGGCAAGCTTTGGTGTAGAATTCTATGAGAAGTTTGACGTTGTAGTTGTCAGTAGTTGCTCTTTAACCACAAAAGTAAAGCTCTTCCTTTAACTAGCATTCTTTGTGTCAAATTCTTTTTCTTATATCATCATCTAGTTTAGTTACCTTTCTTGGTGATCATATTTGCAGAAATTGGTCAATGAAAAATGTCGGAAATTGTCGAAGCGGATAGCATTTTACACCGTTGACTGTAGAGATTCTTGCGGTGAAATATTTGTTGACTTGCATAACTACAAATACACAAAGGTGATTGATCTATGGTGACAACTTTAATATGGTTTGATGTTTTATTCTTGAAAATATATATATTCAACCTCTATATGTCAAAGATAAAGTTTAATGGGACCACATTTTATTTTTTATAAATGTCAATGAAATGTTGACTTCATATGATATTATCTATGCTTGTTTCTTGTGAAAAGTATAAATTGCAAATCAAAATGATGTCAAATTATGTATATGTGCAATGAACTAACCTTTTATTTCATATTTTCCATTTGTGGATTGCTAATGGCCATGGAATTGTACTACATATCGACCCTTTTTTGCCTTATCGATCAATTACTCATTTTTGGCCAAAGGTGCTAAATATAATGTTCTGTTGAGTTCTTGCTTGGCAGATAAAGCAGGAGGAATCCATTGAATGCGAACTACATTATCCAAGCTTTGAGGTACAACTTAAATTATTCTTTTTGGATATAATCATTCTCTTATTCCATGTTTTTATGTAGTGTTTTAGTTAATTTTTAATATTCTTCTTGGCTCTCGCGCCTTATTTTATAATGAATTTCAAAAGAAAACTCTTGGTTCATGTAGTTCAACCCAAGCTTTCATACTAGTCTCCCTATATTATGCTATCAACTGCTGAAATTATAAATGCCGGACGAGATTTGAAGTTTATTGGAGTGCTGCAACCGGACAACTGTGAATACGATCACATTTCAAGTTCAATCATCATTGGCATGCATACAAGTGCATGGTTTACTGAAATTCCCTCTAGATCAAACATTATGAAATCAAATATACATATGCTATTTTTTTTTCAAAACAAATTTTATTGAACTTTTTTTAATATTTATTTTGTTCCAGGAAGCAATCTCAGTACCCTGGAAATCGCATCCGAGGAAAGTTTCAAAGTTATTCTATGCATTTAGAGGTGAATCTTCCAATTGACACTTGCAAAAAACATTTTTCAATGTACCCCTTCATAATGATTTACATTTTTTTTAAGGAAAATCATAGTTGTTTCAGTTCTTCATTTCTGTGTTTACTGTATGGTAATGGAACACTGATTTAGAAATACCTGAACCCAATTGCAGTAGTAGAAAGTTTTGAAGAGGCTATGGGTTGTAACACTGGAGAGCTTTCTGATACGAATCTTCCAATTCTTTCGAAGACGAAAAAAGATCTTTGCGAGTCACAGGTGCAAAACTTGAACAATCGTCCGTGATTTGAAATTATATTGTTTTCACGTTCTTAAGTTTTCCGTCTTTAAAATTGCAGTTAATGAACGAATTGTTCATTTCCACCGCCCTTGTTGAGAGGTTGGCTACACACACAAGGGAATTCCCACCCGTTTGTGCAATCCTCGGGGGAATTCTCGGACAGGTGCCATGCGACTTATGCTATATTTGTTGGCATTCGACCAAACGATCAAACACAAAATATATATTTCAACGTTTTTAAAGATTGATTATTAAATTGTGTAGGAGGTTATAAAAGCAATTTCTGGCAAAGGAGATCCAGTCAAGAACTTCTTCTACTTTGATGCCATGGAGGGAAAAGGTATAATAGAGGACATATCTAGCTCTAACTAGAGAAGTTGATCAAACTCTCTGTAACTAGCATACACTTTCAGAGAATAACCACCTTTGTTATTTAGTAGGCTTTGACTGTCCTGATGAATTGTAGAATTGTTGATAGATTGTAATTGGAAATTTTAGTTGAAAAAATTGATGCTGAATAGGAATTGACCATTTTTGCAATCCCATGAATTTGACGAAATTGATGGAATTTGGATGAATTGCGTTGTTTGGAAAATAAGAACAAATTTATGGTTTAATGGATGTTTTCTGGGTCAAATTTGAAGTCCTGGGTGGGTGATCTGGGCTGGTCCGGTTCCAAACTGGAACTGAGACCGGATCGCTAGCATCGGCTCCTATTTTCCGGTCTCGAAATTGGGACCGCAAAGAACCTGGACCGAACCCACTATCGCACCGAGGGAGTCGGTCTGGTCCCGATTTGGTTCTGGTTTGGATTGAGTTTTAATACTTTTTTTTTTTTAATTCATAAAAGTTGCAAATAAATTAGAAAAAATGAAAGTATTTTTATGAAAAATCAACAATAACTAGAGTGGCAAAGTGCAGACTCATTGGTGAGTGGTGCCGAACTGGACTAGCGACTGGTGAGTTGCGAATGAAGGTGACTCACTGGACTGTGGTGCGATGGCGCCGCAAAATGCCTTCTACCGTGCTGGCAGCTGCGAGCAAAGTGCGGAGGTCGAGCTCCAGGCTGAGCCTGAAGCAGACTTCAGTGTGGACTAGGTGGGGGCTATGGGTTGGGTAAGGTTAGGATATTGGCCTATTGGGCTTTGAGGTGGGTTCGAGCTGAGTTAACCCAAAAACTTTCGGGTTAACGACCAATTCAGTTTTTCGTCAGTTCTTCCGGTTTTTTACATCGAGGACCATGAACTGCAGGTTTTGGAGTCTCAAAACCGTTCTCGAACCGTGCCATGTGCAGAACTAGCCCGAATCTGTCGGTCTAGACCGGTTTTGCCCACTTTATTAAGCTAAAAATTCTGATTAATGGGCTAAATTCTGATTAATGGGCTAAATAATCCCCTTATTATTACTGAAATCTGACTTTAATCTCAACGAATACAAATCCAAATTCAAATAATTTGTTTTCAACTGATCGTGGGCAGTTACTGATTTCCTCGTAATCTTGGCTACGAATTCAACTTCCCCCTCTTTCTCTCTCTAGAAAAAGGTAAAATGGATTGCCAGGAAGATGGGGAGACCGCCATGGAGGGCAATCGAGAAGAAGAAAAGGTGACCCAAGAAAGACTGAATGAGCTACACCAGATTTTAGAGAGAGAGTGGGACTCTTTCGAAAGCTCTTCCAAACAGAAAACCCATCGCAGAAGATATTCGACAGGATCAGAAACTGCGCTCAAAACCTTTCTACTACTTGAGAATTCCCCGAAAAAGCTCATCTCTTCGATCCAGCAGAGGTCGTCTCCCGCCCAAGAAACTTGGAACGTGAGGAACAATGAACTCGCACTCGGACAGATTCTCAGAAACAGAAATGGAAGAAGGCTCTTCAAGGAAGAAGACGAAATGGGTTTCGGAATAATGGCGGATATGTTCATGAGCTCTTCTGGTTTTGCTGAAAAAAGTGTAAATCGATTCCGTTCTGAATATGGTTCTGGGAAAGAAAATGAAGATTTGGGCAAGTCTCTTAATCGTTGTTCTTACTCATCGACGGCCTCATCATCTGTTGACAACGTTGAGAAGAAAGAACAAAATGGGAGAGAGAAAACGGCGTCGATGGCTGGAGAGAGAAGCTTTAACAATGGCGGACAAAGATTTAGGATTTTCACAGGGTTTGTCGCTGCTGTTACATCTGCAATATTTGGATTCTGCATATTTTCAATGAGTAAAATAGGAGAAAATGAGGAAATTCTTGTACCAACCTGAAGCCATTTCCTTCCCTCCTTCCTATTTCTTGTCTATCATCACTGTTCATCCATTTTTCATAAGGAAAAGATGATTTTGGAGATTTTAATGATACTGGATCTTGATTTTTCACTTGAGCAAAATGTCTCATTTTTGTATTTTTAACGAAACTTTTAATTTCGTCAATTGACAATTTCTCGTGTGATACGTTAGCAATGGACACCTTACCGTTAACCTCCGCTAAACTCCATCAAAACTCCAATGATAAATTGTTAATATTCATCCACTCTCTCCTCTCCTTCTCCTCTTTAGCCTCCCCTGCGGTGGATTCCTAAAGAGATTGGTAATTGACACAGTGACCCTTAGAAAAGGGACCGTGTAATGCCCACAATCGATTCAATATGTGCTCGGTGAGTGCAATGTGTATATGGCCTAGAAGAAAGTAACATTAGAAGTGAAAATACCATCAACAAGGTAAGGTTAACATGTGTGATGGGAAGCCGAGAGTAGTAAGCATAATGAGAGCCACAAAAATAAAAGAAAAATAGAAGAAGATGAAGGTGATGGTGGTGTGCAATCCGTGAAGAAGAGAATGAAGGAGATGAAGAGAAAAATGCAAGAAATAAAAGGTAAAGTGTGTGATTGGTGAATGGCCGAATATGTGTGTGAATATAAGTGTGGAAATGTGATGGAAATGATAAAATGGAAATACCTTTGGCAGACCCGAGGAGCTATCTCACGTTGAGCTCTCGGGTGAATGTTTTCCTAGAGGAAAACGACCATAGTAGGCCTAGATTTTCGTCCTCAAACCCAAATCTCAAGAGAAGAGGTTGATGGAAAGATTCGAGTTCACCTAGCAACCCGAGGGCTAGAGGAACAAGGAAGGACCTCTCCACTAGATTCAAGAATCGAGGAAAACACCCTAGAAGGGGCTTCTAACCTTAGTTAGGAAAATAGCAATTTTATAAAAATGGGCAAAAGTGTTTAACAATCACCAATGCTATGCTTAAATAGGCAATCCTAAGGTGGATGATTAGGGTTTGGCAAGAGGAGGAGTGGATGGTAGCCATTGGATTGAAGTAGTGATCAAGGGTCGAGATTTTGATCCGTGCGCGCGCCAATCCGAGGGAGGAGATGTTGTAGTGCCCGCGTTAATCAAACGGTCCGGCTGCTGCCTGTTACACGCCATCTTGATGGTCCAGATGAAGCCTGGGGCGTGCCATCCAGCGGCTGTGATGCTGATTCGTGCGCACGCCAGCTCAGCGATCTGGTGCTGCTGCTCGCCCGCGCGCCAATCATGTTGCCCGCGTGCTTCATGTTGCTGCCCGCGCGCGCCAGCTGTATGGTGATGATGATGACCGAGCCTTCACTTGATCAAAGGCTGAAAATTTGCCAAGTCTTGGATCCATGTTGCCACCCACATTTGTACATACAATTTTCATACCTTAAGTGTGCGCTCTTCTTTGGACCAAGGCTTCATTTGGGCTCTATTGGTTGAGATGCTTTTATCATTTGTGGGCTAAGTCTTCAACCCATCTGTGACAGCCCCCCCGACCCGATCGGGTCCGAGGTGCCATCACTCCAGACATTTAACAAGAAACAAGACATATTTTTTTTTTTGAAATTTTAACTTTAAATCTTTACACAGAGGGTAAACCCTCACTGGAATGTAAATACTGGATAACATTAAGAATTGGTCTTAAGAAATAAATAACATAAGAAAAATCAGGAAGAAAGGAACATTTAAATCTTTGAAAGCAGGAGTGAACGACGGAAATAAAGACAGAATACTCTAGGAGACTTAATAAATAAAAATAAAAAAAATAGGAAAAACATGAAACTGGAAGACGTACTGTGGAGGAACGCTACAGTGAATGACATGATCGGGTGATATAGGGCGAAAGAAGTTGTAACGCCCCGAGTTATCTGAACCCGGTTCACCACATATTATTCTAAACCGAACTATGACTTTTTGAGAAAATTTTAAAATTTCATTCAACGATCAAGACTTAACCCTTAAAACATTAAAAATTGCAGCAGAAAAACATTTGTATGAACGACATTTATTAGATAGTTAAAATATTAAAGACAGTTGGTTGAAAAAGAAGAGAAAACAGAACACATCTACCGCTGAATAGTTCCAGTGGTAGAAATAGAGACAAAAGAGTCTCGGCGGTAGGAGTCGTACAAATTACATCTTCCACTCACAAAACGACAACTTTTTACACTCGCATCCACCGCTCACAAAACGACAAATCTCTTATTCACTTCTACCGCTCACAAAACGACAAACATTCTCAGCTCACATCTACCGATAGAACAAGCTGCGTCTTCCGGTCACTAGACGATAAAAATCCTCAATTCACATCTACCGATCGCAAAACGACAAATTACTTCATACATCTTCCGATAGATATAATACTCGACATCACCAGGTCACAAAACGACAAATTCCTTTACTCACATCCACTGATGGACAACCTCCCCCGATAGACGATAACACTCAACATCCACTGGTGGACTACATCCATCGATAGACAAAACTCTAGACTTCTACCGATGGACTACATCCACCGATAGATATTACATTCAACATCTACCTATAGATCAAAAATACTCAACATCTACTGATAGACATCATCTACCGATAGATCAGAAACACTCAACAGAAACAGCATAGCAAACAATTTCACCCTAAACAAAGAAAACTCCGACTACCAAAGGAACTTGAACATTTTACTAAAAATCATTCAAAACTACTTAAGTCCGTGCATTACTCCAAAATTTGGTAAAACCACTATTAAAACCAACAGAGTATCATTATCAGAAAAGTCTCAAAATATATTAAAAAACATTAAAACTACCACCGTCATAAAAACTCTCAACATATTTAAATTGAATCATGGTTCACTAAACCTTCTCATCTACTACCACCAGTTAAACCGCCCCATCAGTTGCCAGATCGATGCATGAATTCACCCCTCCAACCTGCATAGTTCTCAGCAAACTCAGAGAACACACCTGTTGTCACTTCTTCACCTACAT
This sequence comes from Begonia masoniana, assembly GCA_022432975.1. Lineage (NCBI taxonomy): Eukaryota > Viridiplantae > Streptophyta > Magnoliopsida > Cucurbitales > Begoniaceae > Begonia > Begonia masoniana. The sequence goes on from CM039507.1 coordinate 3,664,016, forward strand.
CACAAAAACTCATCTATTAGCCTAATGCTAAGTAAGTAAAGCAGTAATGAAATGGAGTGCTGAAACATAAATTCTTAGACATGCAGTTTCTACTTTCTCATCTCAGTTACATATGCATTCGTTTCTGGTCTGATCCCCCTGTGAAATTGAGAGTTGGATCACTTCTCCCAAAGTCATACATCTTCTCTCTCGATTAAGGGGCGGATTAGTTCCCTTAATAACTATTCAGATCTCCATGTGAAATTGGGAGTTGGATCACTTCTCCCAAAGTTATAAATCTCCTCATAAGTTAAGGGGTGGATTAGTTCCCTTAATAGTTTATCTGTTACAGTCTGTTCATTCATTGCCATGCCAAGTCATGTAAATTCATTTTCGCATACTTTCAAAATATGATGCAAACATACAGACACATTCAAGCATACATAATCCTACTGTTTTGTGATGTAGGCCCGAAGGCACAAGAATACTTCACTTACCTGGTCTCCTGGAAAATATTGGGTGGAAGACTATCTCGGGAGCTTACTCAAACCTAAAGTCATAAACATAACATACATTAGACTTTCTCTAAACTCCATTCTAAACAGCTAGAATTCTAAAGACACTAGTTTGGAAGCTTAATTCATTGAGCAAATCCCGATTTACCACAAAACTCGAACTAGCTCACTCTTACGGCATTCTCAAAACTCACATTTATACTCTCCCCAATCATCGATAGCTACCAGTACAACAAAGAATCGAAATAGGACTCACCTAGTTTGGAGAAGAATCAAGTAGAAGAATCGCCTAGAGAGCTCTGCTGCTTGAGTTGAAGACCGAAAGAGGAAAATAGGGAATAGTGGCGGCTACAGTGCATTAATCACAAAGTCTCTTTCTTTAAATAGGTTATTACTATAGGTCTCTATTTACCATTATGCCCTTACTTAGTCACTCATTAACCTATTTAATAATTCTCCCAATTTCATCCATAAAATGTATACTATTAGTTGATAAGATAAGTTGGTTCAATGGAACCGGGTGTTACAGAAGTAATTAAACCGGGCGAAAGAAGCAAATAAACTGGGCAGAAGAAGTAATTAAACTGGGCGGAAGAAGCAAATAAACTGGGCGGAAGAAGTAATTAAACCGGGCGGAAAAAGCAAATAAACTGGGCGGAAGAGGCAGAAGAAGTAATTAAACTTGGCAGAAGAAGCAAATAAATTGGGCGGAAGAAGTAATTAAACCGGGCGGAAGAAGCAAATAAACTGGGCGGAAGAAGTAATTAAACCGGGCGGAAGAAGCAAGGCGGAAGATGTAAATTACAGGCAGAAGTGAACTGTTCACCGGCAAAAGTGAACTACAGGCAGAAGTGAACTGTTCACCGGCAGAAGTGAACTACAGACAGAAGTGAACTGTTCATCTGCAGAAGTGAACTGTTCACCGGCAGAGTGAACTGTTCACCGGCAGAAGTGAACTGTTCACCGGCAGAAGTGAACTGTTCACCGGCAGAAGTGAACTGTTCACCGGCAGAAGTGAACTGTTCACCGGCAGAAGTGAACTGTTCACCGGCAGAAGTGAACTGTTCACCGGCAGAAGTGAACTGTTCACCGGCAGAAGTGAACTGTTCACCGGCAGAAGTGAACTGTTCACCGGCAGAAGTGAACTGTTCACCGGCAGAAGTGAACTACAGACAGAAGTGAACTGTTCATCTGCAGAAGTGAACTGTTCACCGGCAGAAGTGAACTACATTTAACAGGAAGACATATGAACAGGGAGCATAGAAACAGACGGCATAAAAACCTCAAACCCCAAAGCCCGATTCAAAACATGATTTTAAACGTGTTAGAGAACACGACAGAGGTTTAAAAACTTTAACAAAACTCACATTTTAACTTTCTTAACTTCAAATCGTGTGCAGAAAATATTTACATGACTTTCAGGAAAATTAATTGACTGCCTAGAAAGCTCTAAACCCGAACCGATCCACACACAACAAAATTGAGATTTCCAAACGATTATAAAACATTTCAAGAGACAACTATCAACTGTCAAATAGAAGTTTTAAATACATTAACAGAAAGTTTGTACATCAGTTTTAAAATGTCAAAAGCTGTATAGGACTTGACATAACTTTAGAAAAATACATCCTCACAGGAAATATATTTGTCTGACTGCAGGAACCAATCCCCGTGAGCTCGATCTGCCAACTACATCAACTCATCAGCTTGAGGCACAAAGTCCTCATCTAGGGGATCCGTACCTACAACATGGAGTTCAACTATGAGCCTAGAGCTCAGTAAGAGCATGAAATACAGTGATGCACGTGCTATGCATGAACATTTTCAAATACATAAACATTACATTACATTTCACTGAACAGGGAGGTATAAGTGGGGCTTATAGAGGAACTGGCGCACATACATACTTGACATAACAGGACATGACATTGGTTAGTAATTTTGCCGGGTCCCAGAGAAGGACAAGGTACATGGTGTCCTTGGCGAGGACAGTTTTACATGAGTCCCAGGGAAGGACAAGAACAGGATGCCAGCCCTCGTCCACACTTAACCATACATTACATTCACATTTTAACTTTCTTAACTTCAAATCGTGTGCAGAAAATATTTACATGACTTTCAGGAAAAACGTGTATGCATGGACATTCACGGTGCTTGAACATAACAGAGACAAGCAGCAGAATAACAAAGCAAGACATAAAATAAAACACATTTAACCTAAAACATAACCTACGGTTTAACTACCCAACGGAAATTCCGACAACATAAACCTAGTACCTCGGTATTGTAGGGCCTTAAGGGCCGAACCTATACACATGAACTTACCTGTTATCCGTGAAGTTGTAAGTTTTGATCGTGTTGCCTCGGTGATGCACGAACCTAAAATATGCACGCATGGAAAATAAACAGAGCTGCAAATGCTAACTAATAACTTAGTAGGACATGCTCAAAACTCCATTAAAACCTTTAGAAGACTAACCTACGTGTTTTCATCCAAAAACAGTGAGCTTTCTCCAAAATATCTTAACCCTAAACTTTAACAAAACTCACATTTTAACTTGTTCAAGCTCGTTAACTTTAGTAGATGCTTACCTTAGGGAGAGATATAGAAAGAAGCTGAGGAGATCGGAAGAGCTTCAATGGACGTTTGTCGTCTGGAAGAGAGAAAGCAGAGAAGGGATGAAAGGAAACAGAGAAGTGAAGTGTGAAAGTGGAAAGCTTAACATGGAAGAGAAGTGAAAAGTGAGATTTGGCTTCTTCCACAAGATTTGGACAAGTGGCATGCCCTCATTGGATCACTCCCACCAACCTTAATCTACTTCCTAAATTGCCCCTCTTTGGTTTCCAACTAAATTGTCATTTAGTTCTTTGTTTCGGTTACTCCTTAGTTTGGTCTCCCCCACTAAACATCCCACAATTCCAATAAAATATTCACTATATTAATAGCGAAATAATCCCGACCAATAATTGAAGAGATAATTCCATGGCCAAAATGTCGGGTGTTACACCATCATCCACCAACATTCATCTAACCCTAACTACACAATCTAATGCATGATGCAAATATAATAATCCATACAAAAAGGCTAATGTATGCCAAATAAGTTCAAAAAATAAAATTACAAAGTTAGAGGTCCGGGAAGACAAATTTCCATAGGTCATTTGGTGATTCCTTCCAAGTGCTCCAAGTGCATTCCTTCCACATAATTATACATGCAAAAAGAGAACACGTAATAAGTAGAGAGATTAGATAACGTATGAGACTTAGTCCAATTTCTTTTTGAAGGCAACCCGAGACATGTCATCCTCTCCGGGTGATTTGAGGATCTGACCTCAAATCCATTGGTGGACTTCTTCTCAAAGATGACTCCTACAATTTCTCGTCTACTAGCTTGATCGATACTCTCAAAATGTTTGAGTTTGAAGACAATGAGGACATATTCTTCCGTTTGAAAATTGCTCACTAAACGATACTCTAAATGGCATGGGGGTTGGATGGTCTTACTAAAAATTTCTTTGGTAAAGATGGAGGGATTGAATTTAGGAACTACTTTGGAGGGCGATTGCTCCGTGATGGAGTGAAAGTTTCCAAAGTAGTTGAATTCAGCATGTAGTGATATTGGATTTCCATGATTCTCTTTTGACCAAAGAAGTGAGCAATTTATCCTTAAGACCACAAATGCAAGCCTTCCATTTAATTGAACCTTGTCCTTCGTACGATGGTAAAATTTATGATAGTCACATGGTGGGGTCAATCGTTTTGGTAATTCTCCCAATTGTAAGATAGGACGTTTGTTGATCACAAAGGGTGTAAAATTCCTATTTATTTGTATGGCTCTAAGAAGGAATGTAGGAAGACAATAGGTAGATTCAAGGCCATAGGCTAACTTCTTCCTAATTGGATGAGATTGGAAGGGAATTTTCTCAAGATTCTAAAAGGAAAGGAATGGAGCAACAATTATACTACTTAGTCCAAAAATACTTTCTTCACTTATCTCCCTTTTCTCTTGATGCCATAAGGATACGTCTTCCAATTGGTACGACATCTCTTCGTCATATAAGGGGTTAGTATGCCACTTGATGAGAGAGGGCTCTTGTTCTTTTATCAACCCGCGTTTCGATAATAAAATATTTTCTTTATTTTTCCTTCTTTACGAGTGGCCTCATCTCGAGCCACTTGTTCGGGCGACATAGGCAATAAATTGATTTTTCTTCCTCCAAAGTTAAAAGTGTAACGGTTGAGGAATCCATCATATTACATTCTCCGGTCATAATGCCATGGGCGTCCTAGGAGGATATGGCTAGCACTCATTGGGAAAACATCACAAAGAACCGAGTCTTTATATTTTCCTATGGCAAATTCTACGGTCACTTGCTTAGTTATCACGTAGTCATTTCTATCGTCCAACCATTTTAGCTTGTAAGGTGTAGAGTGGTTAGTGGACTCCAATCCTAATTTACTGACCATTTCTTGGAAGGCCGCATTGATACAACTTCCTCCAACAATAATTAATGAACAAACCTTATCATTTACTGCACAACGACTTTGGAAAAGGTTCTCACGTTGGCAGTCGTCGTCCGCATTTTTAGAAATCAGGGCTCGCTCTATAACTAATAGTAGGGGACCTTCTTGAGCCGTGCATTCTTCGGATTCTTGGTCACTTTCTCCTACTACTTCTTCCTCAACTTTATTATACTGTCCTTCGTCTTCCTCACTCTCCCATTCAACCATTCATTCGCGTAATGTCCTTTGCCTAAACACTTGTAGCATTGGACATCACGGGCTCTTTGTCCTTTAGATGGGTTTGACTGATTCTTATCCGTCGGAGGGGGTTTGTTTTAGTTGAATGGTGCTTTAGGTGGCCAATTACGGTTAATTGGCCTTTTATCTTCATTTTTCCATGGGGGCTTGGGTTTGTCTTAGTCTAAATGCCTAGGTGGAAATTTGTTTGGAAAATTTGTCTTTCGTTTCCTCTTAAGTTGTCTTTCCACTGCCATGGCTAATTGAATGACCATATCCATGGCTTCCAATTGTTGCATCTCAACCGCATCACCAATGTCGTGATTCAAACCACGAATAAACCTCGTGATGAGTTGCTCCTCCGGCTCATCAATAGCACAACACATGTTGAGAGTTTCGAATTCCGTGAGGTATTCATCTACCGTGAGACTGTTTTGTTTAAGATTGTGGAGTTGATGGAAGAGTTTGTGTTTGTAATGTCGGGGAACGAACCTCTTGTGCATTAGATTTTTCATGGAAGTCCAAGTTGAGATGGAGTAACCTAGGGTTCTCATTCTTTGGGCTTTGAGGTTGGACCATCATAGTGCAGCGTGGCCCGTAAGTTCAAGAGAGGCTAGTTGTATCTTTACTCTCTCGGAGTAATCATGACATTCAAAAACTCTCTCTATCTTATCAACTCAATCTAAAAATGTGTGCCCGTCACAAGTTCTATTGAAAGGGGGAATGATGATCTTAACGTTACGGAGGTCGTCATTGTCCCTACGACGATTTGGGCGATAATGCTCTTCATCATCTCCCGCCTAATCCTCATCCTCTGAGTCATAATAATGGGGTCTTCTTCTTTGGGGCTCGGCCCATTCTTCTTCCTCTAAGGGTTGTTGAAAAGGGGTTCGACGTCTAGGACGTTCGGGTATAATCCTAGAGGAGGTCTCTCAAGAAGGATCTCGTTCATGGGATTCTCTTCGGGGATGGGTTGTTATATGTTCTTTAAATTGGGCTATTTCAAGGGAAACGTCGTTTATTTGTTGGGTGAGGTTAGTAACAAAGTCCGTTAAGGCATTGATTTGTCCTTGCATGCCTCCTTGTATGCTAGATTCACCCTCGTGACGTGTGTTATCGGGAGGAGGAGTGTCCCTAATCTGATTTGGCTCTTGGTGTGGTGTGTCTCGTGTAAATCCACTTCTATTAGTCATAACTAAGTATTTTAATTAAAATCCAAATTCTAATTCTTATCTAAGTTGTTCATCTTAAATTGGTGAGGTGATTATCTATTTAGTATCTTAGATGAAATTTAGGCAATAAGGAATGTTTCCTAGTTAAGACAATAATAGATAAAATTCATGCTCACACTTAACATTTTAAATTTGAAGTCAATAAACAACTTAGTAATTTTAACAAACACTTAGCAAACTAACGTTATAAATGAAATATTCAAGAAACGTTTAATACCACAATTTTCAACCAAATTCAACCAAGTTATCAACTTTAAACTAGAATCACTCAAAATAATATTAATACCAACTAACTAACTTCAAAAACAGTAAGTACTAAGATTAGAACACAAGTTTTATCAAGGTTAACATGCTGAAATTTCAAGTTAAATAAGCTGAATTTTTCTAGTTAGTTCTTGGTTACAATATGTCCGATTTTTAACAAACTATTGCTATATCCTTGAAAATCGATTTTGTGCACTCAATCACTAACATATAATAGAAAATTCATAAGTTAAATCCAAGTGCAAACATTCAACAAAATGCCATAAAAATCGAGCATAAACATACTAGAAAAACTGAGACATAACAATATTTATAAACCAGTTTAATAGAATTAGTGTTATGTCTGATTTCATGCACCAATATATTCAGCTTTTATATCAAGTTATTTGACAAATATTTAGAAGCAAATCACGTTCAAGCAAGGATCACATGGATGAAATAAACCGAAGCAAAAATCATGCATAGACCAAGTAGATACAACACATTTAAATCAGTTTTAACAACTATCTTGTTAACACTTTTGGGCAAACCGATTTGATACCAAGTTGTTAGAACATTTCATAGGATCCAAATGACATATTCTTGATGCAAAATTTTTTCCAATAATAACCAAATAAAAGCTAAAACCGAGAGGACATATGCAATCAATATCGAGGCTAAATAACAAGTAAAAGCCGAGAAGAATAATACCATAAAAACCGCATGGAATTTAGTCCTTACCTTGGCTGATTCTATGCTTCAACATAATCCAATTTTAACGTACATTTCATGCTATTAAATTACAAGAAAAATAGCAGCAAATAATATGACATGAATAACACAAAGTTAGCACAACAATAGATCCGAAAATAAGGTTAAAAACAAGAGCAGCTATCCCGATTTTGTGCGATCTTTTAACTAGTGTCAAATGCAACTAAAACGCATAAGGGAAGCACCTTACGCTCTGATACCACTTGACACAGTGGCCCTTAGAAAAGGGACCGTGTAATGCCCACAATCGATTTAATATGTGCTCGGTGAGTGCAATGTGTATATGGCTGAGAAGAAAGTAACATTAGAAGTGAAAATACCATAAAAAAGGTAAGGTTAACATGTGTGATGGGAAGCCAAGAGTAGTAAGCATAATGAGAGCCACAAAAATAAAAGAAAAATAGAAGAAGATGAAGGTGATGGTGGTGTGCAATCCGTGGAGAAGAGAATGAAGGAGATGAAGAGAAAAATGCAAGAAATAAAAGGTGAAGTGTGTGAATGGTGAATGGCCGATTATGTGTGTGAATATAAGTGTGAAAATGTGATGGAAATAATAAAATAGAAATATCTTTGGCAGACTCGAGGAGCTATCTCACGTTGAGCTCTCGGATGCACGTTTTCCTGGAGAAAAATGACCACCGTAAGCCTAGGTTTTTGTCCTCAAACCCAAATCTCAAGAGAAGAGGGTGAGGGAAAGATTCGAGTTCACCTAGCAACCCGATGGCTAAGGATCAAGGGAGGACCTCTCCACTCAATTCAAGAATCGAGGAAAACACCCTAGAAGGGGCTTCTAACCTTAGTTAGGAAAATAGCAATTTTATAAAAATGGGCAAAAGTGTTTAACAATCACCAATGCTATGCTTAAATAGGCAACCCTGAGGTGGATGATTAGGGTTGGGCAAGAGGAGGAGTGGATGGTAGCCATTGGATTGAAGTAGTCATCAAGGGCCGAGATTTTGATTCGTTCGCACGCCAATCCGAGGGAGGAAATGCTGCAGAGCGCTCTAATCAACGGTCTGGCTGCTGCCTTCTGCGTGCCATCTCGACAGTCCAGATGAAGCCCGGGGTGTGCCATCCAGCGGCTGTGATGCTGATTCGTGCGCGCACTAGCTCAGCGATCCGGTGCTGCTGCCCGCTCGCGCGCCAATCCTGCTGCCCGCGTGCCTCATGTTGCTGCCCACACGCGCCAGCTGTGTGGTGATGATGATGGCCGAGCCTTCACTTGATCAAAGGTTGAAAATTTGCCAAGTCTTGGATCCATGTTGCCACCCACATTTGTACCTACAATTTTCATACCTTAAGTGTGGGCTCTTCTTTGGACCAAGGCTTCCTTTGGGCTTTATTTGTTGAGATGCTTTTATTATTTGTGGGCTAAGTCTTCAACCCATCATCCACCAACATTCATCTATCCTTAACCACATAATCTAATGCATGATGCAAATATAGTAATCCATACAAAAAAGGCTAATGTATGCAAATAAGTTCAAAAAATAAAATTACAAAGTTAGAGGGCCGGGAAGACAAATTCCCATAGGCCATTTGGTGATTCCTTCCAAGTGCTCCAAGTGCATTCCTTCCACATAATTATACCTGCAAAAAGAGAACACGTAATAAGTAGAGAGATTAGATAACGTATGAGACTTTGCCAAATTTCTTTTTGAACGCAACCTGAGGCATGTCAGTAATTGTAGAAAGCTGAGAAAATTTGATATTTCTTTGCCTAAAACTATTCCTTATTCTTTCATAAATCTTTTTGAGCTTGAAGAGTTTATGATTAGTGATAACAATGTTTCTTGGATGATGCCTTCAAATTTATCTATGCTACGAATCTATCACGGTTGCAGCTTGATAAAAATCAGATTTCTGGTTTGATTCCACCACAGCAAGGAATGTTATCGAAACTGACACTGTTCTCTGGTTGGCAAAACCAGCTAGAATGAAGCATGTTATGGGCCTATGGCGGTGGCCATAATTCAACAGAACAACCCATAGTACCCCCAAGCCTGTAACAAAGCATTCCTTCAACTTTGGCCGATTTGAAAAGTCTTCAAGAACTTAATCTTTCCCACACTCACTACACTTATTCCTTCAAGAACTTAATCTTTCCCACACTCACTACACTTATTCCTCTAGGATTATTTCATCTTTGAAATCTCACGTTGCGACTTTAGATTTCCAAGAATATTTCGGGTTCCATCCCTCCTGAAATCGGCAACGGGACCCCTCTTCTCTGGCTCTGTCTTGGATGTAAACAAATTATTGGTGGGTTCCAAAATCAATCGGGAATCTCAAGAGCTTAAATTTTCTCGATCTTTCTGAGAATCTCTTTTATGGGTATGTTCCAGACAATATCAGAAGTTGCCCTAAGTTACAAATGATTGACCTGCAAAGCCATATTTTAGAAGGCCCTTTTCCAAATTATTTGTCATCTCTCTCAAAACTTCAAGTTCCTGTTGTTACAGACAACCATTTTTTAGGTCCAATCTCACCAAGTTTAGGTCGTCTAGCTTCGTTTAACAAGCTCATTCTCAAAGCAAATTTATTTTCTGGGTCGATTCCTTCATCGACCAGTCTCCGTTTTTGTTGTGTAAATCAGTGTTCACAACTCAGAAATGAGCAAAGGTTTCAGAAAATCAAGCAATCTTCATTCAATTCTCAATCGGCTCGTAGAGTTCTATAGAGAAAAATAGAAAATACAGAAAATAACAAAATAGAAAAAGAAAGATAACCAAACAATTCCCGCCTCCTTCATTCCTTCCCAGCGTGATATATAGAATCGGTTTCTCTAACGGTTTCCTATAGCTTAGCAGCTTCTCCTTTGGGTTGGTATTTCTGGGCTTTCCTTCTTTTGCTACGTTTACCTTTGGCGGCTCTGCTTTGTAGCCTTTCATGTTCTTTTGTTACGTTTACCTTTGGCGGTCCAGCTCTGTAGCCTTTCATGGAGGCCCCTTCCATGATAGTCCTCCCCTTTAACATATCCTTGTCCTCAAGGATAAAAATTTAGAGAGCAACAGAATCATATGCTTTTCGACACTCGGCTTCTTCAACACTGCCACGAAGAAGATGTTGTGGTCACTACACCATTATTAAGAGATGTTGTGGGCATTGCACCATTATTAAGAGCATCTAGTGAAGATGCTGTTATTTCAACCAAAATGGGATCCATCGTCACAGTTGCACCAATTTGCTTAGTCCTAGTTCTCTCAAAAACAAACTTTGTTAAAGCATCTAGCGAAGAACAGGAGCCTTAGAAGGCTTCTGAGGAACAGCAACTTCTGTTGTCATCTGTCCAGGAAACAAGTTAATGAGAGGAGCAAACTGTGGATCTTGTCGAAATCCCATCCTGGCAGCAAATTCCTGTGCTCGTTTGACAGCTTCATAACCAGGCATTAAGGCAACGCCCGCAGAAGCACTAATATTACCAGTTGTATTCTCATGAGTGGCAGTAGCAGCATGTAATGTTACAGACGGGAGTAAAACCCAATGATCCATCTTTAGCAGCTTGTGATTTTGGAGCCTCATTCAATCCCAGAATTGAGCTACCTTCTGAGTTTGAGGCAGCAGTTTTACTCAACATGGGAATCTTGTTTAGCTTCTCTGACAATTCCTTTTGCATTTGTAAAGCTTTCTTAGCTTTCGCTAAAGCATCGAGAGATAGATTGCCATTTTTTCCAGCACTTGAAGAAGCCCCATCTTGATAGGAAGAGGATGGCTAGGGGGCAACAACTCTGACACACTCCTCTCTGCCATGGTAAGTGATCCAACTGAGGAATCATTTCTTAGTAAACCACTTCCATTGGCAGTGCCAGTATCATCCATTTTCTTATCAACTACTGCTTCCTTTACTTTAACCTTAATGGCACCCAAGAGCATCTTTTTGACAATTGCTCCATCATATTCCTCCCTTGCTTGATCCCCAAACCTCCTCCTCTCCCTCTTTTTCCCTCTACCATTCAAACCCTCATCATCGTCATTGACTCCATCCTCATATTTCCTCTCCTCATTTTCTTCCATTTTCCCTCCACTTTCTTCCTCCTTGACCTCAATCTGCATCCGCAGCTTTACATCCTCAGAAACTCTGGTCCTCTTTTCTCCTCCAGAGGCTCTAACACGAAAATATTTTGTCATTTGGGTAACTAGTGAGAGGCGATCAAGTGCAGCTTCATCTATTCCACCCAACTTATTATAAATAAACATGCTCAAAAGAAGAACAGCTAATAGGAGAAGGTTGTACTCTGAAAGAATATGCAACACAAGTAGAGTTTCAAAAACTTGCCGAGTTTGGACATTATGTTTCACCCCATCGAGGAAAATACACAACTGAGGCTTATAATATAATTTTTTTCTTGTCGATTTATAGTTCAGAATCTTACGAATTAAAACTTCAGATGAACTCACGATAAGAACTCCTGGACTCCCGGGATCCATTTTTCCTTCCAGAATTTGTTCTCCACAAAGAATTTCCTTCTAGGAGGATCCTAAAGCTGCCTTCAAATGATTTGCTAAGTTCTTGTCATCGTCGCCAGAGTGTTGAGGGGCATCCACGTTGCATCCATCGTTAAGATATTCCAGTTCAAGAGAAGAAAGCCGGACGCCATTGGCAGACTGAAACGACTCAATCGAAGCATTCTCCATAAAACCCAGCTTGTGATTTCACGTTTCCAGTGCAATTTTGTCCTTCGTATAGGAATGTGAAGGACCGTATATAGGCGCCCATAGCTGATCATAGTTTGGGTTGAAGGCAATGACGTGCTGAACCGGATCGATTGGTTTAGACATAGTCTGGTTTGTGCCAGCCCCCGCAAGAGCTAGGGTAATGTCGTCAACCTTTAGCACCGCCGATTTGGAAGGAAGATGTTGTCGCTGAAGTGGTGGGATCGGCATATTTGAGTAAAATGGCAGGAATGGAGCACTGTGTACTGGCTGTTTCAGTTCGTGCTCTCCGAATACGGCTGCCCTCAGCCGCGATTCAGGCACTGCGACTGGTGCGCTGGAAGAAGGCATAGATGAGTCTCCCATTGCTTGCTGTTGTCGCCAAAAATAGGTCCCCACATATTGCTTCTGCCCATATTCTGTCGATTGTTGGAGAATCGGCGCCATCTCTGCGGCAGTGATCGAGATATTGATTCTCAGCGAAGGGTGGTATCCTGGCGATATCGATTTTCAGCCAAGGTCAGTTACCCCCGGTTGATGTACTCCAGTGCTCGACTGAGACTGAGTCAATTTCGTAAGTATGAACAAAATCACCTCTTCCTGTGCTGTCGACTCTTGCACCAAGGTGTGGATTGTCCTCTCCAAGCGGTCCTGTTTAATTTGCAGATCCTGAAAATTTTGGCCGGTGGTGGCCACCTGAGTACTGATATCGGACATTACGTTTTGCAATCCTTGGAACCTGTCAGTGAGCTTCTGCAGGCTCTCTTTGTTTGATTTTGCTTTCGTTTCAGCCATCCCTCCAATCGTGGCTGCTCTGATACCACTTGTTGTGTAACCCAGGGTTCACAACTGAAATGAGCAAAGGTTTCAGAAAATCAAGCAATCTTCATTCAATCCTCAATCGGCTCGTAGAGTCCTACAGAGAAAAATAGAAAATACAGAAAATAACAAAATAGAAAAAGAAAGATAACCAAACAATTCCCCCCCTCCTTCATTCCTTCCTAGCGTGATATATAGAATCGGTTGCTCTAACGGTTTTCTACAGCTCAACAGCTTCTCCTTTGGGTTGGTATTTCTGGGCTTTCCTTCTTTTGCTACGTTTACCTTTGGTGGCCCAGCTTTGTAGCCTTTCATGTTCTTTTGCTACGTTTACCTTTGGCGGCCTAGCTTTGTAGCCTTTCATGGAGGCCCCTTCCATGATTTGAAATAAAATTAAAAAAACAATAATGTCTTCTTAAATAACAGAGAATGATTAGATGCAAGAAAAAGAAAGAAGAGTAGAGAGAGGAATTATACCATCTTGAATCTAGGATGCCAGAAGTAGAGGGTTGGGAAAAGAGGCGATGGATGAAATCAAAATAGAAAACCTTAGGCACAAAGAAATAATGTAGAATGGATGGGCTTCAACACAGAATCAGGAAGGGCAGAGCGCGCTGATGCAATGACATTTGACAAGCTAAACGGTAGACACACTTCCAATAATAGGGGAAGCAAGTGGGTGGAACCGTGAAAGAAAACAAGGGAGAACCGTAGAAGTGTTTGAGCTTATTCTTGTGGGGAATGGACTTAGTGGTGGATGAACGAGATGGATGGACTAACTTGAATGAACAAGCTAGTTGAAGGATCACTCACACTCACTTGGATATGACTTACCAAGAACAAGTGGAGGCTAGTTTGAATATTACCCACTAAACTACGGTTTGGATATAACTCACCAAACCACTAACAATCACTTGGATATAACTCAGAAGACTCAAGTGGAATCAATTCATGAAGAGCACTTCACAAAATAACAAAATACAATTTTTAATTTCTAAAACTTTATCCATTACAATGAGGGACTTGAGGCCCTTTTATAGAAAAAATTAGGTCAACAAATAATAAATGACAATTTTGAAAAATGAGTTAATGTGATGGTCTTCAAGACACTCTTTTACTTGGTCGATGCAACCTTTCATCTTCCAAAGGTCCTTCCACGAATTTGTCTTCATTTTTTGCAAGGCTTTTGGCTTCTCAAGCTATCATTCCCTCTTCATGGCGATCTTCACCCCTCTTACAATTAAAGTATAGAAGAGTCTAGAGAATGCATTCCCCTAAGATAGGATAAGCTAATGGGTTTATTTGGGCTTGAACTTTGCATTCATAGATAGCTCCAAATCCAATTACAAGACTAACAATTTAATTAAAAAAGACTTAATCAAAAGGATCTTAAGAGATGGATCAAGAACAAAGGCCAAATGGTTGATGCAATCTTGGACTCAAGAAGCCCAAGGCGTGGATGGGCGTGTGCCAACCTAGCATGAGCGCGACCATTGGATGCATGCAGACCTATCCTCCGAGGAAGTCCAAACGTCATCTGTAATTGATTTGGTTGACATAGCAAATGATGTTCATTTTTAACAAGACACCCTGTTTTATAAACATTGATAAGTCAGCTACAATATTTATGAAGAGCATTTTTTAATTTACGATTGATAAGACTTTGAAAATTGCCAAATAATTTTTGGGTGTCAGATTCTGAGAAGATTTCAACAATCCTCTTGACTTGTGTTTTGTTCTCCATTTATGCTTCACCATGTTGAACTCCCAATTAAATTTGTTTGTCACATTATGGAAATTGAGGCATTGAATGCTCTTTTCTCATTGATCACCTACAAAACAAGTACTAGTGAAATTATTAGAAATTTTTGATGCTCTAATGTTAATGGACGGATCTCGTATCACTTTTTTTTTTTTAAAGAAGTAAGAATCTTTAGGCTCTGATATCAAATGATATGAAAACAAATGAAGTTAGGGTGGGGGAAAGGGGCCTACATATAGAAAGGATAGAGATGATATGTTTGAAGATGAAAGGGTAAGAGTGGAGAGTTATTAAGGCTATCCAAAAGCCAAGAGGTTTGACTCTTGGAATGACAAAGGTAGACGAAGAGTTGTAACTACTGAGAAGTGGGCCTTATAGGTTGTACCGTTAGAAGATGATGAGGGTTTAGGTAATAGGCCTAAAAGGAGGAGAGATAAGGTTGGGAGGTAAAATAAATAAATGAAGAGATGTGATGTGAAAGAGTGTCACATGAGCAAGTGTCATATGAAGAGGTGTGACATGAAGAGGTGTGACAAGACAATGAGAGAGAAATGGCTAGTTTGGGGTTTTGGGGAACGATGGGTCAGATGGTGTGCGACAAATGACACGAAAACAAAGGAGATATTCTCTATCTTTAGGCCTGATATGACTCATTGGAGTAAGGATAGATCTGATCAATACTTCAAGTACGGATGTGACTCACTAGAGTTGGAGGATTGATCCGGTAAACAAATATTTAGATATTACTCACCAAACACTTGAGGACCAACTAACTTTGATCCTTGATATGATTCAAAGGTGAAAGATGACGCTACACATGCTTGCTCGGATATGATTCATGTAACGCCACCGAACCCGCCCAAGCTCGGTGCGCTACTTGGCTCACACATCCCACGGTTCAAATGATGTTTAAAATAATTTTCGTTAAAATTTTGACTTGATTTTTGGGTTTTTTGAACCCTCAAAAATGGTTGGCGGCTGGAAAACGTGAGTAAAATACGTTTAAAATACGTCGAAAAAGATCGGGTTTAAACATATTTGAAAATAGGAAAATTTTTCGAAATTTAAAATTTTTGCATGCTGGGCGCCGCGTGCGTGCGCCTGCTGGGCGCACCGTGCACGCAGCAGCAAGCCGCTCGCGCCACCCTGCGCCTGTACGAGGTGCCGATCGATCGGTAACCTCTCGGGTTGCTAGCGATCTACAGTAAGATTGCATCGATCAATCGGCGCTGGGCGCCGCGTGCGCCCACGCAGCGCGCATCGCGCGCACGCTGCGTGCCACCACAGCGCCCGCGCGCCCACACCCTGGCCTGCGTGCCTCCTCCTAGGCCACCAGCACCCTTTCTCACATTTTCTCCATTTTTCCTTAAACCATTCACATCCAAATCACTAAAAATTTACCCCAAACATTTCCAACATTCCCGACTCTGTGACACGTAAAAATCTAAAAAAAAACGACTCCAAAACATTAGCGAAAACGTAGAAACAAGTGAACCTGACGTTGTTTACTATACACAAAAAAAAAACGAGCAGCATAACGACTAAAATTATTAAAACCCCAAAAACCTGAAAATCCATCATTTATAAAACATATCCAAACTATAATCACAAATGTTTCAAAACCATTAATATTTACACGAAATAAAATCCAACAAGTACTAACAAACACTCCAAAATACCAATCACACAAATTCCCAAAAACTGTGATCGAGGCGCCTCGACAATTGCCCGCACCGGCGTGCCCCATGCATCTCTAACTGCCCCTAGTCCTGGGCCCCCTCATCAAGCTCACCTTAATATATATCGTCACCTACACCACAAAACACAAAACGTAAGCCTAATGCTTAGCAAGTAGGGAATAATGAATGCAAGCAAAACACCATGCAGACAATTCTCCTAACACATGCAGTTTCTAACTCTCAGTTGTACTCAATTCATACTCGTTACATTAATGTTATCATAAGCCGTGTGGATCAAATAGACACTCATCCTATAGCTGTCTAGGACGGCCATACATTGATCCAACTAAGCAAAATAGGATGGTACCCATCCCATAACTGTCTAGGACGGCCATACACGATTTTATTCCCCTACATCGATCATAGAACTATAACTGTCTAGGAATTCATACTCACGATGTCTTAAGTATTTTAGCCATACATCTCTCATAAAGGTTCCCTCAGGTGCTACACTCCAGCACATATTATCGACAAGGAAACTCTATTTAAGACTAATTTGTAATTTTTTTATCTGATTACGTTTCACGCTCACCATTCAAAACAATGAAAAAACTCGTGTCTAACGTAACTTAAAATCACGATGCATGGTAAGAAAATATGCAACATAACACAAACAAACCATTAAACCCTACCATTCCATGGTGTAGGCCCGAAGGTAACAAAAACGATCCACTACTTACCTGATGACTCGGCACTTGCTTGTTCACTTCGTCCGGTTAAATTACTCGCTCGACAACCTAACAAATAGGGAGAAAATCACTTAGCAATAATTCTAAGGAATTCGAAGAAATTTTCTAACCAAAACTAACAACACTTTGAACCATTTAGAGTTTAAATCCTAAAACCTGATTTTCTCCACAATTTTTAGTGTCCTAACTTCAATTGGCCATAACTTATTCATTTTTCAACGGATTTGGACGTGCCACCCCATTCCGTAAACCTCTACACGTCTATTATCTATTGAAACCATCAAATTTAACATCCAAACACAATGGCCAACTCGAAACCACTGAAACAGAATCGGTGCACTTAGTTTACAAACCGATTTTCAACTATCTTTCACCATAACTTTAATCTACCTCTAAAAACCATCCAAAACAACCTATCCAAAGATTAAACTACCAAAATTAGAAGAAAAACCAGCTAAGAAATGGAGATTTTCGGACTTGTAAATTAGGGTTTTGCAAACCCTAACCAATTCCCCCAAAAATACCATAAAAACATCAAAAACCACCACCTATATGCATTACCATTAAAACCCCATAAATTCTTACCTTAAATCCTTGCAAACTTGGTGAAGAGAAGGAGAAGAACCCTAGCAAGGGTGGCTGGATTTTTGTGGGAAGAAAGGAGGAAGAAGATAGTTTTTCCCATTTTAACACTAAACCCATCCCTTTTATAAAATTACCTAACTTTTACTTTTTAATTTTGCCACCAAGGTTTAAAATTTTATAAACTCACCACTCCTTTCTCTTCTCATTTTCCCAACGTGAAGACTCACCTTTCAAACTCCCTTCATCACTTTTCATTCCTTTAATTCCTATTGGTTCTCAACTTCTTTGACTTTTCAACCTTTGTTTCTTGTTTTCCTTTAACCACTCTCCACTCAAAAGCTTGGGAATTACTAGCATTAACTTATCGAATCTATTCTAAAAGCTACCTATGTTAAGGAAAAATTGTCCGGGTGTTACAATCCACACTCTTTACACAAACACATCTATTCTAAAAGCTACCTATGTTAAGGGAAAATTTTTCGAGTGTTATAATTCACCGAGTAACCTTGTGGTTCTTCATGGAATCCACCGAGAAGGGAAGTAGAAGCTCTCTATAGAGTTTTCTCAATAACAAACTTAAACTAGTTAAAATAAAAACCAAGAGAGCTATTTATAGGCTCCAACTTGCGCTTTCAAACTTATTGGGTTAAAACCCATAAGACACTAAAAAAAAAAATCACTAATAAAGACAACCTAAGACCTTAGAGTTATGGCCCACTAGACACTTGCATGAAACAAGATAAAAACATCACTAAAGGCCTTATATATATGACTCAAATAAAAGACAACCTAACATAAATAAAAGAGCATACATAAAAACTTAAACGACCATTTAATTTTACGTCATTCTTCGAAGGCTGTTTAGGATTTGTCCTCAAATTCATTGTTCGAGTTCACTGTCGACGAGGTGGTTGACATCTTCATTATTATGAATTTTGTTGCTCTCGTTGTCATCATTTTCAAATTCAGCACTTGGCGTTGATCTTGAGGATGTGCTTAACTTCATGGTTGTTATAGTGCGCGGAGGGATGATGTTGATGCGTGGACGACCAAGATTAGCAACGTGACTGAAAAAATTCTTAGGGGCTTGTGTGACAGTATTAGCGTTAGTGACGGTTGTTGGCGCGCACAGTAGTAGTCCTGCCCAAGTTCACTCGCTTGTTAGGTTGGTTGGAGTGTGTCGATACGATGTCATCTTTACCTTGACGTTTTGGTGTGTGAGAGCTCATAACTAGTTGGAACGTCTTTCGATAATTGGTGTGATCCTCTTGAATTGTTTTGCATTCGGCTTCTTGAAAGATTTTCACTTTTCAATCCATGTGCGCTAATAATCTTGTATTTGTCTTGCATGTTGTGAATACTTGTCTTTGTGTTTCTCCTTGGAGATGTCATGGTTTTGGGAAAAGCTTGAGGGTTGTCCTTCCTTACCTTGTTAGGTTTGGCCTCCACTCTTGCCATGGCATCGGAGATAATTGTGAATGGCTCTTCCTCTCCATTATAGGGTTGGCTCCCACTCTTGTAATTGGCTTCGAGATTAATCGGAGGAATTCTCTCCCTCTCCTTGATAGGTTTGAATCCCATTCTAGTCACGATGTAAATACAAGAAACACAAGTAAGGAAATTGTAAGGAAAGAATTAAGAAATTGATGTAACACTCGGTGGGCACAATGGGCTAATTGGTGATGTGAGCAACTGATCGTTTGGTGCGCGTAGGAGGCGGGGAGTGCGTAGGATGCAGGTGATGCGCGCGCCAACAGGTCGAGAAGAAAAGTTCAAATACACTTGTAGTTTAGGGTCTATTTTGATATTTACCTTTTTATCAATTTTTTAAGGGAAATATTCAACTCTACCCTCAAAGTATGTGATATTTAACAAAAAAGACCATCAAGCCATTTTGTAACAAGCTCACCCTCAAAGTATTAAAAATGCAACAAATTAACTACTAGCGGGGAGTTAATTTTCAGAACGGGGAGCTGATCTCACTTAAGTGAGATTGGGGGGTCCCCACCCCCAGTTATAGGTACAAAAAATGCACTCTCCAGAACGAGCAGTGATCACCCCCAAATTTAGGGCAGAGATCGGGGGTCGATATCGTAAAATAGGGGATCGATCTGTGCGATGATAAATAGATCGACCCTATTTTTTTGTGATTTCCACCCCTATTTGTGAACCCTAGCCCTCGAAAAACCCTCCTAGACTCGGTTCCGGCGAAAATCAACCAAAGTCACTCTTATTTACTCTTACAACTTTGATAATGGTAGTTCTAGTAGTTTTTTTGAGTTAGACGGTGGAACAAATTGTGATCTGCACCTGAAATGAGAAGCGTACTCCCCACCTAGAGGTGCATTCTAAGTCGGGAACGATAGATGAGGAAGTGATGTGTCACAGGATCCGTCCATTAACATGCGAGCATCGAGATCTTCTAACGATATTGCTAGTATTGTTTTTGTGTGTGATTAAGGGGAAAAGAGTAATCAATGTCTCAATTTCAATTATGGGGCAAACAAATTTAATCAAGAGTTGATCATGGTGAAGCCCAAGTAGAGGTAGCTTATGCTCAAGAGGATTCTTCTCTCTTGTCAATTAATCGACCTTTAACTATTATGAGTCAAAAAGTGGAATTTAAAGGGGAACCAAAATTTTATGATCTTTGTTTGAGAAAGGGCACGATATTTTCCTTTACTTTGGGTGAAGAATGTTTATCTAACATGTTTTTAATGTTTTTATGTAAGAAGAGTTGCTTGAGGACGTTGAAGCATTCTAATCCTATCATGTTGAGTTACAACATTTGGCAAGCAAAGAAGGTAGGTGATATTTTGTCAACAAGGTAGGAAACATTTGACAATTTGATTGATTGTTTACTTAAGATTGGATGGATTGAAGGCGTTCGTGTTGGTGATATAGAGGTTGCATGTTCTTATAATAATTATGTTGTCATGGCCTTGGATAGTAATTTTATTAGTGATGGTTGTTCATTTATGATTAACAAATTTGGCATGCCTAATTTTGGAATTGGTGGCTATGTTAATAGAGTACATTGTGATGCTGACAAGAAAATGCTATTCATATCAAGGGAGGCCTTGAAAGCCTCTATTACAAGGATGACAAAGTTGAATCGATTTTTGCTAATACAAAGGGAAAGATGTCTGCAAGCCTTCATAGAGGTACCTCACATTAGGCACAGTGCTTTGGTAAAATTTATGATTCAAGATCCATATTATATTATCAACCTGTGACAACATTTAAATAGTTTTCTAAAACTTGTTTTGCTCTTGAGTGGATTGAAGTTATTTGAGAAGAACTTGGATTATTTTTCGATAGTTGTTTGGGTGAGTTCTTTAGAATGCAAAACCGCATATCTTAACGAAGAAGATGACATAATGGAGACTGATTTAAATTTGAGGCCAAATCCTCAATCACCCGGGAAGTATAATGTACAACAAGTTACCATCACAAGAACAAAAGATATAATTTTCAAAATGCCTTTGAAGAGACACCTAATCAAAATGATAAGGAGATTTTGCAACATATGCTCTTGTGAGGCCCACACAATCTATAGATGCCGAAACATATGCTCTTGTGGGACCCGCACACTCCAAATCTTGAAGATAAGGTTAATCTTGTTTAAAGAATATTTGAAAATGATTTGAAAGGATTAGTTGCTGCATTAAAGACTTTAAAGAGATCTGCTGATCATTTAAATTTTATTTAGTTGTTGATTTTTATTTATAATGTGGAGTCGGTTTGTTTAGGCCGATTTTCCTTAGGTTTAATTTGATTTTATTTTGATTTATTTTACAAACCATAATTATGAAGGTTATTTATATTTCATTGTTGTCACCTTAGAGGGTAGCTTTTTGCCATTTAGAAATAGAAAATTCGAACTTTTGTTCAACATTTGGAGTTCATCTTCGTTGCATTACAATTTTTTGGTGGTTTTATCCAAGACTTTGTGTATGTTTCAAGGGTCTATTGTTTTTTATTTGAGTTACGTAGATTCTTCATTACTATCATCTTCCCTAATTCTTATTTCAAGAAGAATGACATTTCAGCGAGAGGTTAGAACTCTTATCACAGTCGGTTTAGAAGGTCTATCATTTGGTAACTGGTTTCAGTTTTATGAAGCATCTGTGATAGTCATCCGAATAGTGGTTATTCTCTACATCACAACTTCTGTTGCTTAGCGATTCTTTCTAGGAATTTGGAAGGATTGTTCATTGTTCGTATATTGGAATCTGTCCAAAATTCGCTTCAAGAAGTATTTATTTGATAGGGTTGCATCACACGTAAATTTGACACTTTTAGCTGCCGTAAACCCTAGTTTTTGCCCGAGACGACCAAAAACGATCTTGTCAAATCTCCCTTACGTTAAGATTTTTGAACATGTTTTTTGGAGGATATTTAGTAGACATCCAGATCTTATCTTGGTGCAAATTTCATGCAAAAATAAGGTGATTTAGTGGGTTTTCAATCTGCTACAATCTGTGCTATATTCTGTTGGGAAAAACCCTAATTCGAGTTGATTTTATAGTTACCACCTTTGTGGTACATCAAGAAGAGTTTTGGTCATTATGTGACTCAGAGAATGATGAGTGCCAAAGTATACCGGTGCGCGAAGTTTGTGCGACAAAGTTCTATTTGGGGAAGAAATATAGTTCGTTGAAGAAAATTAAGAGTGATACTCAACCAATGACGGCAGTGTGTGAAGACGAATATGAATGACAATTGCATGCTTCAAAGATGCAATGTGAGCTTACATTTCAAATAAAGAGTTTGAAATAAATCCATAACTGTGAGCAAAAATTTGGAAGTTAACATGCTTAATGAAAATGGGTGACAATTCAATATTTGGACAGGTTTAAAAGAGACCCTACATGAGACGTCCCTTTCATTATCGATACATTGAGCAAGAAGGGAAGTACGAAATCAGAATGAAGGGAAGAGCAACGAACAATACAAGCTATTGTAGGTGTACGTAGAGAAATTTGTAGATCTAATCCTGGCAGCACTATGGTCCTGAAAGTAAATTTGGTGGCTGGGTATACGTCGAAAGTTGTATTTGAAAAAATATACATGTATATGGTTGTGTGCAAGAGTGATTTGTTTTAGTGTGGTAGATCAATCATATGTTTGAATGATTGTCATCTTAAGGGCTTTTTTCCAGGCCAACTGTTGACAGCTATCAACATTGATAGTAACGATGAAATTTACCCTGTTCCATTTCAATTGTGGAAGCAGAATGCAAAGACTCGTGGAAATGATTTCTGGAGGTACTAAAAAAAGGCATAGACACTGAGACAGGCTATGGCTAGACATTTATTTTGGATCGACAAAAGATATGATGCATTTGCAGTTGTTTATGATATGTTTGTTCGTTCACATGTTAGAGGTTGTTGCCTACCGTGGAGGATGTATTACCCTCAGCCGAACACTGATATTGCCGAAGAAATCTTTATGCAAATTTCAAAAGAGCTTTCGAGGGAAAGCATACGAAAATGCGATGTGGAATGTAGCTAGAACTACCACGCCCTCTTATTTTTAGCGAGCAATTAGACACTTACACGCCATTGACCCAGCCGCCCACGCATAGCTTCGCAGCATTAATCCGAGATTTTGGGCGTCTCATGCATTCACTTTGATCCTCAAGTGTGACATGAGATTGAACAATTTGAGTGATTCATTCAATGCATTTATATACCTGTGAGAGACAAACCGATTTTGACCATGTTTGAGATGATTAGAAGTGTTTTTGATTTTTTGAATTGTAAATCAGACTTTTTGTGTCGTCTGACTTCTTGTGTTTCTTTGGGCCACAGTCAGCTAGTCTACTTTGCCAATGACGATGTCAAGCTTCTGCTCAATTTGATCCCATGGATTGAAATGTTGAGGGAGCTGCACAGACAGATCCTCCATAAGAACATCCTAGGATGTGAATGTGGTTGGCTAAGCTGCCGAGGTGGAGGCTTCATAATCGACCTTGAACACCCATTTATCTCCAACTTCAATTATGCCCATCTGAAATAAATGCTTCCTTTGAAAGACATCGCTCGCTCTTGAGATTCTCATCGACTCATCAAACGGCATCTGAACATTAGACAACTCGAAGATCTTCTGGATCAACGTGCTATACGAGATGTTCTTATTGCACATCTAGCTAATCTCAAACATGTGGCTCAAAATCAAATACCCCGGGTAAAACATCTTCCCATTATACAACTTCTCCATTACGTAGAGATCCATGAAGCTTACTAGATCTCTGTGGTCATCCCGTGGTAGAATAGCGCAAGTTATCACATTGTAAAAAACCCAAGCTTGTACATTGAAGTCCTTCGATTTTGGTTTGCTGAACACTTGAATCTCGAAATTTAGGTGAACTTTTCTAAGGAGCTCAAGTCCTTCATTTGCTCTAATAAACTGGCAATCCTGAGAACATGGTAGTATTGCTAAAGATTTTCATCGTCGTCCTCCAAAAAACCAATCACTTCATATACGTCTGATGGGAATATCATCACTTTCGTACCTAGGATATGCGTCTTCACCTTACCATACTCCCCTACTGAAGCCAAATTCACATACAACAGCTGAATCATACACTCACAACAATCACCCTTCAACTCACACAAGCCTCGTAGTCCAATTTGTTCAAACAAGTTATGAACTCCCAAAGATTCAAAACTTGAAAATTGAATAATCTTTGAAAAAATAATTGACCGGTTTGTCATGTTCTCGTTAAACTTACATTCTAAATTCATGGGAACGATACCCGGTACCTGGTGCCTAGTGGGCAAACTTTTACCAGACACCGGTTAGTTGGAACATGTTGTGCAAAATATTTCGCAAGTGTACGAGTCGTAACAAGTAATATAGTGATAAAATAGAGTGTCGAACCCACGAGGACTTGTAATTAATAATCGAAATAACTAATTTTAATTCTAAATTGAACACACGTTTTTATGATTTCTAATAATTGCAATTAAAATAAATGACTAAAACAATTAAAATAAACTAAATTAAAATAGCAAAACAAATAAACTGAGATTAAATCAAATTGATAAAAGCCTAGGTACTACGATTTCACCAAGACAATATTTATTTCAATCCTTCGCAATTATATTCATAAATATTCTTCTCATGTTGATGATCGATTTCACTAAATTCTATCACAATCTCTCTCGAGCATTGCGTAGTTTATTTGATTAATGAGTTATCACTTCTCAGTCTCAAATCCTGAATTAATCAAATACAAATAAATCAAGAAATCACAGTGATCACACAAATACCGTAACTATCTCTAGCCTACGCAGTGCTCGGGTATTTATCACCTCTCGGTCTCAAAACACCCCAAAATTCATGTAAAGATTTGCCAGAAATTTACAGGCTTTAGGAACAGAAATTAAATGCGCCAACAATATTGGAAGAAATACTCAATAAATATAATTAAACGAAGAACATGAAAATAAATATCGTTTGGCTACATCGTAGTCCCTAGTAGAAAAATTAGTTCATGCTAAATAAAGTAAAAACAACAATAATATTAATGAAATTCATAATTTAGATTCAAAGAGAGATGAGAAAAACTATATTTGATGTGTAGAAATCGCTTCTGAAAAGTGCCTCCAAAAATCGCCTCTACTTGCTGCGCTCAGTCTCCGAATTCGCTCAATGCCTCGTGCCTCTTTTTTTTGGTTTTTTTATTTTCTTCTTTGCGATAAATCAATGGGCAAGATTCACTGATGTTTTATGTTGACGGTCTAGATTAGAAGCAGCCCATCTTTCCAAAATCGAATTCATATGTGGCGATCAATCGCTATAAATGTGGCGATTAATCGCCACATATTTAGGTCTTAATCGCCATCAACAATCGCCTCGTCATCAATCGCCTCGCCTCTTCATCAATCATGGCGATTCATCGCTGGAAGGTGGCGAGCATTCGCCACCTTCTATGGTTTCTTGTTTCTTTCTTCCAAAGTTTTCGTATTTGTGGCGAGTGATCGCTTGCAGGTGGCGAGTAATCGCCACCTCTTCTGTAAAATTCTCTCTCGAGAACACTTTATTTTCTTTTGAGAGGCATGATCGCCACATGATCGCCACAGTGTGGCGATTATTCGCCTCCTTCTCGGTTCTTATTTCTCCTTCACAACTTCTTCTTTTCTCTCCTTTTCTGTTTTTCAATAAAATTGTCTGCACACTCACACAAACTCATCAAATACATTCACACACTTAAGAAAAACTTATCAAATCAAGTGTAAATAATATAAATAAGTGGGTAAAACACACACTTATCACACCCCCAAACTTGAATGAAAGCTTGTCCTCAAGCGATCAAAAATGCAAGTCAGTTAACACAAATATATAATCTCAATTGGAAATCTGTTCGAAAAAATATAACAATGGTAAAACAGTCTTAATCAGGATTTTTGGTAATTCGTCTCAGCTTGAAATAGATCCATACTAAAACACCAAGTTAAATACCTTACAAAAGAAATAATTCATATTAGCGCATTGAAAATAACTTACTTAGGAATCTTCGTGTGTGTGTGCGTTCATTCTCATTCTTTTCTAATTGTCGGTTCAACTAATGTAGCTATAGGTAAGGATATCATTCTTATTTCACTCGGTTTCACTCCATTCCCTCTATCATTCAACAGCTTTGTCCACTATCCAACTAATAGCAAATATCCATAAATCAAAACAAAAGTCATTAGGTCTTTACAAGCTTGTAATGAAAGGTCGGGTTAAGGGGGTAGGAATTTGATGGATTCAAGCGAATATTTAGAGCACCACTCATTCCTCTTTATTTCACCCATTCAAAACTTTCTTATTTTCACTTACTAGCTTGCAGAACTCACTCAAACTTTCTTCTAATTGTTCACCCCCAAACTCACTCCATTCAATATCACCCATCTTAACTCCTTTGTCATTGTTACAACACAATATCCCTACAAACATAATAATTGCATAAGATAAAACCAGAACGAAAGCTAAACTGTTCAAACTTGCTCTTTTTGTTTTTGTTTTTTTTTTTAACTAACACAATAACAACAACTTAATGTTCTAACACGAAACCAATGACAAAGGAGTAACTCTTGATTTTCACCATTGCCTCTAACTTTCACTTAAATCAACACAATACCTTCGTGCTCAATAAATAAGGTAAGGAAAATATATAAGGCTAGGCTAATTTCAGGTGACAAATGAATTGTAAATAATAGGCTCAAAAAGGTGACTATGAGTGTTATTAAATGACACAGCAAGGTAGGCTCAGAAGGCTCAAACGGTTCAAAGATGGCCTAAATCATTCTCTTGTTTCTGAAAAATATCAATTCACATTCGAGGATGGTAGACAAAACTACGAATGATTCTCCTCTCAGGGTCCTCACTATCAATGCATTTGACTGGAGTTACTCTCCCTTACCGTGTTTACTCTCGTTCACTCCCTTACAGTATCTGGGTTTCAACTCTTAGTAGACTACAGAAATATCGCCAACAAATAAAATCAAACAAGAATGAGACGTGTTCAGATTTGTGAAAATAACTATGTAAGCTTTGATCAATGCGACTAAGACAAATTAAGTTTTTACTCAGCATTTCTCAAGGAATTAAAGCATGAATCAATTTCTATTTCAATCATCATCGACACCTTAGCCATTTCAGAATGCATAACCATGTCATATCAACAAAGCAGAAAAAAATTGAGGCTAACAAAACATAAACACCCCCAAACTTAAAATCAACAGTGTCCTCAATGTTGTCACAGCATACAAGAAAAATATGAAAAAGAAATACATACCTCATGGAGAGCCCGGCACGGCATCCTCATTAGTGTCGTGTGGATCAGGAAATGGTTGCAATAAATGCGCTGGATAAGTAGGGAAAGGAGGTGCTGATGAAGACGACGATCCAGGAGGAGCATTGCGTGCCTCAATATACTGCGCTATAAATAGGGAGTGATCCAAAAAGCGCTGCTCCAAACGGGTTTGCCGGGCGTGGAGTCGCTCATGTAAAGTAGTCAGATTTGTCACCATTCGGCCCACATCATCAAGTGTATAAGTGGTAGGAGGCATGGATGAAGAGGAGGCACCGATGGTGGGTGGTGCAACAGGTTGACTTTCATACCGATGTTTAGTGCGAGCCTCACGACGAGCGTCTCGTTCGCGTGCCACTTCAGGATGTACAAATGTAAAAAATGAAGGCTGAGGATACCGCCGGACGCGAGGCATCGACAATGGCTGAGGAGGAATCACCGCATTTTCGTCATGTTCATCGAATCCTAATCCACTGGCTCGGGCTTCCCCGTACGGCCAATTGGTTATGTTAGAGATATTGGAAGAGCCATACAGAGCTTGCTGTAGCCAGGGTTCGTCATTGGAGCTCATGGGGACATTGGCGGTGGCACATAACTGTGTAATCAGCACTGGATGATGTGTTAAGATTTGTGAAAATAACTATGTAAGCTTTGATCAATGCGACTAAGACAAATTAAGTTTTACTCAGCATTTCTCAAGGAATTAAAGCATGAATCAATTTCTATTTCAATCATCATCGACACCTTAGCCATTTCAGAATGCATAACCATGTCATATCAACAAAGCAGAAAAAATTGAGGCTAACAAAACATAACACCCCCAAACTTAAAATCAACAGTGTCCTCAATGTTGTCACAGCATACAAGAAAAATATGAAAAGAAATACATACCTCATGGAGAGCCCGGCACGGACATCCTCATTAGTGTCGTGTGGATCAGGAAATGGTTGCAATAAATGCTAAATGCGCTGGATAAGTAGGAAAGGAGGTGCTGATGAAGACGACGATCCAGGAGGAGCATTGCGTGCCTCAATATACTGCGCTATAAATAGGGAGTGATCCAAAAAGCGCTGCTCCAAACGGGTTTGCCGGGCGTGGAGTCGCTCATGTAAAGTAGTCAGATTTGTCACCATTCGGCCCACATCATCAAGTGTATAAGTGGTAGGAGGCATGGATGAAGAGGAGGCACCGATGGTGGGTGGTGCAACAGGTTGACTTTCATACCGATGTTTAGTGCGAGCCTCACGACGAGCGTCTCGTTCGCGTGCCACTTCAGGATGTACAAATGTAAAAAATGAAGGCTGAGGATACCGCCGGACGCGAGGCATCGACAATGGCTGAGGAGGAATCACCGTCAGCACTGGATGAATGTAGCTAGGGTTCGTTATTGCACTGTCGAATACACCCCCCCCCCAATACGGCTTTAATCGTTGACCGTTAACCTTGAAAGTAGATTGATCGTCACCTTGAATTTCAACAGCTCCATGAGGGAACACTTGAATAACAGTGAATGGACCTGACCAGCGTGATTTGAGTTTTCCAGGAAATAACCGAAGTCGAGAATTGAATAATAACACTTGCTGGCCTGGAATGAATTCTTTCACTACAATATGTTTATCGTGCCACGCCTTAGTCTTTTCTTTATAAATTCTCAAATTTTCATATGCTTCTCGTCGAAATTCGTCCAGCTCGTTCAATTGCAGTAGTCGAGCTTCGCCGGCTGCTTGGAACTCCATATTTAGCTTTTTAATAGCCCATAGTGCCCGATGCTCCAATTCCACCGGAAGATGACAAGCTTTACCAAAAATCAAATGGTATGGCGACATACCTAATGGTGTTTTAAAAGCTGTTCGATAAGCCCAAAGAGAATCGTCTAACTTACGGGACCAATATTTGCGAGAAGAGCTGACCGTCTTTTCTAAAATTTGCTTGATCTCTCGATTTGAAACCTCGGTTTGGCCATTAGATTGCGGATGATAACTGAGGGCCTTGCGATGCTTGACACCATATTTCAACAATAATGCCTCAAATTGCTTATTACAAAAGTGCGTACCTTCATCACTGATAATAGCCCGAGGAGTACCGAACCTGGTAAAAATATTTTTGCGAAGAAAATTTAGCACCACTTTTCCGTCATTAGTAGGAGTAGCTATGGCCTCCACCCATTTCGAGACATAATCAACAGCTAAGAGAATATACTTATGATGGAAGGAGGTAGGAAACGGACCCATGAAATCGATTCCCCAAACATCAAATAATTCGACCTCTAGAATATTAGTCAATGGCATCTCATCGCGGCGTGAAATATTACCGGTACGTTGGCAACGGTCACATGATAGAGCAAATAAGTGCGCATCTCTGAAAAGTGTAGGCCAAAAGAAACCACATTGTAATACTTTCGCTGTTGTTCTCTTACCGCCGAAATGACCCCCACACTCTAGTGAATGACAATGCAGTAATATATCGTGCACTTCGTCTTCCAGAATACATCGCCGTATAACCTGATCCGCACAATGCTTGTAAAGGAATGGATCCTCCCAATAGTATCGCTTAGCATCAGCAAAAAATTTCTTTCGTTTGTGAGCGGACGGCTCTATGGGTAGTACACCACTAGCCAGGAAATTAACAATATCTGCATACCATGGTGTAGTGTCAATACTAAATAGTTGTTCATCCGGAAAAGTATCGACTATAGGGACTCCATCTTCTGTTACGTGTTCTCGAGGTTCAAGTCTTGACAAGTGATCTGCCACTAGATTTTCTGTACTTTTTTTATCTCTGATTTCCAAATCGAACTCTTGGAGTAGTAGAACCCAACGAATGAGGCGAGGCTTTGCATCTTTCTTAACCATAAGGTATTTAATGGCAGAATGATCAGTGAAAACAATTACCTTGTTGCTAATAAGATAAGGACGAAATTTATCGAAGGCGAATACAACTGCAAGTAGTTCCTTCTCGGTGGTAGCATAATTCAACTGGGCGTCATTAAGGACTCGGCTTGCATAGTAAATCGTGCGAAATGTCTTATCCTTGCGTTGCCCTAATACCGCGCCAATTGCAAAATCGCTAGCATCACTCATAACTTCAAATGGGAGATCCCAATCTGGTGCTACAACAATAGGTGCAGAGGTGAGCTTCTCTTTTAATAAATTGAAGGCGACTAAACATGCGTCATCAAAGTGGAACTCCACCCCTTTTTCCAGCAAATTACATAATGGTTTGGTGATTTTGCTGAAATCTTGGCGCGATCCACTTCTATCCCCTTGGATGATACCCGATGGCCTAATACAATACCTTCACGTACCATGAAATGACATTTTTCCCAATTCAATACCAAATTTGTCTCGGTACATCGTTGAAGCACCATATTCAGATTCTCCAAACAACTATCAAAAGAAGATCCAAAAACAGAGAAATCATCCATGAATACCTCAATAATGCGTTCGACCATATCAGAAAATATTGCTATCATGCATCGTTGAAAAGTGGCTGGGGCGTTACAAAGACCGAATGGCATCCTTCGAAAGGCAAAGGTGCCGTAAGGGCAAGTAAATGTAGTCTTCTCTTGGTCTTCAGGAGCAATGGCAATTTGATTGTACCCAGAATAACCATCAAGAAAACAATAAAAATCATGTCCTGCGAGCCGGTCAAGCATCTGATCAATAAACGGAAGCGGGAAGTGATCTTTCCTAGTCGCCTTGTTTAATTTCCTGTAATCCATACATATGTGCCAACCGGTAACAGTGCGAGTAGGAATGAGCTCATTATTTTCATTTTTCACAACTGTCATACCTCCTTTCTTTGGTACAACTTGAACGGGGCTAACCCATGAACTGTCAGAAATATGGTATATCACACCAGCATCTAACCACTTTAATATTTCTTTGCGCACTACTTCTTTCATGGTAGGGTTAAGACGTCGTTGGTGTTCCACGGATGGTTTGTGATCTTCCTCCATAAGAATTCTGTGCATACAAAAAGATGAGCTTATTCCCTTTAAATCTGCTAAGGTCCATCCAATTGCTGATTTGAACTTTCGGAGTACTCGAAGTAATTTCTCTTCTTCTTCTTTAGATAAATCAGCGGCAATGATTACTGGTAGTGAAGATGGGGCCTGTAAATATGCATATTTTAAGTGGGCCGGTAGTGTCTTTAGCTCTAACATCGGTGGTTGCTCAATGGATGGTAAAGTGCGTGACGGACCTTCTCCTAAATTTTCATAATATTTTTTCTTATTCGGCTCATAAGAGTTCATCCACATAGCATAATCAAGTGCTTCCTTGTCCGCTTCCAGAGAATCATTCTGCTCAAAAATACATGCTGCTAGCGGATCTTTTGGTTGACATGCAATTTCATCTATTATGGACCCGGTAGCTTCAACACGAAAAACATCACTGCTATCATCTGGAAATTTCATAGCTTTGAAGACATTAAATTTAACTTCTTCATCTTGCACCCTCAAACTTAATTCACCTTTTTGCACGTCAATAAGGGCACGACCCGTAGCAAGGAATGGTCGACCCAAAATAATAGGCACATCTCGATCTTCTTCCATATCAAGCACAATAAAATCAGCTGGGAATATAAATTTATCAACTTTGACAAGCACATCTTCAATGATTCCCCTCGGGTGTTTAAGAGAGCGATCAGCCATTAACAATGTAACCCCTGTTGGCTTTGCTTCACCTAGATTGAGTTTCCTGAAGATAGACAAAGGCATCAAATTAATACTCGCCCCTAAATCACATAGAGCTCTAGTAAAAACAGAATTGCCAATCTCGCACGGTACAGTGAAACTTCCCGGATCTTTTAATTTCTGAGGGAGTTTCTTCTGAATGATTGCACTGCACTCTTCTGAAAGAGCAATAATACCACACTCCTCAATTTTTCGCTTGTGGGAAAGAATATCCTTCATAAATTTAGCATGGCTCGGCATTTGTTCCAGCGCCTCGGCAAACAGAATATTAATGTGGAGCTTCTTGAAGACATCAAGGAATTGAGAAAATTGTTTGTCGAGCTTCACGTTTTTCAATCGTTGTGGAAACGGCACTGGAAGTGATGGCTGAACTGGTGATGACTTTTGAACTGTTTCTGCACTGGACTCCTCACTGACCACTGTAGGCATATTTTTCTCCTTGTGCACTGGTTCGATAACTGTTCCCTTTCGAGTGGTGATGGCATGACAATGATCTTTTGGATTCACCTCTGTGTTACTTGGTAATGAGCCTTGAGGTCTCCCATTATTGAGGCTTGCAAATTGACCAAGTTGATTTTCAATACTGCGAATTTGGGCTGATTGATTTTGCATCGCAGTACGAGTCTCATTCATAAACTGCATAAGGACTGATTCAAGATCATTTTTCTTGTCAACTTGTTGAGATGGACCGGGTTGAGATGCTTGAGATGGTTGCATAGCACTTTGAGAGTTCCGCCATGAAAAATTTAGGTGTTGACGCCAACCTGGATTGTAAGTATTAGAATTTGGATTTCCTTGACGATTGAAGTTGCCCATATAGTTGGCTTGCTCTGCTGTTGCATTCGACATAGGATTACCCTCTTGACATTCTTCACTCAAATGCGGCCCTTGACACCATTGACAATTAACTTTCGATGTTTTCCCAACACTTGCTGCCAAATGAGATTCCTGTAATTGCTTAGTCAATGATGCAACCTGTAGAGTAAGAGCTTTCATAGCCTCGAGTTCTGGAGTACCCGATGTGCGCCTCATAATCGATCGCTCTACTGGACACTGATCATTATTGAGCGCTAATTCTTCTAGTAATTCATAAGCGGCGTCTTCCGTTTTTCTCATTAAAGCTCCACCTGCTGCTGCATTAACCAGAGTCTTAGTAGAAGCTGATAATCCCATATAAAAAGTCTGAATATGCATCCACATCGGTAGACCATGATTGAGACACTTTCTCAACATCTCCTTAAAACGAGCCCATGCCTCATATAATGTCTCCCCATCGAACTGAGTAAAATTAATTATATCATTGCGAAGTCTAGCTGTCTTCTCGAATGGAAAGAACTTGGAAAGGAATTTCTGGCATAAATCTTCCCAAGTAGTAATAGAATTAGCGGGCAAAGAGTTAAGCCAACTTTTCGCACGATCTCGTAATGAAAATGGAAATAGTCGTAGTCTCAATGCATCATCCCCCACATTGTGAAATTTGAAAGTGTCGCATACCTCTAAGAAATTTACAATATGATCCTTGGGGTCTTCTGAAGGTAATCCACTGAATTGAGATTGTTGAATCATATGCAGGGTGCCTGGTTTAATTTCAAAATTAGCATTGATGGCCGGTCTGCGAATAGCGGAATACACTCCGGATACGGTCGGTATAACATAATCCAGTAAGGTCCGGGTCCCTAGTATTCATAAGTGGATGATTGTCAATAACGAGTGGAGGATTTTCAATATTGTCTTCTCTGTTATCTCCCATAATGACACGCGCTGGTTGAATAGCTTCTCTTCTCGCTTTACGATTTCGTCGACACATGCGCTCGATTTCAAGGTTAAGCGGAAGAAGATTGGCGTCTCCCTCCTTACGCATACACCTGAGAATCACACGAAAATAAAGAATCAGAATAAAAAAAATTCAATATAAAACTAACAATAATTAATTCGATATTAATAATTAAGTCCCCGGCAACGGCGCCAAAAACTTGTTGTGCAAAATATTTCGCAAGTGTACGAGTCGTAACAAGTAATATAGTGATAAAATAGAGTGTCGAACCCACGAGGACTTGTAATTAATAATCGAAATAACTAATTTTAATTCTAAATTGAACACACGTTTTTATGATTTTTAATAATTGCAATTAAAATAAATGACTAAAAAAATTAAAATAAACTAAATTAAAATAGCAAAACAAATAAACTGAGATTAAATCAAATTGATAAAAGCCTAGGTACTACGATTTCACCAAGACAATATTTATTTCAATCCTTCGCAATTATATTCATAAATATTCTTCTCATGTTGATGATCGATTTCACTAAATTCTATCACAATCTCTCTCGAGCATTGCGTAGTTTATTTGATTAATGAGTTATCACTTCTCAGTCTCAAATCCTGCATTAATCAAATACAAATAAATCAAGAAATCACAGTGATCACACAAATATCGTAACTATCTCTAGCCTACGTATATTCATGACATTAATTTCAGTGCTCGGGTATTTATCACCTCTCGGTCTCAAAACACCCCAAAATTCATATAAAGATTGGCCAGAAATTTACAGACTTTAGGAACAGAAATTAAATGCGCCAACAATATTGGAAGAAATACTCAATAAATATAATTAAACGAAGAACATGAAAATAAATATCGTTTGGCTACATCGTAGTCCCTAGTAGAAAAATTAGTTCATGCTAAATAAAGTAAAAACAACAATAATATTAATGAAATTCATAATTTAGATTCAAAGAGAGATGAGAAAAACTATATTTGATGTGTAGAAATCGCTTCTGAAAAGTGCCTCCAAAAATCGCCTCTGCTTGCTGCGCTCAGTCTCCGAATTCGCTCAATGCCTCGTGCCTCTTTTTTTTTGGTTTTTTTATTTTCTTCTTTGTGATAAATAAATGGGCAAGATTCACTGATGTTTTATGTTGACGGTCTAGATTAGAAGCAGCCCATCTTTCCAAAATCGAATTCATATGTGGCGATCAATCGCTATAAATGTGGCGATTAATCGCCACATATTTAGGTCTTAATCGCCATCAACAATCACCTCGTCATCAATCGCCTCGCCTCTTCATCAATCATGGCGATTCATCGCTGGAAGGTGGCGAGCATTCACCACCTTCTCTGATTTCTTGTTTCTTTCTTCCAAAGTTTTCGTATTTGTGGCGAGTGATTGCTTGCAGGTGGCGAGTAATCGCCACCTCTTCTGTAAAATTCTCTCTCGAGAACACTTTATTTTCTTTTGAGAGGCATGATCGCCACATGATCGCCACAGTGTGGCGATTATTCGCCTCCTTCTCGGTTCTTATTTCTCCTTCACAACTTCTTCTTTTCTCTCCTTTTCTGTTTTTCAATAAAATTGTCTGCACACTCACACAAACTCATAAAATACATTCACACACTTAAGAAAAACTTATTAAATCAAGTGTAAATAATATAAATAAGTGGGTAAAACACACACTTATCAGAACATCTTGTTGTGTCGGAGGCCAATTAGTCAGATTACCTTGTGATAGACCTTCTTCAGCCGGTCCACCTTATGTGAATGGAGTCTTCCATTTGAACATCACTTTTAGAGCCATTTTGAGCAAGTATTGGGCGATTTCGCACGGTGAGTCAAGTTTGGCATGATTTTGGCGATTTGGAGTAGGAGCTAGATGCCGATTGTTTGGTGTGAGCAATTGGACCTGGTTTGTGTGGTTATGGAGGCTGATTATTCCCAAAATGAAATCGGGGAGGATTTTTCGAGGACTAAGGTTCACGAACGGAGGATGAAAATTGCAAAAAAAAAAAAAAAAAAAGGGGTTCAATCTACTTATAATGGCGTAGATCGGCCCCCTTGATCTTTGTCCTAAACAAAGATCGGGGCCTCCCCACCCCTCGGGGCAGTGGGTGACCACCCCCATTATGGAGAGTGCATTTTTTGTACCTGGAAAGGGGTGGTCACCCCGTTGTAGAGAGTGCATTTTTTGCACCTGGAACGAAGGGCGGTCACCCCCCACTGCAGGGGGAGGGGGAGGTGATGGCCCTCCGTTCTCGGAGATCAGATCCCTGCCAAGGGATGATTTGTTGCATTTTTATTACTTTGAGAGTGAAGTTGTTTGTAAGATGACTTTAGAGTCCTTTTTGTAAGTACCCCATACTTTGAGGGTAAAATAAAACATTTTCATTCATTTATAGACTCTATTTTACTAAATATAATCAAATCTACAAAAGCGTTTTAAGTCAATCTAAATCAAATTAAATTTTATCTCAAAATATCATTAGTAGCCTGTATCAATTATAGAATTTATAAACCTCCATCAATAATCAAATATTAAGCCCTCTCTATGTCACCTTTTAACTTCATAAATCTGTGATCAATATTTAAGCAAAATCTTAATTAATATGCTAAGTACACTTAATATGATTGAATTAGAATATTAATACAAAGAAATCTTCAATTTACCTACATATATAAAAGAACATTGTTTCTTCAATTTCTTTTAGCAATTTTAATTTATTTTAGCAATTTTAATTTATTTAATTCAGATAATCATTAATTAAACAAATAAATTATGATTAGGGTTGCCGTTAATTAATTCAGATGATCATTAATTATAATCAATTTTTTAATACTAATAATAGATGACAATTAATTTCGATAATGACCTCTTCAATTTCTTTTAACAATTTTAATATATTTAATTCAAATAATAATTAATTAAACAAATGAACTATAATCAGATTTGCCCTTAAGTAATTCATATGATCATTAATTATAATTGTCTTTTTTTAATCCTAATAATTAGATTAATTAATTTGGATAATGACACTCAGTTAAGATTTAGTTATTTATTTATAATGAGAATTGATTCCGATTGAAATTCTTTTATTTCGGTTTAATTATTATATGGAATTTTCAAATTCTAGATTTAATCCGGGACTATCGAAATTAATTCCATGATTTAATAATCAAGATGACAACTAATTTGAATAATGACAATTAATTCTATTTAATTATAATGAGAATTCATTCCGATTCAAACTCTAGATTTAATCACAATTTAAAACAATGACTACAATCCGAATTTAATTTAGTTGATTTAGTAATTCAGATGATTTGAATAATGACCATTGGTTCCGATTTAACTATAATTATAATGAGAATTAATATCGATTCAATTTACAAATTCGGATTAATTGATTTGAAAATTAATATCAATATTGATTTGATAATTAATTTGAATAATGAGAATTAATTATGATTTAATCATAATGAGAATTTACTCCCTCCATGGTGACTCACAGAAGGCCTATAAGATAAATGATTGCAGAGAGTGAGTCTCGCAACTCTGCATTCTTTAAGTATGTCTCAATTTTTCATTGAAGAAATCTTCTCTATTTGTATTTGGCTGATGAATCTCTAAACGATTCTATATCTTGAAAGCATAGAGGTCGATCATCAAACGTGTCTCTTAGAAGTACAAATTTTTATTCGAGTACGTGTCAATTTTTCGCGTTCGACTTGTGCAATTCTGATGTTACACTTTCTGATTGAGGCGCTAAACAATTAATTCTACGATTGACAAACTAAAACAACACAATAATCTAAGTATTTTGCTGTGATTCAAGTAGGTTGATTTGCAATTTCACTACACAAGATTCTCGATCTGTGCCAAAACTCACAAAACTATTAATGGAATAAACTCAGTCAGCTAATACATGTATCATTAAACACATTCTTCCATTTATCATTCATTAATCATTTATAGTTGTATACCGCTTGAGTTCTTTAACCCAATAGGCTAATCGAAGATACATGGCACCAACCAGCTTTGGATCTCATTAGCTTTTTTGTCCAAGGCACTCTAATCACATTGTAACATTTCCTATATCGGTAGACACCGCGACCCATAACACCAACCATCGTTGGGTCCTTAGGTTTCACGTCTAAGACAATTGAATCTTATCATAATCATGTCAAACTTTCTTAACCCAGTAGGCTAGCTGAATCATTGACTATCATGTCAAAGTTAGTTGCCTGATGACCTGCAACACCAATCGTCTTTAGGCCTCTTCAATTTTTTTGACTAAAGAATCCGACCTCACACGAATTCTCTAACCTGGCATACTACCCAAAAACCTGTGGTATCAACATCGATAAGTCTCATCAAGTTCCGATCTGGGAAATCTGTTTATCAAGTATCCGTCAATAACATTTGTTTTCATACGTTCAAACAGAAACACACATTATTGCATCAATTTTCATTATTTCATCACAATTATATTTGATATGAAGTATCCACAACATAGAAAAATCTCAGTCATTTTAAAAAAGTATCAACATAAATAAATAAATTCTAACAACAAGATTAAATATAAAAATAAGATTTTTATACCATGGTTATGATATAACCTATGGCCAAAACCAGTAACTAACATGTATTTGTTTAACTTAGTCCAGAGTATAAAGTTGTGGCTTCTTGGAGTGTTTGTCAATCCTTCTCGCATGTACGAAGTTTATGGGCAATGTTTAGGTGAACATCGTAAGGTTTTCTGTTCCTGTAACCCACTTCTTATTTATTCATCGAAAACTTCATAAATTATTGATAATTTATCATAATTATTGTATTAATACTGTGTCAATCCGCTAAGGTGGAGTCCATCGGGCTTAAAATGGTCCATTTCTAATGGCTACTTGGGGCGTTGGCGTTGGATGATTGATTGGGCTGGCCTGTTACCCCTTTTACCATTTTCTCCTCTTCTTGAATCTTGTACATAAAGCAACCATTTTGCTTGCGAAAATCAGTGGGTTGGTTGGTTCGTAGATTTGGTTGGGGTCCACAACCATGATAATCATGTGGCAGGCAATGGCAGATCAAAAATAATTGATCACCCACGGTGTGTTTGGCTTTTGTTGACACAACCCTATTGAGGATGCAATAATGGGTACGGTCTAAGAGAACAGTTGATGGATTTCTCCCATGATTCCTCCAAAGTTTCTCAATTATTCATGTTTTGATTTGGTTGAAATAAAAAAGAGAAGAAATAATGGATTTCCAGAAAGCTTCTTTTGTTGTGTGTGTCTTCTTCCTTTTGTCTCGTCCCATCCGTGGAAGACTTTATCTTCAACACCTGCAACAATGGCCGAACTAGGCTAACGACTTCTGTTCAAATATATGTCTCGAGTGATATGCACCATTATAGTGGCCATCTTCTTCATCATTCTCAGCTAAACCATTACAGTTTTCCGATGGTTGAGTAGTTTTTAAGGCAAAAAACTGCAAAAATGGCGTCGTGATTGAAATGGGGAATGTACAGAATAGATTCATTATCATTCTTAAAACCAGTGTCAAATTACCCAGTTGGATTGGTGGGCTCTAGAGTAGGGGACACCACCTCTAAATTGTATTCTAAATAAAATAAGAGAGTTATTCGAAGAAAAAAGAAAAGATTATTTTTATGACCGCCCGTCTTACGTAGATTAAGAGGGTCTAATGTGAGGTTTCGACCCAAACAAGTGTGAATACACAATCTCATATCGCTTAGGAGAGTGAAAAATACATGATTTATAAGTAGAGTTCTCATTTTTACGTAGTACGATGTGTTTTGAGCTAAATTCTAAAATAAAACCGTGTAAGTTACGACTTAAAACAGATAATTTTGTACTTGAGCACTGAGATCGTTATAATTTCAGTGTTTTATCTTCCAATGGAAATTAAATTGTTTGAGTCAGAGGAAGAAACAGTGATCTTCCCACTTAATGACCACCATCTCCGGCTGTGAGCTTATGAATTTTATCAACCATTTACAAAGGAATTTACTGTTTGTCTTAATTTAGTGGACTGAATCTCTACTTTTTGTACGTGAGTGGTGATAATTTCATGTTTAAAAGTAACTAATGATGGGAGAGGAAGACCAATATGTTGAATGGCTATAAATTTGTTTAGAAAGTACTTGTAGGCCTCAATTTTTTTTCCTTTTTCTCAAGTCTTGAATGACCCAAATTTTTAGGTAGTGCCGACGTGGTCACGAACATATATCTTTTAAACTTTTGTTTTACTTTATAAATCCGTATAAATTTAAGTCGTAAAATTTATAATTATAATTTCTTTATAAATTCATATAAATTTAAGTCGTAAAATTTATAATTATAGTTTAGTTTTTATAATAGATATTCTCTGTTACTTGTGATTTTTCTAAAAATAGATTTTTTACGTTAAATTTGAGGACTCAAATTTCGTATTTTTCTCCTTTCATTTCGTGTTCGTTTTCCTACCTTTTGACATTTTGGATAGTTAGTCTATAAGCTTTATGGATAGTATAAAGTTAAATGTAACTCTGAGAGCTTTATTTGGTAATCTTGAATTTTACTATTCGAGGGTAGTCTTTGAGAATCCGCAAATAGGAAAGACATGATTTTCTCAAAAAGTTTTTTTGAAAATGTCACGACTTGCAAGGTACCTAATACATAACGGTGAGTGACTCAGCGCGAGAATAGATCAAACCTTAACTTTAAATACTTTAATACCAGAGAAATAATTAAATTTAAAATAAAAACTAGAGCCCAAAATAATTTGGGTTAACACACAACTTCAAAAATGACATCAAGATAATGTGACAATATAAATACAAACATAATAATATGTGCAAAATAAAATAACATTGCACTATGAAATATCCCAACAGAACAAAATGAACTATAATGTTTCACCATTAATTATTTCAAAGAAATAATATAAAGTCTAAGATATCGCCGAACTCAATCATGCATCAGCTGATTCAAGTCTCTCTTACTAAACCTAAAATGGGCGAGTGATATGAGATGAATAGACTAAACTCAACAGGGATAAAGTTTTATATTCAATCATTTTAGTTAAAAAGAATGTAGGAGCATGATATGCTCAAAATATTTCCATAAAACTAGTTTATACACAAGTAGTAATGCAAACGAACTATAGTATGACATATACATAAAATAAGCGATATTGTATATTATGAAATCCCTAGTGAAAATGAAGTTATTCAAGACTTCGGGCACATTATGCCATATACATACATTCAAACGGACATAACAACAATACTCGGTGATCTCTAGATGTTGCACAATCAATTGTTTCATTACTCTAGTCAATACAAACAAACACATCTTTTAACGGTTGAATGTGCATAACAAAAAAAAGAATCCTTCACGGATCAATACAACTTAGTTAACATGACAAAGATGATCAATAATATAATGCACATACTCAAAGGAAATATGTTCAGTAAAAATAAATATATAGTAGAACAAAATCGAAGAGCCATAAAATGGACATTACATTTTATACGAGATCACATATCGAAATAAAGTTTAGGAATACAGTATGATGCTGGACATAAAAATAAATCCATACCTTAAATAGAGTAACCACTACCGTGATCAAATGCCAAAACTCGGAATGTCCAAAATAATTAATCATCGGTACCTATATGAATATACAACCATTAATAGGTTTTCAAGACCTTAAAAAAATTCAATCCTATGAAAAATAAGCTTCAAAACATAACCTGAGCGGCCTGAAAACTGTCTGGTAGCCTGAATCGGACGACTAGAAATATGTTGCCACTGCTAGTTTGGGTGCCCGCACCGACATACGATCGTCTACTCCCTCATGTCTAAACCAAAAATCATAATTCTTATACATGGAAACCTTAGATTTTGATTGAAATACAAAAATATGGTTGAATCGGTGCATACCTCAGAAAATTTTCAATTTCATCGTAAAATGACTCTCCCCGAACAACAATACACACAAATTTGCT
The DNA here is from genome assembly GCA_022432975.1 of Begonia masoniana. Lineage (NCBI taxonomy): Eukaryota > Viridiplantae > Streptophyta > Magnoliopsida > Cucurbitales > Begoniaceae > Begonia > Begonia masoniana. The sequence goes on from CM039507.1 coordinate 3,706,027, forward strand.
AGAGTCCATACAGTAGGAAGTCAAAATTTTAGGTCAGGAAACAATTTAAACTAACTCTTAAAAATTCCTTGTATAAGACTGTCGATCCCCAACGTTTCCTCAGGCGAAGATTACTCTCTCAAGATGAGTTTCTCTCCCTTTTTTTCCTTGTAAGTTGATTGTCTCATCCCAATAAGATTAGGGTTAATTCTCTTCTAAATATAACCCCTTTATAACTCTTATGGCCAACAAATAACTCATTAATTGGCCACTAAAAAATATTTATAAAAAATTATTTGAATTAGATTAATTTACTAAAAAGTTGCAGTCTTTACAGAAAAGTTGTAACGGCCCCCGGGGCACTCACACTTGAGCTACTAGTTCAAGTGGTACCAGCAATTATAGCCCATAGATTATAGCCTGGAAGTCCTAAGTTCAAGTGCTGGGGAAAGTAAAAACTCTCTTTCCAAGGAGGTGAAGGTCGTGAGGACGGTACCACCTGATCACGTAGGGGACGTGATTTAGTGTGAGTGCCACGTGGTCAAGATTAAAACTGAGGGGGACATGCTCTAGTGTGAGTGCCCTGGGGACCAATGAAAACCGCACAAACAATGAAGGAATGGTGATGATTAGTGAATTCAAAATGGAGTCAAATGAGTTGTGAATGTGTGTGAATGAAAAATGGATAAAAACTTGAAATGATAAATGAAACTATAGATTACAAGATGAAAATATGGAGATGAAACCCTAAGCGGACCCGAGAGCTATCTTATGTTATGCTCATGGGTGCATGTCTTCTCTTAGAAAGACAACCACCTTTGGGGACCGGTTTTACTTCCTCAAACATTTTAGACTCTCAAAGAGAGAGGGAGGGAATGATAAGAGTTCACCAAGCAATCCTGAGCTTGAAGAACAATGTAGGCACACTCCTCATGAATTCAAAGAACAGTGGCCTACTTGTTGGTAAATTTAAACACTTGATTGGAAATAAAAGAGAATTTGTATTGATTTTTGCAAAAGTTTTTCTTACAAACCCAATAGCTATACTTAAATAGAAACCTAAGGTGGCTAGCTAGGGTTTGAAATTAGAAAAGAATGGAGAAATATGGACCATTGATGAAGAAGAAGATCCACGACCGAGATGCTCCATCCGTGAGTGCCATCCAACGGTGGAGATGCCACCTGCGCCATTCCATGATCAAGGTGTTGTTATGCCATGTCATGCATCCTTGTGTGCACTTCATGGTGTCCTTTGATGAACCAAATCTTCCATCCTTGGTGCTCCTTTGAACCGGTTCTTGATTGGCATGGTTTTCGGGTGATGGTGATTCCAAGTGTGAACTAAACCATAAATTTTCAACCAAAACTAAGTCATCATCATACATCTAACCCTAACCACACAATTTAATGCATGTGTTAGTATTTTTACACACTTACACGCAAGTGCACGTGTCGCTAACAAAGTAATAGAGTAAGTAGAGTATCGATCCCACGAGGATAACGTTAGCTATATTTAAATTGCTATAAAAATATGATAAAAATACTAAATTGATAATTGAAATTAATTAAAAATAAATTTGAATAACTATGCAATAAAAGAAAGTAAATTAAACGAGATAAATTCGATGGATAAAAGCCTTGGCTAGGATCGATTTCTTCGTTACGATGATTCTGCTACTAATGCTGTGGTAATGCTCTGCAGCATTATCTAAAAAATAGCAAGAATAAAATTGATTTCTAGGATTCTTTCGAATTGCCTAGGTAAATTCAAATCAGAATTTCTTTCTACCTTGAAAGAATGTGACTAAAATTGAATTTCCGATATGTGCTATTCTTATTGCCAATCAAATTAATGTTAACCACGTTGTAATAAAGTAATTCAATTAATTATTCATGCATCTAAAATTTATATCTATCTATCGATACAATATAAATATGAATAGTCAACCTATCTATCGATATGATCTGACTTAAGCAAGAAACATCACAAATAATTGTTTAATAGATAATCGCAGAAACAAAACCAAGATCGTAGCAAAGTATCGCAACAAATACTATCGTCCTAACCAAGATTAATTGTTTAACTACTCGACGTCATAAAAAAAATAAAAACAATAACATAAAAAAAATAATAAAAATAAGAGAAGAAGAAAAAGCAGAGGAATGTCGTCTTCCTCCTCTGGAGCTCCTTCTCCAGAACACTTCTTTCCAGCAAAAATCTCTTTTTTATTCTCATTCATGGATTCTCCTTTTGCCTGCCAGGTGTATCTCACCTTTCTCTCTCCAAATTCACTTTTATTATTTCTTTTTTTTCTTTCCTTGATTTTTGCCTTTTCTTTTGTTCTTGTTCTGCGTGTACCTTCTCTCTCTCCATTCTGTTTTGTCTTTTAGTGTTGCCCTTGTAAGTCTTCTTCCGCTGCCCTACTTTCTTTCTACCGCTGCCCCAGTTTTGTCTTTTTGTGCTGCCCCTTTATACCTTCTTCCGCTGACCGCTCTTTGTTTCCTTCTTTTATTGCTTTGTTTTAGCTTTCTTCCGCTGCCCAGCTTTTTTAATTCTACCATTGCTTTGTTTTATGCTTCTTCCGCTGCCCATTCTTGTTAAATCACCCGCTGCCCAATTTCATTTGAATCAACCGCTGCCCAGCTTAATTCCAAATTAATTTGTTTTAATCCTCCATGATTTCAGCATTTTCTCTTTCCATAATCAGCAACTAATTTCCTCAATTTACTTGATTTTCTCCCTCCATAATCTCCAGCTTTTGACTTTGATTTTCCCTCTAATAAAATTACATTCAAATATAAAAATATAAAATTCAAATTAAGTGGAAAAAATATGCTTTTAATAGATAATCTGCATAAAATATATTAAATTTCATCAAAGCACTAATGCTGCAGCAATACATAGCAATTTCAGTAAATTAATACTAATTTATTCTTGCAATCACTCAAATCATACAAGTTCTATCAATTAAATACCATATAAAATAACTCTAATTTAAGAGTTATCAGCATGCATGCAAAATAAATGGCTAAATGTTTGCCAATACAAGGAAGCTAGTGTTTACCAAAAGAAATACAAATAAATGGTTACACAGTGTTGAGGTCGGAAAGACAAATTCTCTTTGGGCCTTGAGTGGAGACCATCCGTGCATCCCAAGTCAAGATGTGAAGAGGTTGATCCATGTCCTTTAAGCTAGCCTCCACGTGGAGTCTTCAAGTAGAACAATACTTGCAAAAGAAAAAATTCATTAGGAAGGAGATTAAGTAAAGTAAGAGCCTTTGTTTGAGAACGTGTGATTGGCTTCCTAGGCATGTCAAAGAGACTACTTGCTATGACTGGACTAAGCAACATAGGTGTCGGTGTATGGAAGGTGTGATAGTCTGCCACGTAAATACAAAGATTATACCAAATCAAGTATTTATCCAGGCACAACCTATAAAACGAAATTACACAATTCAATATTATTTGACAGAAGTGAATATAAGTAGAGTTTTTTTCTCAACTTAATACAACACGTTTGAGAATAAATCCAAGAATAAAATTGTGCGAATTTTAGTCAAAAGTGGACAATATTATTATAGCAGGACCAGGACTCTTAAGAGACCCAAAGCCAATCCCAAATAACAATGAAGTTTCATAGTGTTCTGGATCTCTCTAAATATGTCAATTTCTTTGAGCTTACATCCGAGACAATGCGTTATACTTTTCATGCATGTCAGAGCTTACACGAGAAGGAATTTTCCTGCCTTCAATGTCCGACTTTCTAACCTTAGTCACAATTCTAAATCTCCATACAATCCAAGCTCCAAAAAACAAGTGAAGTGCAAGAGACTCTTTTACTCAACGGAACTTTTCAAAAGATTGCAACTGTGGAGCTCCAACCGATGCATCCATACAATAATAAACACTTACAGATGTTAAGAAAGTCAACCGATCAAGCAGGTGCTCTGACATCATAAACTCAGGTTGATGGCTAATAATAACACTTATAAGCAATTACTGAACCTGTAAGAAGGAAACTCTCAGCCTCGGAATAGCAGAAAGGAAGCCATTGGAATGCCCTATTTAACTCAGCATACTTCACTCTCTCCTGTCTTCTCATTACCAACCATTCGTTTCGTGCTTATGCTTTATTGCCTACACCTACCCTCTTTCCTCCATTTAAACATCAATTAGTAAATTAGATAAAAAAAAAAAATTCTATATTCTTAAATGATTTAAGAATATGTAACTAATTTGGTCTGTATACTTTGAATTGTTTTCTATACAAACATGGTTAAATTTTTCCGTGCTCCGTGCATGACATCTTAAATTTCATGACTCAATAAGTGAGAAGTCAACGACAAACTAGTACATGTCAGTGTCTGTGTGTGTATATATATATATATATATATTTAAAATTTAACTATTTAAAAAAAATATTTTGTAAAATTGTTAAAGTAGCAATATTTGCTACGGTAGGAGCCGTTTTGCTAATCACTTGAAATATTGAAACTGAAGTTCTCAGAAAAATCAAAACCCTAAATTCCGGGATTATATTGTAATCTACCCGAAAAAATAAACTAGATGCGTAAAAATTGACCATAAAATAATAATTCATTTTAATTTGGCTTGAAAAAAATATTTATGACTAATACCGAGCCGATGAATCAAACAATATAACGGATTTTCAAATTAATTCTTAAAAAAATTAATGAAGTAATAACATAGTTATTCGTAGTGACCCACGACCAAGATTATACAAAGTTCATTGTAGCAATAAGCTAATATACATTATGGAAATGAAAGACGAGATAAGGTTTAACACTTTTCCAATCTGAATGATTGTCAAAGATAAAATTAAAGAAGTTATCCAGAATTGGATATGCTTATCTCCTTCACCAAACACTACTACTGTCTACTTGTACAAATGAATCAAATGGGCCCTATAGTTATTGGACAAGAGAACCAAACATGTTACTTTATTTGATTCATTATGTGTCTTTTATTAGTATAGCTATTAATTTTTAATCATAATGCCATAAGTTAATGTAAAGATGATAAAAGAAAATCCATTTGAAAAATTGGAGTTGAAATTGAAGTTTCTCGGGTTTGACTGATTGAAGATTGTTTTTTTTTTTTGTATATTTTTTTACGAAAAAAAAGTGAGTCAAAGGTTGGTCGGGCTATACAGCAAAATTTGTGACTGCTATTGTAAACGATTCAATCTTTATCAAATAGTAACAAAAGTTGCCCACTTTGGGTTTAAGTTCGATTGTTTTTCTGATTTTATTCTAAAATGCATTGTAGAAATTAAAGATGAAACACACCTCGTCACAATTACTTGGTTTCAAGTTTTCTTTCCTCACTAAATTCACTGCTCTTGAAATTTTTATTCTCACAAGATTCACTAAGCCTTACGCTCTCGAAGGATTGACAACTACAAATATACTCGGTACAATTATTATATGGGAAATTATCGTTTTGGACCTCAAAGTATATATTTTTTTCAATTCAAACTTTAAAGTATCAAATTTGACGATTCAAACCTTAAAGTATTAATAACCTAACAAAATGAACCTTGACGGACGTCCTATGACCGTTCTCTCTCGAATTTTGTCGTAGAACGGACGGACTCTTAAAAATAGAGTCTATCTGTTCTAAAGAACGGACGCACATTGGGAGGGTGGTGACCGTCCTCTCTCGAATTTTGTCGTAGAACGGACGGACTCTTAAAAATAGAGTTTGTCTGTTCTCTAGAACGGACGCACCTTGAGACGGTGGTGACCGTCCTCTCTTAAAATTAGAACGAAAAAGGACGGTCATCACCGTCCAAACGTGCGTCTTTTCTTTAAAATCTGGCGAGAGAGGATGGTTATCACTGTCCAAGAGTGCGTCTTATCTCCGCACACCACCATTAACCTCATTTTGTAAATTAATTTTACAAAAATATCAAACAACATTAGACTTAATCAAAAATTTTATCACATGTTCATTATATTATGGCAAAATAATTGAAAATTTTCATGATTTTATAACATTTGTATGATTTATTATAATTGTTTTACATATATTTTACAAAATAATTCACTAAAATTGCAATAACTCGTACAAGTGTTAGAAAATCATAAAAATTTCAGATTATCTTTTCATGATGTGGTGAATATGTGGTAAAATTTTTAAGTAAATACAAGATCTTTTACTGAACGATACTAAACGATATTGGAATTTATTAAAACAAATATTTAAAAATAGTAAAAAATATTAGATTTATTTAAAACTTTTATCAGATATTTACAACCTTATGAGAAAATAATCTTGAAAAGGTTCGTGATTTTCCAACACTTGTACGAATTATTGTAATTTTAGTGAATTATTTTTTAAAATATACGTAAAATAATTATAATAAATCATACAATGGTATATACAACTTATGAGAAAATAATCTGAAAAGGTTCGTGATTTTCCAACACTTGTACGAATTATTGTATTTTAGTGAATTATTTTTTAAAATATACGTAAATAATTATAATAAATCATAATCATGAAAATTTTTCGATTAGTTTTTTCATAATATAATGAACATGTGATAAAATTTTCGATTAAATCCAATATTTTTTGATATTTTTGTAAAATTAATTTATAAAATGAGGTTAATGATGGTGTGCGGAGATAGGAACGCACTCTTGGACAGTGATGACCATTCTCTCTCGCCAGATTTTAAAGAAAGGACGCACGTTTGGACGGTAGTGACCGTCCTCTCTCGTTCTAATTTTAAGAGAGGACGATCACCACCGTCACAAGGTGCGTCCGTTCTCTAGAACTGACAGACTCTATTTTTAAAAGTCCGTCCATTCTACGATAAAATTCCAGAGAGGACGGTCACCACCCTCCCAAGGTGCGTCCGTTCTCGAGAATGGACAGACTCTATTTTTAAGAGTCCGTCCGTTCTACGACAAAATTTGAGAGTAGACGGTCATAGACGTCCGCCAAGGTTCATTTTGTTAGATTATTAATATTTTAAATTAATTTGAATCGTCAAATTTGATACTTTAATATTTGAATTGAAAAAAACAGTATACTTCAAGGTCCAAAACGATAATTTCTTTTATTATATTGAAAACAACATAGATCCATAATTTGTGAGCCTCCATCGTAGTGAAATTATGGGGAGTAATGGTTGAAGGTATGGAAATGAGGGCTTGGACCACAAAGGGGTAAAAAACAAGACATTTAGATAGTAGGTCAATGTCAATTATTATTTCACAAGATCTTGACCCAATTCCATGTGCTCAACCCCACATATTTAGATTCAATCTATTACTAGCCTTCCCCCTCTCATCTCATCCTTTTCAAAAGCCTACAATCTGACGGTCCTCTTTTTTCACATTTATTGTCATCTATTTTTTTCATTTTTATTTATTTAAAATAATGCTAATAGTTTCAATAAATAATTATTGTATAATATTTAATAGCTAAAATTATAAATATGTTTTCAAAAATATCTTGTAATTTATTGTGTTTTTTTGCGTATTTTATTAATTTATAATATATTATAATTGTTATTATCAATGAATTAACAACGTATGTTTTTTACGGTCATCAAAATTAGAGTAATAATTGATTTAAACTTTAAATTATGATATTTTTTTTTTTTAAAACAGCCTCTTAAAATATCAAATCTAACTAGTTAAATCTCAAATTATCTAAAATCTAATAATTCAAATCCTGTTGGGTCTACTATTTCTGAAAACCGGGACTATTTTCATTTTTGTACTAAAATAGAGGACCGATTTAATTTACCAGGCCCTCAGTTTTACCACGTACGAAATAGGAGGTTGATGCGGAGGTGGAGACCCCTCCTTAAACGTGTTTAAAACAGGATCTGTTTCCATAATCGAGTTCTTATTTTGGGTAATTTCTTTGTATAAATTAATTTTTAAACGATATTATTTACTTGAAAATTTTATTACAGGTTAAACAAGTCTGATAATTTTTAAAATTTTTGTCATTATTTTTCTAAAAAATGATTTAAATTAATTATTACCCTAAAAATTACTAGTAAAAGGGTCCCACCCGTACCAAGTGGGGACTGGGGGAGGAGTAATTATTAGTTATAAATGAGAAATGTAGACCCCACTAAAGTGACCCACCAACCTGGGGGCCACTTATTTAAGGTAAAAATATAATTGATTTAGATGGGGCCCAGTTATTTAAGATAAATATAATTGTTCCTGTAAAAACGTTACTCCATCGCTCTATTCATTAATGTCAGTGTTACGTCGTTCCCACATTATTATCATATCTCACTCTTTTTATTTAATTTTATGTGACGACTGTATATTATTTATTCAGATATGATATAAAATAAATATTTAAAATAATAAAGTATGTTAATCAATAAATGAGTGATCTTCAATTCCCACGTTAAATGTATATAGGACTGCACCTAGAGGTGAGCAGGATCGGACCGAGGACAGAGAACTAGACTGGACCACCAGTTTTGGTCTCATTTCGGTCCTAAAAATAAAATTCTTATGAGAAATAGTCCGGTTCTCGATCCATGACCAAAATTTCCCAAAATCTCAGACCGGACCGAAACTTTAATTCAATAGTCATTTAAGGATCGGCTGAAAGGAGAAGAAGGTTCAGAGTTTCAGTTTTCTACAAATCTCAAATCTTCAATTTTTCTTCTCTCTGTAATTTATCATTTGTAGTCTTTTAATTCTTTGTAGAAAATGGTTTAATTGTATATAACATGTCCTTACAAGAAATTTTAATTTTTTTTTTATTGCAATTTACTGTAAAAAAAAATTTGGTGGGAGAAATCGGGACTGGACGAAAAATTTAGGTCCGGTTCTGGGATTAGGAAAAAAAATCCCAAATCTTTTGGTCTGGTCCCATTTTGGCTCGGAACCGGACCGCACCGGACCATGCTCACCCCTAACTGCACCAATTAATGAATGTCAAATCGAACCATAGAGTTCGGTCAGATTCTTATATGTGCAAATCAAAACCATTTGAGTATAAAGGAGAATTGTCATCTACTGTTCATTTAGTAGTTTTGGATACAAAAAGTCAATAAAACTGAACTCTAACATGGAGTCCAAATTGAATCTAAAATCTACCCATACCTGATTCAAATAGATGTTTAACTGCCATTAGGTCTAACCATAATCGGGATCAAATTGAATCTCATAATTCAGTTCAAACTCGAAATTAGACCGAACTATATAGTGACACCCATATGCTCTAGTCAGAGCAAAATGCACTTTTAAACAAAAAAAAACTAACACAAAGGCGATAAAGTCGGTTTGTTTGGACTCGGATTTCGGATCTAACCGACCCATTTGACACATGGGAGGTCTTAACTACATGGTTAGCATAATTAGGTGAAATGTACCCTTTTTCACGCCTTGATGGGTTGCAAAATTTAATAATACAAACTTTTGAGGAATGTACTATTTTTTCTATTACATTATTCTTCCTCCTAGGTTTAGGCTGATGATCAAAGTCCAATTATCAAGTCAATTATTCTTTCCCTTTGACGCTTAAACATCTTAATGACGTGGACTTAAGTTTCAAAGATGAAACATTATAGACCGTCTGATGAAAGTCAAATAATGATAGTCAAAAGGCATATGCAAATGAAAGTACTAAAATACCCTCGCAAGTGTCCAAAAATATTGTGTAACTTGTATGTTCTGAGCACCATTTGTCTCGAATGTAGCAATTGTTGGTTGCATGTGCAGCTTATGAAAAGCCACGTCATGCCACGACGATGATGACAACATGTCTGTTAAAATGAATAACACGTTAAAATATAAAATTAAAAATACGTCTTAAAATAAATTGACGAGAGAATCTGAAAAATATTAGTATTAATTTTTTACTTTAGAGAAAGAGAAGACCTCTCTCATCCAATTAGGGTTTGAGAAAAAACCGAGCGAGTCGAAATAGTCAACTGAGTTAAAATGATCATTATAAAAAGAAACGTGAGATGTTTGAGAAATTTTGTCACGACCCGAGTCGTTTAAGGCGATTTTACTCGAAAAAATAGTTTAGTTTACAAGTGTTGTCTATAGATTATAGTTTCCAAAACCAAATTGAAGTATGATCTAAAATAAATCTATCAGAAAATTTAAAAATTAGCCATATTTTTTTTACTAAAGTAGATTGATGAGCTGAAATATTGAAAATTGAGAGATCATTACTAAAAACTTAGTTTCTTAAAATCTACAAATAATGATACGAGCTGAAATGTTACATTTACTTTTAAGAGAGAGAGAGGACAGGAGAGAGAGACAGAGAGAGAGAGAGAGAGGAGCACTGTAAGGCTTATCTCCACCGGAAGTACTATACTGTCTCTACTTGGAGGCCTGCTTGGGGAAGTATTTAATGGGGGAGGTCTGGAAAAACTGCTGAATTTCTTTTTTACTGACTTGGGTTTTCTTCTTCTTCTTTTTTTTTTTTCTGGGTTATTCTGATTCTGGGTTGCGTTTGTTTAGGAGGAGAAGAAAACAGAGGAAGAGAAAATGGAGGAGAAAAAAACAGAGGAGGTCAAGAAACCGGCGGCGGCGGCGGCGGCGGCGGCAGGGGAGGAGAAGAAAGAGGAAGAAAAGCAGAGCAAGAAGCCGGCGGAGGAGAAGAAAACAGAGGAAATCAAAGGCGGGAAAGAGAACAAAGAAGCTAAAGAAAATTCTCCTCCACCTCCGACGGAAATTGTCCTCAAAGTTTATATGCATTGCGAAGGTTGTGCTCGCAAGGTCCGGCGAAGCCTCAAAGGCTTTGAAGGTCGCCATTTTTTTAAGTTCGGAGGTGATTTTTTTTTTTCTGAAATTTGGAAACAGTTTCAGATTTATAATGGGTTGTTCGAATTTCAGGGGTTGAAGAGGTGGTGACTGATTGTAAGACGAATAAAGTGATTGTGAAAGGAGAAAAGGCGGATCCGATCAAGGTGTTGCAGAGAGTTCAGAGGAAGAGGCATAGACAGGTTGAGCTGCTCTCACCCATTCCGAAGCCGCCGTCGCCGGAGGAGAAGAAGGTCGAGGAGAAGGAAAAGCCAAAACCAGAGGAGAAGAAAGAAGAGGTATACTCTACATTTCTCGTAGATTTGAATTCAGATTCATGAATCTCTCTCCCCATCTGCCTATTTTTTTTTCCTGGGTTTCATCAAATTATAATTTCTTCGTTTTTTGTGCGATACAGCCTCAGATTATCACAGTTGTTCTAAGAGTTCACATGCATTGCGAGGGTTGTGCACAGGAAATAAAGAAACGCATACTGCGGATGAAAGGTAAAAATTCATTAAGATCAATTTCAGCTTTGGAATCTAAAATTAAAAATGGAGTTTATCATCCAATTCCAGCTAATCTTACGAGTCAATTTTCACCTTTTCAAATTGGGGTTTCGATTAAATCACGATTGTTTGAATTTTTTCAGAAGTAGAGTCAGCAGAACCAGATCTAAAAACCTCAGAGGTGACTGTTAAAGGAGCATTTGACCCACAAAAGCTAGTCGAATACGTATACAAAAGAACAGGAAAACACGCAGTGATAGTGAAGCAGGAACCAGAGAAGAAGGAGAAAGAAGAAGGAAAAGGATCAAAGGAAGAGAAAAAGAGCGAAAATGGAGGTGAGAAAGAGAAGAAGAAAGAGGAAGGGAATAAAGAGAAGAGAGAAGGAGAAACAGAGGGAAAAAAAGAAGAATCCGCCATTGAAGAAACCAAGGTGGTGGAGCTGAAGAAGAACGAGTATTACTATTACCCACAACAACCGTATTCTATGGAAATGACATATCCATATCCACCGCAGATGTTCAGCGATGAAAACCCTAATGCCTGTTCAGTTATGTGAAGACTAGAGAGAGAAAGGATGAGTTCGAGAGGGAAAGAGAGAAATGACAGGGATGAGGTGAGAATGTTTTGTAAGTGTTAAATTTCTGTTCTATTCTTGCATGTGACATCTGCTATGGCTTCTCTCTACAAGAATTTTTGTGAAAAATATGTATTTTTCTTCCTAGTTTTTATAATATATGGTTGTAAAATAATGGTACAAAAAAATATTTGGATATTAAATCGAACGAGCTTATTGTTCTATTATACTCCTACTAAGAACGTCTCACACAGTCTCAGATTTGAGTAGATGAAGTTTCACCAGATTGAAAAAAGAAAGACAACCCGTCTTGGTTGATCCATTTGAGGCAAGAAATTTTAGCATAGGCCACAAATTTCATTGTAAAAAGCTCAAAAAATGAAGAATATCGGACGAAAGTCCGATGAACACCTTTTCTCAGTCGCTGTTACCGGCAATGTCGGAGTCATTTTGGACCGTTGAACTGGGTTTTGATCCCCCCCACTTTGTTGTAATGTTTGTGTTGTTTAATCTAGTTAGATTTTAGATGTAGACCCGGAAAGATGATGAGCTGACCAAACTCAGTCCGAGGAAGTTGGTGAAAATGAGGAGTTTTTAATGTTTTTAGTTGAGTTGAGTTGTGTTGGGTTGGGATTTTCAAGTGTCTTTTTTTTAGGTGCGAAACTTGTGTTTCAACGCCTGGTTTTGTTATCGATGATGCAGCTACTCCTTCAGCCACTCTTGCTTCCACATCAACACAACCCAAGATTACATAAAAGTAAATAATTCTCTGGTGATTTCTCCTAAAAATTATGTTACTTGAATGTGTTTCTAAGTGATTATAGTTAAACTTGACCTGTTGATCTTTTGGCCAAAAACCATTTATCCTAAAAAAATTATCTAGTGTTTATTAATTACCTAATCTAAATAAATATACTATTGTGATAGTCTGTCACTTGAAGACAAATACGATCTAAGATTTTCTTGATTATCAGGGCTCAGCCTATACCAATGGGAGTACACAATTTGACATCGTTTCAGAGACTGAAAAATGAATAGTTTATAAAAAGAATTATTCTCTCTACCTAACACAACATGTTTTGGGATAATCTCCACAACAAAATCGAGTTGGTCTCGGCCAAAACAATTAATATCGTACTAGAAGAATTGAAGACTCTACAAATGATATTAAAGTCAAGTTCCCAGCCGTAAGTATGGCTGACGGGGACATCGAGTCCCCAATAGAGGAGAATGTGACACTCGACGACCCAAAATTTTATTAATTGGGAGGAAACAACTCATAACAGTGGGGGTTAACAATCTTATATAGTTTGAGAGAGTAGAAAGTAAATGTTTTATAAGAAGAATTTTTCTCTCTACTTAGTACAACATGTTTTAAACTCCAATAACAAAACTCTGCGGGCCTTGACCTAAAATAAACAATATCATGTTAGAAAGATTGAGGATTCCACAACTACTATAATTAATAAACTAGCCTAATTAGAATAATAAACTAATAATTCAAAGGAAGCTAGCCTTGTAAGAAAAGTAAGTTAGTTTGAATAATAAAACTACAAATATGTAGTTGAAATCGATAAATAACAATCCAAATATTTTTATGGTTGATTATCAAAATAACCCTCAAAGTAGGATGTAATTAACAAATTGACCTTAAAGTATAAATTATATTTGTTAATAAAGTCGCCCTTAAAGTATAGTTTTATTAAAAAATTTGCCCATTGCGGAGTTCAGGTCTTGACAAACGTGCTCCCGGACGAGTTTAAGTAGAATCAGGAGCCTTTCGTCGAGACCGTGACTCTGCCATGGTCAAATTTGTTAACAAAATCATATTTGAAAGGTGATTTTGTTAATTAATCACACTGTACTTCAAGAATTATTTTGATAATTATCATATTTTTATTTATTTATTTGGTTACGTTTTCGCTGGTAGTGACGACGAAAAAACCACTGATTGCACTTGATGGGTCCGAAATGCCCGACTACTAGTGGCTCATGTAACATGCCGGGATTAATCGTATTATCAAAAACTGTTTATGAAAACAACTGCCAAAAGCTGTTCATGACAGCCACTATTTCTTTAAACCAAGTTCTTTGCTGGAATCTCTCATGGAAATCTCAAACCCAACTGCAAAGAAAACCATAAAAAGTTAATGGAAAGACAGTCTGCAAATGCATATACTGGTGATGCAAAAAGTTAGAGGGAATAAGGTGAATGGGGAGTGGCAGCTTTCTGGGCTCTTCTGCTTTTACTTAGCTTTATCTTTCATGTTAATCATTCACAATCAAAGCAAGATCCTTCAGTTTGGTGAAGAATCATGCAAGTAGAAAGTGGAACTGCACTGACTTTTACGACGACAGATTAGCACATGCCTTTGCTTTTTTAGGTGCTGAACTATGTTTCAAGAACGTTAATGGCAATTTTAATTACTAAAGATGATGATGTTGAAATTGGCTTGTGTGACTGATTTCTGTACTATATTATTCCATCTCACATGCCAACAGTTTTTGTTTTCGTCCTTGATCTTAAAATTAATCCACGCACATGTTTTTCCATAAGCTTGTGTTTGAAAAGTTTATTTACCAACCGAGCTGTTGCAGCTATTGTATTGTTAGAGTTTGGTGACTAGATTCTTTTTGGATTGAATTGAAAAATCAGCCTTATAAATATCTTTTATAGAATGTGTGTGACAGTTATCATGTGAAAGCGATAACGACTCAATATTCTATTTAATTGTGAAAGTTCAACCTATACCAGTGGAGATGTACAATCTTATATTACTTGAAAGAGTGAAAATTGAATTTTTTATAAGTATAATTTTCCTCTCTACCTAATACAACGAGTTTTGGGCTAAGTCTAAGACTAAATCTTTGTGAGTTTCAACTCAAAATGAACAATATTGTATTGGATCACTAGAAGACTCCAAAATTCGTGTCAAATAGAGATTGTTAGAGTTTGAAATCCAAATTCTATTTGAGTTGAGCCAATGAGTCTGCATTCCTACTTTTCTTTAGAGTTTTGTTTTATTATAAGAATACACGTATGCTTGAGTCGTAAAATTCACAATTATTGTTTGATCTTTATAATAGATTTTCTCATCTCCCAATGATTTTAACTTGAAATATTTTTTCCACATTAAACTTATGTGTTCAGTTTACGAATAGTTAATCGATTCTGTATTTATATCTCACAAATTCATCACTATGTAGTTTCAATCTTCTAAATAAAACTATTGTCTTTTTCATTAGGGACATAAGTATCTCGGTTTGCCTTAACGCTTCTAAGTTGTTATAAGTGACTATCAAGTATTGCTAAAAACTAGAGGTGAGCAGGACCACACTGAGAAAGGAAAACTGGACTAGACCGAACAATTCGGTCCAGTTTCGGTCAGTTCTCCACGGGACTCGGTCCGGGACCGATCCTCACAGTAAATATATTGTGGGCTAGTTCAAATGCCGAATTCCCGAAAATCCATGGACCGAACCGCTCTTTGTGTGTGGCTATGAAAATTTTCGATCAAAATTTTGGTCCGGATGCCAACATGAACAAGTATTTTCATTTTTGACTCTTGGATCGAGACCGACCACTGCACTAGTGCACTGTGCAGCACTCTCAATGCTTGACTCACATGAATTAAAACTCTAACCTTAGAGAAACTTTTCACCTGCCAAAACACACCAAGAGGCAAGAACGTGCAATCGAAAAACTCCTCACTTCCTGATAAGGCTCGTGACCCCTTCGCTAGATCAATGGCCAAGAAGATATTTTCTAATATGTTTTCTAGTTTTGCAGGTACATTACAATTTGGAGACATGATGGAAGAAGCCCAACCCAAAGATAAAGAGAAGCCCATGCATTTACTAGCTTGGAAGCCCGCCAATGACTTAGTATCAATCGGTCACATTGAAGAGTCTTAGTCTAGATTCTTGTTTTAAAATTCGTCATTATCATCTCCTAGAAAAGAGCAAGAGTCTTAGTCTAGATTCATAGTCAAAGTTGTAATAAATGTTTAGTGGACATTTAATGGAATCCACTAAGCATGTCTTTTCATTTCCAGCCAAAGGCCTATAAATAGGCCTTCTTTTGTACTTTTGAAGCAGATTCGAATTATCAAAACCACTTTTGTTGTCTTTAGACAAGTTTCTTGAGTTTTTGACTCAAAACCTGGACAAACTTGTGAGGTGGATTCCGAGCGAGTGTGACCACAACTTGTATCTTTCTCTTGGTTCGTTTGAGAGATACATTTTACTACCTTTCTTTCCACCTTCCACGAAGGTATTCCCTAGTGAAAGAGAGGTCAAACAACCCTTCTTTTCGTTGAAGACTCACTTACTGCATAAGTAGCCAATCACCACCACCACCACCACCACCACCACCACCACCACCACCACCACCACCACCACCACCACCACCACCACCACCACCACCACCACCACCACCACCACCACCACCACCACCACCACCACCACCACCACCACCACCACCACCACCACCACCACCACCACCACCACCACCACCACCACCACCACCACCACCACCACCACCACCACCACCACCACCACCACCACCACCACCACCACCACCACCACCACCACCACCACCACCACCACCACCACCACCACCACCACCACCACCACCACCACCACCACCACCACCACCACCACCACCACCACCACCACCACCACCACCACCACCACCACCACCACCACCACCACCACCACCACCACCACCACCACCACCACCACCACCACCACCACCACCACCACCACCACCACCACCACCACCACCACCACCACCACCACCACCACCACCACCACCACCACCACCACCACCACCACCACCACCACCACTACATACAATTTGGAGACATGATGGAAGAAGCCCAACCCAAAGATAAAGAGAAGCCCATGCATTTACTAGCTTGGAAGCCCGCCAATGACTTAGTATCAATCGGTCACATTGAAGAGTCTTAGTCTAGATTCTTGTTTTAAAATTCGTCATTATCATCTCCTAGAAAAGAGCAAGAGTCTTAGTCTAGATTCATAGTCAAAGTTGTAATAAATGTTTAGTGGACATTTAATGGAATCCACTAAGCATGTCTTTTCATTTCCAGCCAAAGGCCTATAAATAGGCCTTCTTTTGTACTTTTGAAGCAGATTCGAATTATCAAAACCACTTTTGTTGTCTTTAGACAAGTTTCTTGAGTTTTTGACTCAAAACCTGGACAAACTTGTGAGGTGGATTCCGAGCGAGTGTGACACCACCACCACCATCGCCAAATGGAGTTGAATCCACCATTCAACGTCAACTTGATGAAATGAGGGGTATGATTGTTCATTTGCAGCAAATGGTCCTAGAGACTAGAGAGCAATCATTTCCACAACCAAAAATTCCAAGGAGTAGAGATGGACATGGGCAAAATAGTAACCGAGAACTTGAGGAGTTCACCGAAGTGGAAGAATTTGATTCTCAACCAAGAAGGAGAAACACTTATCAAGATGATATGAGAAATATCAAGGTGTCTATTCCTATCTTCAAGGGAGCCACCAAAGGAGAGGAATTCTATGAATGGATGGAGAAAGTTAACCGGATCTTTGAATGCTACAACTATTCCGAGAGATTGAAACTTCAATTAGTGGCATTGGAGTTTGAAGGCTATGCGCATTTATGGTGGGAGAATTTAAAAGCTCAAAGAAGGAGAGAAGGCGAAGAACCTATTCAAACATGGGATGAATTAAAGGCATTAATGAGGAAGAGTTTGTTCCAAACCACTACAAACAAGAGTTATTTTTGCAAGCCCAAGAATTAAAGCAAGGAAACTCTTCGGTGGAAGAGTATCTCGCAACCTTTGAAATGCTTCGAATTAGATGTGGATTAAATGAACCGGAGGAGCAAATTATAGCACGGTTCATAAGAGAGCTTACCAAGGAGATTGGAGATATAGTTGAACTACATGACATAGGCACCATGGATGGAGTAATTCAACTAGCTACCAAGGTTGAAAGACAAAGGAAGAGGAAAGGCAGAGAAATTACTTTTCGGCCTAACCTACCAAAAACACCCGATAATTTTCAATCACAAGCAAAAACATGGGAGAAGGGCAATAACTATAAGGGAGTCTTCCATAAAGGCGTTGATGACAAGAAGCCATTGGGAGATTCAACTCACCAAAAGACAAGAGAAATTAAATGCTTCAAATGCCTTGGCCTTGGTCACATTGCTTCCCAATGTCCAAATAAACGAGTTATGGTAATTAATGCTAGCACTCAAGAAGTGGAGAGTGAAGATGAAGTTGAAGAATCAACCAATGAGGAACTAGAAGAAAGTGAAGAGGTATGTCATGCACAAGAAGGGCCTTTGTTAATGGTGATAAGAAGGTCTTTGATTTCTCAAAACCGAGGAGAGGAGGAACAAAGAGAGAATATTTTCCATAGTAGATGTCTCATCAAAAACAAGGTATGCTTGAGAATCATTGATGGAGGGAGTTGTACCAACGTTGTTTCCAAAGAATTGGTTGACAAATTGAAGTTGGAAACCAAAGCACACCCGCTGCCATACAAACTTCAGTGGTTAAACGACAAGGATGACATTAAGGTAAATAAACAAGTAATCCTTCAATTTTCTATTGGTAACTATGTGGATCAAGTTGTGTGTGATGTAGTGCCAATGAGTGCAAGCCACATTTTGCTTGGACGGCCATGGCAATTTGACAAAAGGGTGATTCATGACGGTTATTCAAATTATTATTCATTCAAATTTGGTGGAAAGACTATCAAGCTAGCACCACTTGGACCAAGACAAGTGGCTATGGATGAAGAAGCAAGACATGAGTACTCGACCAAATCAACCTTATTCATATCAAGACAAGAATTAAAGAAGGTCATATTTAAAGGAGGTCCATTAATACTTATTCTATTCAAGGAAGGAGTGGAAAAGTTTGAAAATATTCCAAGGGACGTTCAACCATTGCTCGTGGAGTTTCAAGATGTTTTTCCCGAAGAGCTACCTCGAGGGCTACCCCCCCTTAGAGGAATTGAGCATCAAATAGACTTGGAGTCGGGATCCACTTTACCAAATCGTCCATCTTATCGGATGAATCCAGAAGAAGCAAAGGAGCTCCAAAAATAAGTTCAACATCTATTAGACAAAGGTTATATTCAAGAGTCTCTAAGCCCTTGTGCCGTGCCCACTCTATTAGTACCAAAGAAGGATGGTTCAATGAGAATGTGTATGGATAGCCGAGCCATCAACCAAATAACAATCAAGTATAGGTATTTAATACCTCGGCTAGAAGACATACTTGATGAACTAAGTGGAGCTTCAAATTTTTCCAAGGTTGACTTGAAAAGTGGATACCACCAAATCCGCATGAAGGAAGGAGATGAGTGGAAAACTGCGTTCAAAACAAAATATGGGCTATTTGAATGGTTAGTTATGCCCTTTGGGCTCTCTAATGCTCCTAGTACGTTCATGAGATTGATGCACTTCGTACTTAAGGAATACCTAGGCAAATTTATTGTCGTATATTTTGATGATATCCTTGTTTATAGTACGAGTCTTGCTGACCATTTAATGCATCTGAGGACTTTATTTGATAAGCTAAGATCGGTCAAGCTTTACGGTAACATGAAGAAGTGCTCTTTCATGCAAATGAGAGTCTACTTTTTGGGGTTCATAATATCAAAGCAAGGCTTGGAGGTGGATGAAATTAAGGTGAAAGCAATAAAAGAGTGGCCAACCCCCAGTTGCCTCTCAGATATCCGAAGCTTCCATGGTTTAGCCTCTTTTTATAGAAGGTTTATTCCTCATTTCAGCTCAATTGTAGCACCCCTCACGGATTGCACCAAGAATGGAAGAGAATTCAAGTGGAGCTCCACGTGCCAAGAAAGTTTTGATTCTATAAAGGAGAAACTATGCAAGGCTCCGATTTTGATGTTACCTGACTTTAATAAAGTATTCGAAGTTGAGTGTGATGCCTCTGGATTGGGCATTGGAGCAGTGCTAATGTAAGAAGGAAAGCCGATAGCCTATTACAGTGAAAAATTGAAGGGAGCAGCTCTTAACTACTCCACGTATGATAAGGAGTTCTTAGCCATTATTCAGACACTTGAGGTATGGCAACATTATTTACTTCCAAGAGAATTTATTATTCACTCAGATCATCAGGCATTGAGGCATATCAAAGGTCAAGGAAAGCTGAACAGAAGGCATGGAAAATGGGTGGAATTCCTTGAGAGATTTCCATACATCATTAAGTACAAGAAGGGTGACATCAATGTGGTGGCCGATGCTCTATCAAGAAGAAGTGCCTTGTTGACCGAGATGAATGCAAGATTCATGGGGTTTGAATGGATCAAGGATACCTACAAAGAAGATCAAGACTTTGGAGATTCTTATAAACTTTGTCTCCAAGGAGCCGAATGTGGATATTTCCTTAAGGATGGTTTCTTATTCAGAGGTAGAAAGTTATGCATTCCAAAAAGCACCTTGAGAGACTCTTTGGTAAAAGAAACTCATGAAGGAGGACTTGCTAGTCATTTTAGGGAGAAAAAGACAATTGAAGTTCTTAAAGAACACTTCTATTGGCCACGAATGATGAAAGATGTACACAGAATAGTTGAAAGGTGTATTATTTGCAAGAAGGCCAAGAGCCGATTATTACCTCAAGGGCTCTACATGCCTTTACCTATTCCCACTCATCCTTAGGTAGAAATCAGCATGGATTTTGTCTTGGGGTTGCCACGTACCTCAAGAGCAAAGGAAGCCGTCATGGTTGTAGTAGACCGGTTTTCTAAGATGGCGCATTTCATACCATGCTCTAAAACAAATGACTCTATGCATATAGCAGATCTCTTTTTCAAGGAGATAGTCCGTCTTCATGGAGTTCCAAAGACTATTTTGTCAGATAGGGATACTAAATTTCTTAGCTCATTTTGGACAACATTATGGAGGAAGCTTGGCACTAAGCTATTGTTTAGCACTTCTTTCCATCCTCAAACCGATGGACAAACCGAGGTGGTCAACCGAACCTTGGGAACACTCTTAAGGAGCATAGTGGGGAAGCGACTAGGGGATTGGGACATCCAACTCCCATATATTGAATTTGCATACAATAGGAGCATACATAGTACAACTAAGAGGAGTCCTTTCGAAGTGGTCTATGGCTTTAATCCTCTTACTCCTTTATACTTACTTTCATTACCCACCAAGGAGCTAATAAATGCCGATGGGGCTCAAAAGGCCAAACAAGTCCAAGTCTTGCAAAGAATCAATGATAATGCATACAAATTGGAGCTTTCAGAAGAGTATGGAGTCTCAGCAACTTTTAATGTTCAAGACTTATCACCATACCTTGGAAAAGAAGATGAATTGGAGGACACTATCCAATCGGATTTGAGGTCAAATCCTCAATTACTTGGGGAGGATGATAAGGCTCGTGATCCCTTCGCTAGATCAATGGCCGTACATTACAATTTGGAGACATGATGGAAGAATCCCAACCCAAAGATAAAGAGAAGCCCATGCATTTACTAGCTTGGAAGCCCGCCAATGACTTAGCATCAATCGGTCACATTGAAGAGTCTTAGTCTAGATTCTTGTTTTAAAATTCGTCATTATCATCTCCTATAAAAGAGCAAGAGTCTTAGTCTAGATTCATAGTCAAAGTTGTAATAAATGTTTAGTGGACATTTAATGGAATCCACTAAGCATGTCTTTCATTTCAGCCAAGGCCTATACATAGGCCTTCTTTTGTACTTTTGAAGCAGATTCGAATTATCAAAACCACTTTTGTTGTCTTTAGCCAAGTTTCTTGAGTTTTTGACTCAAAACCCGGCCAAACTTGTGAGGTACACTTGTATCTTTCTCTTGGTTCGTTTGAGAGATACATTTTACTACCTTTCTTTCCACCTTCCACGAAGGTATTCCCTAGTGAAAGAGAGGCCAAACAACTCTTCTTTTCGTTGGAGACTCACTTACTGCATAAGTAGCCAATCAAATACAAGTGGTAATTCTAGCCACCGAAAACCAACTAGGAAGTCATCTTTCAAATACGATCCAAAATCGCATCACTTCCCTAAGAAAATATTGAGCAATGCCATTCTCACTTCTCACTTCTCACTTCTCACTTCTCACTTCTCACTTCTCACTTCTCACTTCTCACTTCTCACTTCTCACTTCTCACTTCTCACTTCTCACTTCTCACTTCTCACTTCTCACTTCTCACTTCTCACTTCTCACTTCTCACTTCTCACTTCTCACTTCTCACTTCTCACTTCTCACTTCTCACTTCTCACTTCTCACTTCTCACTTCTCACTTCTCACTTCTCACTTCTCACTTCTCACTTCTCACTTCTCACTTCTCACTTCTCACTTCTCACTTCTCACTTCTCACTTCTCACTTCTCACTTCTCACTTCTCACTTCTCACTTCTCACTTCTCACTTCTCACTTCTCACTTCTCACTTCTCACTTCTCACTTCTCACTTCTCACTTCTCACTTCTCACTTCTCACTTCTCACTTCTCACTTCTCACTTCTCACTTCTCACTTCTCACTTCTCACTTCTCACTTCTCACTTCTCACTTCTCACTTCTCACTTCTCACTTCTCACTTCTCACTTCTCACTTCTCACTTCTCACTTCTCACTTCTCACTTCTCACTTCTCACTTCTCACTTCTCACTTCTCACTTCTCACTTCTCACTTCTCACTTCTCACTTCTCACTTCTCACTTCTCACTTCTCACTTCTCACTTCTCACTTCTCACTTCTCACTTCTCACTTCTCACTTCTCACTTCTCACTTCTCACTTCTCACTTCTCACTTCTCACTTCTCACTTCTCACTTCTCACTTCTCACTTCTCACTTCTCACTTCTCACTTCTCACTTCTCACTTCTCACTTCTCACTTCTCACTTCTCACTTCTCACTTCTCACTTCTCACTTCTCACTTCTCACTTCTCACTTCTCACTTCTCACTTCTCACTTCTCACTTCTCACTTCTCACTTCTCACTTCTCACTTCTCACTTCTCACTTCTCACTTCTCACTTCTCACTTCTCACTTCTCACTTCTCACTTCTCACTTCTCACTTCTCACTTCTCATTATCATCTCCTATAAAGAGCAAGAGTCTTAGTCTAGATTCATAGTCAAAGTTGTAATAAATGTTAGTGGACATTAATGGAATCCACTAAGCATGTCTTTTCATTTCCAGCCAAAGGCCTATACATAGGCCTTCTTTTGTACTTTTGAAGCAGATTCGAATATCAAAACCACTTTTGTTGTCTTTAGCCAAGTTTCTTGAGTTTTGACTCAAAACCCGGCCAAACTTGTGAGGTACACTTGTATCTTTCTCTTGGTTCGTTGAGAGATACATTTTACTACCTTTCTTTTCCACCTTCACGAAGGTATTCCCTAGTGAAAGAGAGGCCAAAACAACTCTTCTTTTCGTTGGAGACTCACTTATGCCTAAGTAGCCAATCAAATACAAGTGGTAATTCTACGCTCACTTCTCACTTCTCAGATGATAGTTATCAGCAGTCACTCTTTGTGGCTTGGGCTGCGCACACTGCTCACCCTCCCTTTTCGCTCGATGCACAGACAACACATTTATTGTTTAGTCGGATAAGAGTGTATTTCTTTTGTCTTTTCTAGTTTCAGGATTTGAGTTATTGTTTTGTCGTTAAACTGTTATTCAAAGATGAAATTTTTTCTTTGAAATTTGACTCTGCAATATCTTAATCAGAATTTTTGTGGGAGGAACCGATACCAAATCGAGACCGATATAAAAATCCCAAAAAGTCTGTGCCGATTCTAGTTCCGACTCGAAAGTGGATCGCTCCCACCCCTACTAAAAACATCTCATAACTACTCTAATTTCTTCTCCATCAATCGAACAAGCAAAAGTCAAATCTTCCATTTAAGATTATCTTGGGTTAAGACATTTTCTGATTAGAAGTCAAACTAACCCCTTCAATCAATCAAGTCTCTTTCACTAGAACAACATTATTCTTCCTCGTAACTTCTTACACGTGAATATTTTAATTTTTATTTGAGCACCACAATATATTATTAATAACATGAAAAGTAAATTATTAAATTAAAAATAATATAAGTTTTAATTGTTAATTGGAGAGTCACCGACAGTTCTTTTTCAACAGTCATGTATTGGCATGGATGACGTGGCAGAAGATGTAGCCCATCATAGTGAATACTGCCGTAGCGGATTGCATCACTGTAGAATGACGTTAATAGAATATTCCATCACTGCCGTGTGGATTTAATGCTAGTACAGCGCGTCATCGCAGCAGTTGGATCAGACGACAGATTGATTGGACCACATGTTATTGGTAGTGGGGTCGTCCTTATTCAATTAATTTCGTACTCCCTCGGTTTTGTCGTTTCACTCTCTGTGTGCCGCCCACCGGCACCCACACGGCCACCACCCCCTCAGCCCTCTCCTCCGCCTTTACATTAATTTGCTAACCACATTTTTTATTTTCTCATCAACTTTATACATAGTCTCCCTCCCGATATTATAATATTATTTATTTTGTGATCGAAACTTGTATAATTTTATTTACAGGATTAAAAATCCAAGTTTTCTCTTCCTGGATATTTGATCGAAAACCTCACATTTATAGACAAACCTCAAAAGTGCAAAACCACATGGCCGGACATTCATCGACCGGCTGACATCGTAAAGATCCCCGGCCGGACATTCATCGACCGGCTGACATCGTAAAGATCCCCGGCCGGACAACCAAGTAATTAGTTTATCACCATACCATGCAGCAAAAGAGGTCGAACAACATTCTAAATTCTGAGATCGTTGCTAATTTATCATTGTATCAGAATTAAATATTTCATGTGTAAAAACCAATTATCGAGAGTTATCTTAATTATCTACGACAAAGTTGTGGTAAGCAAGAAAACATATGAGAAGAACGAAAGACATTATTGGTGGACCATCTTGGTGATCCATTCTGTTCTTGCTCTTACTATCTCAGCCTTATCGGCCTGCATGCGAAGCAGGTGTGTATATTCTAAGTCTGGTCCGCCATTGATGGACTTCTTTTGAGCTTCAAACTCTTCTCTCACCCTTTCTCTAGTGCTTGTCAGTGACTCCAGCAAACTCGACTGCCTGCATTCTCTTCTATATTCCAACGTTATGCTAGACAAAGCATATGCTTCCAACACGTTTATCGGTATGCTCTACAAATATTAAGATCATAAGTTATTGAGTCGACAATAATAACAAATCTAACCCAACAAAAAGTGAAGACAAAGTGTAATTTAAGATCTAATAGTCGGAGTCATTTACAGATTAGAGAATAAATTATTTTTTGTGATAAACGAAATCTTCTCTTTTCAACTGTCAGAATTTAAATTTTGCCATCAATTTAGCCATTAAATCCAATATGTATACACTATCTTTTCTATTTAGTCAAATATTTTAACCTCGATTTCTAACATCTCTAACGACTTCAAACTTCGTCGATCTACTCTTCGAAGATTTCAAACTCTGTCAAGAGATAAAAAAAACTCGATATCGAATAGAAATTACAGTAGAGGTTAAAAATCACGTTAAAACACCTAATTAAATCAAAAGTATTATATACGTGCTAGATTTTAACGGATAACTTGATAACAAAATCTAAATTACTGACACTTGAAAGATGAATGTTATGTTTATAAAAGAAAAATCTAATGTTTGATTTGCAAATGACTCCAAAAACATTAAGAGTATAAATTACACTTTATCCATATACGAACTTAGTCAGAAAATTTACCTCCAAAATCCAGCCGATATATTTGACATTGTTAACATGCTGGTTAGCATCCATATCGCTCCATCTTGGCTGGAGAATAAAAAAAACATCATAACATAAGATTGATCAAACTTGTCTCCCTTTTGTTTTTTTTGTAATGTAAATTTTGCAACGTACAGCCAAACCGGACCGGATTCTCTCGACTGTATCATCAGTAAGCTTATCTATTTTCTCAGTGTCGTAATTATCAAAGGCAATGGAAGCTCTATTCAGGTAGAATGGAACCAATTCTTGCCTCACTTGCTCAGGTATCTTTGTCAACCTTCTGGTTTCTCTGTTCATGATAACCCACGTACTGCATGCAGAAATGCTTATTATTTCAAACTGATTAGCTCAAAATTTAAGTCCAATTACTAAAGATCACCATTAATAACCTTGTTGCTCTTGTTATGATTTCTTGAGTGTGGTAGTCTCTGATTATCCAGTCCCGTCGCATCCCATTTTTTCCGGCAGCATCCACCCAGGTGTCTATTTCTATCACGTCGCCCCTGTCAATTTCGACTTAGTTTCTTTATTTGCTGTCAATTTATGGATCGAAATGGACGTAAAAGGAGGCCGAAATGATGGAAAATTGCGTCTGTTTATGGGCGGTGACTTACCAGCGGCTGTATCTTTGTACTTGGATGTGAATTCTTGTGACAACCCATATGAGTTTCCGGAGGCTCATCTCTCTGGTGGATCCAAAGTCGTTTCCGGCGAGTCCGGAGCTGCTTACGTGATTCAAAGCTGTCTCCTGTAAATATATCTTCAGTATGTGTAGTCTTATTTTAATTAGGAGAATAAAAGTAGATTAGGTCAAAAAACTCGAACGGGTAAAAAACAAATTTAGTGCATCTGAACTATAAATAGTTCATTACGGCTTAGATCCCCAACCTATATCACTGTGCTAATACCACAAACCATGGGAACATATTGATATTTGTTGCACTCTAAATTTTCCAATTCAGCTCAAACAAAATTCGAGTGATCAAAATTTAACCGTCGGCGAAAACTTTTACTATAAGATGATAAATTTACAATTTATGCCAGGTTGATTTAGTTTACCTCTAAATAATCTATTATCATGGTGACTGGTCATTGAAACATGACATCTATTTATAGTAAAGTTCGATGATCTCAATTATGTGCTTGGTCAGTTTGACTTGTTCTTAGGGGGTGGTTGCGGTTAAGTTTCACTCTAGAATTGTGATCCACGATTCAATGGATGCAGAATCAGAATCAGAACCAGATCGAGACCGTGGGTTCCTTTTCAGTTCCAAAATTTTTAATTTAAAAAAAAATTATGTATATTTTTTGTTGTTTTTAAACTGGCTTCGGATTTGGTCGGTTTCAGGTCAAACATTTGACCATTGGTTTGGTTTGGTTTGGTTTTTATTGTTCATGAAAATGTAGAACCGACATTGAGATCGAATTGCACGACTCTGAAAAGTCTAGAACCTAAACCAAAATTGTGGTGGGTAGAACCATCTTGAACCGAAACCGAATCACACAGTTCGGTTAAAATTGCAGTTCGGTTTTCGTTTTGCCCACCCCAACTTGTGAGGAAAAGTTCTAGACCCAAAATAAGTTGTGTAGCCAAAATCATGGAATTCAATTCTTGGAGAACTATGCACCAATTTGAGAGATTGGGCCGAAAAGCCCTAAGGTGTATTCCTAGGATTTCATTATGTATTGTTATATTCTAGTACCTAAAAGTCTCTCCATCATAATCCTCCATTAAAAATAAGAGCATAACAAAGGACCAACCTGAAGAAGATTCATCAGAGTTTCCATGGTTGCAGTTTTGTCTGGTCCAATCTCGTACGATCTAATGATAAAAGTCTGCCTGTAAACAAATCTTTCTTGCACAAATCTCCCGAGCAAACATGAATGCAATGGCAAATCAACTCCCCCAAACTCCTTCTTCCCCAAACGAGTAGCTTCTGCATCCTCCGCCTGAATCACATTCACCTTTCTTCCATTAATCACCTCCACACTCCTCTGACTCCGGTCACTTCCCATCACTACCAGCCCCGTCGCCGGCTTCAATCTGCCATTTTTAAACCTTGTCGGAAGTGGGTTCTTCACTTCCATGAACGCACAGCCTACTTTCGCCATTGATGTCATCGGAAAAGCTCAAAACAAACTGCTTCAACATAAACAAAACCTGATCTAAAAATACCTTTCTAGTGGGTTCAGCAGAATTGTAGGGAGGATGAAAACTAAAGGGTTGGTAAGAAATTAGAGAAGAAAAGGTATGTAGAGAGAGAGAAAAGAGAGATCAGAATTTGCAGATCAACCAACTACATCGGGTGGGGGAGAAAGCGGAGAGGCTTCATGGCTGGCTTACACGCAAAAGTAGAGAAATTTATCTGGCAATTTAGACATGCTTAATAATAGATAATTATGGTTGAGTGTCTTCATCACCTTTAAACAAGCTTCCACTTTGATTTTGTGTTAGGGTTTTATGCTAGAAAGAAGGGTTACCTCTAACAAATAGTTGGTTCTATCTTTCTCTTCTAACTGCGACTTTTATTATCCACTAATACTATCATCTTCTCTACGGTTAAAATAATCAACTTTGAAGATTTAATAACGAGTAATATAAAAATTTAATCATTGAGATAATAAATTATAATACCAGTAAAAATAAAGAGTAATGCTAAATGTACTATTTTATTTCAGTATTTTAAAAATTTCGTTGACGTGTCAAATATCTATTGGTGCAATTAATATAATAAATTATAAAAAATAATTTATTACATTATGTACTTTAATTACACAAATAATTATATGACACGTCATCGAATTTTTTAAGAGAGTGAAATAAGAGAATACACGTAGTATTATTCAAAAATTAATATTAAAAAATTTAATAGTAATATGCATTATATATTCTAAAATATATAATCGTATAAGTTGAAATGTAATAAAATTTAAAGGTCAACATCACTCTTTTTGTCATGACTGGAAAGAGATCCACGACGGAAATGTAGAACGCTCCGACTAATAGGAGGATCAAACTATCTAACTCTTGATGTAATTAATAGATATAGCAAAAAAAAAAATATATATATAAAGTGAAATAAATATTCATGCCCAAATAGTGGCTAATCCAAAAGTTTAACAGTAACTTCCACGCTAGGGGTGTTCAAACGTCGGTTCGGTTTGGTTTTGGAGGGAAACCGAACCGAATCGACTAGAATTCGGTTTCAAGAATTGAGGCCGAAATCGGTCGGGAAACCAATTGGAGCCGAACCAAAATTTTTGGTTCGATTTCAGTTCGGTTTCAGTTTTTGACAATATTAAAAAAAATTAAAAAATAATGTTATTTCAGAGAGAGAAGTGAGAACGACGAAAAGTTTATATCCAAACATATATCATCGCCAAAAGAGGATCAAAGAATTGATTAAGCTCAGAACAAATATTTATCAAAGTTCCGACAGTTTCTATATTTACCTCTAATTAAGAAATCCAATATCAAATTCGCATACCCATATAACTACTAATTAGTAATTTCCAACGATTCTCGTTAAATTTTCCAAAATTGCCGAGAGAGATACCTGGAAGAGACGAGAAGCGAGATGCGCTGCTCTCTTTGCAGCTGGTAGCTCCTTTTCATATACGATATTGAGCAATCAGGAAGCTCTCATGGAGAGACGGAGAGAGGGGAGACATCCTGCCAGCGGCTGCGTGGACAGTCAAAGTGGAGCATCGCGTGTCGTCTGCAGTCTGCCGAGCTTCGAGAGTCAGTCGAGCAGCTTGAGCTTCGCGTTCGTGTCTACCGTGGAGAAGGAAGAAGCAGAACAACAGATTTCCTTCATCTGCATTAGGATTTAGGGCTTTTATTAAAAAATCGGTTCGGTTCGGTTAATGTCGGTTTGGCATGATCCAAATCAAAAATCAAACCGATGTCACTGGTTCTTACAAAATAGAACCGAAGTTCAATTTTTTTTACTCAAAACCAATCCGAACCGAACTGATTTCACTGGTTCCGATTCGGTTCATCAGTTTCGGTTCGATTTTTGCACACCTCTATTCCACGCTGGTTATTTGTAAAACAATAAAATGATGATGCCCGTGAAGAGTCAATGTAAAACTTGGTTGATGCTTTGAAGATCAAGTAGTTATAATTGGAAGAGTTATGGTGGAAAGAATTTTTACTCTATTGTTTGTACTTGCATATTAAATTTAATTTATCTAATTAAAAGAGACAAAAAAAAAAATACTATTTGAGATAGAGAACTAAATAAAAGTTTTAATCACATGAAAAATTGTTAAACCTAATTCAACACCCTCTTAGATTAATATCGATCTTACATAAAGCTCGAGGGGAGAATTCATGAGCGCACTAGCAATCTTTATACGCAACAATAATCATTACCAAGGTGGTATATGTTATATTTACTGTGTTATATTTTTTCAAAATTTATATTTAGATATGTATCTGTAACACCCGGGTTTTTCGGGTTCCCGCTCTCAAGGATATTTTCGTATAATAACAAATTAAGGTCTTTTCTTGAGCGGGATGTTTCATTAGAGTCCTAGGAATTTATGAGGATTTCTAGGTTAATAAGGAAATTTTCAGAAACCCAAATCGATAGTGTAATGCCCGAGTTCGATTTTCTCGTTATTGGGGTTATATTCGTAAAAATAGTAAATTAATCTCGTTTTTGCGAACGAGAAGTTTTGTTAGAACCCTAGGAATAAATTGAAATATTTGGAAAAATAAAAAAATTTCGGAGAAACTAAATCGATAGGTTAAATAACAAATCAAATAGAAAGTTAAAGGAAATGGGCATTAAGGTAATTTGTTAAGTAGTTATAATTGGAAGAGTTATGGTGGAAAGAATTTTCAAATAGAACGCTTAAAGCGTGAACGTAAGTAATGTTGATTGAACTGCGTTAACAAATCATTTGCACTCTCTTACCATTATCTTTTACTCTATTATTTGTATTTGCATATTAAATTTAATTTATCTAATTAAAAGAGACCAAAAAAAAAAAATACTATTTGAGATAGAGAACTAAATAAAAGTTTTAATCACATGAAAAATTGTTAAACCTAATTCAACACTCTCTTAGATTAATATCGATCTTACATAAAGCTCGAGGGGAGAATTCATGAGCGCACTAGCAATCTTTATACGCAACAATAATCATTACCAAGGTGGTATATGTTATATTTACTGTGTTATATTTTTTCAAAATTTATATTTAGATATGTATCTGTAACACCCGGGTTTTTCGGGTTCCCGCTCTCAAGGATATTTTCGTATAATAACAAATTAAGGTCTTTTCTTGAGCGGGATGTTTCATTAGAGTCCTAGGAATCTATGAAGATTTCTAGGTTAATAAGGAAATTTTCAGAAACCCAAATCGATAGTGTAATGCCCGAGTTCGATTTTCTCGTTATTGGGGTTATATTCGTAAAAATAGTAAATTAATCTCGTTTTTGCGAACGAGAAGTTTTGTTAGAACCCTAGGAATAAATTGGAATATTTGGAGAAATAAGAAAATTTCGGAGAAACTAAATCGATAGGTTAAATAACGAATCAAATAGAAAGTTAAAGGAAATGGGCATTAAGGTAAGTAGTGTATGCATACGTGTTGCCTTTTTGGCCTACATCATAGAACGTTAGGATTACTTGCATGTTTTACGTATGTTTAGTTTGTGCTTCATGTTTTAGAAAAGATACAAAAATGTTTTGAGCATGTGTTTTCAAAAGTAGAACGTAGAAACTGCAACCATAGAAAATGTATAACGTCTGAAAGAAGTGGTTCGCCCTTAATATGAAGTTGTGGAACTCCTAGAGATGGAGAAACTAATCCGCCCTCCATTGGTAGAGGATTACATGTATGTACGATAGAAAGTGAAATGAAACATTTATGTATGATTGAAACGGTAGAAACTGCATATGTTAAGTGAAATGTTTTAAATTCTTATATGCATTACTTGCTAAGCATTAGGCTTATAGTTTGAGTTTTGTGATGTAGGTGAGGAAGAGCTGTAACGCCCGGGATTTTTGAGAGAAAAATAAAATGATAAGGTAACTATTTAATGAATAATTGTTTTAAGTAATTTAAAAGAAAAGTGAATAAGTTTGGTTAACCTAATTGGTTAATTAATTTAGATTCGGGCACTTCCGGTGAAATTAAGAACGAGATTTAACGAAATTTACGGAGGAACAAAACGGTATATTAATGTTTTAATAGTAATTAGTATTAGGTTTATTATTATTATTATTATTATTATTATTATTAATAATAATAGTTAAAACAACAGAATGGTTAAAAAACCATTCTGTTGTTCTGCTGCCGAGCCCGACGCCGAAGAACAGAGGCGACGATCGACGAGCGCGACTCCTCCGACGAACGCCGACGTCCGACCTCGACGTTTTCCGGCCAGACATCGTCGGCGACTCTAGGGCCGCCATTTCCGACCGTTTTCGCGCACAAACCCGACCGGTATGCTCGTTTTCCTCCTCTGTTTCGGTTCGGTTTAGGGTTGTGCGTGACGAGCTCGATTGAGCTCCGATCGCCGGCCGTTTTTGGTCGCCTCCGGCGAGGGTTTGCCGACCCTTGCTCCGGTTTTCATCGCCTGGCCGTAATGGTTCTCGTTTGTGCGAATTTCAGTGAATGCCCGAATTAGGGCAATTCGGGTTTGTGAATTGGAACTTCGATTTTAGGTTAGTTTATGTTAATTGGATGTTAGGAGGATAGATTGGTGAAGAAATTGATGGAATTTGATGAAAAATCAAAAAGGGAGATTTTCCGGGTAAAGGGCAGTTTCGGGTTTCTGCAAAATTGACCTAGCTCCGGTCATTTGTTTTAAAATTCCTCTTGGCAGATTAAAATAGGTTATTAGAGGAGTACGTGGCCGCTGGAATCGTTCGATTCCGATAACCGACGCAAAAGTTACGCGCGTTTGAGTTGTAGGTCGGTTTTTACCGAACCCAAATTAGTGGCCCATTTAATTAGGTTTTAATTGGATTAGGCTAGAAATAGTAGTTTAAGATGTTTTCACAAAAATGAGAGTTTAGTTATGCCCGAATGAGAAAATGGAAATTTTAGGAAAGAATTTCCTTAATTAGGAGATTAGTTTAAGTTTGAAATTAGTTTAATTAGAATTGATTTTAATGTCTTTTATTTATGAAATGCCTTAGGTAATCCAAGCTCTTCAAGGACGGTGCTCGGCATAGCCAGGACGCCAGGTAAGTGAATGTTAGGTTTCCGGCCCTTAAGGCCCTACATCGTGTCAACGCTAGGTTTTTCTATTTTGATGATGATTTTCTAATTGTGGGGTCTTGAAGTGTCGGGTAGCCTAGGTTATTAGTTAATTGTTGTTTGTTAGGTTCATAGTGATTAAAGCATGTCCATGTACGTCTTGAACTGTTTGATGATATGTCTTGATGATATGTTATATGTAAATTCCTCGTGCATCATGTTTTCTCAACGGCATATGAAATGTTTTACATGCATGGAAATGAAATGAATGAAATGTATGAAATGAATGAAATGAATGAAATGATTAAAATGGGGAGGTTCGGCCATGAACAACAAAACCGTCCAACTCGAGGGACCATGAATCACTGTCCATATTGGACCATGAATACGGCCGAAAGGCTATGTACACGCACTGCCTACTCCCCAACACGATTTATGTTATGAAAAAGAATAAGAACAAGTAAATGATCATGTTAAATGAAAAGTCACGCATTCATACATACGTCATTATAGTGCATTCCCTTACTAAGCATTAGGCTTAATGTATATGTTGTATGATGTAGGTGACAGGTGTGAAGGTGAGAGTCCCTCTTGATGGCAATGAATAGGTGGTCGATGGGTGGTGCTCGTGGCGACGGGGTGTGTTTTGGCAAGGACTTGATGACTGTGGGGTGTACTCCGCACCGTCTTGGGGTAACTTGATGCGTTTAAGACTTTTGATTAGGAAAGTGTCGGATTTTAAGTTGTATAGATAAGATTAATATTTTGGGAACTGTATAGTGGATGTAGGTTCGAAGTCGTATTGTTTTGAAAGATTCGTTAATGTATGTCTTTGGTGACGTTTTAGGAAATTTCGTGTTTATGCTCGATGATTTGTTTTGAGGATTTTATTGGGTTTTGTTTGTGAATGTATGAAAAATGTTTAAAGATGTAGATCGGATGATTTAATAGAAAAATGTATGAAGGGTTGAGTTTGATGTAAATATAGATTGTTTAGAATGTAAAGTCTTTATTTTGGAGAATATACTGGAACTGTTTGGGTATTTTGAACTGTTTGGTTGTTTTAAAACAGGTAAGGATACGCTCGATTTTTAGAGCGATCCACGCAGTTCGATTTCTTGAATTTGTCAGAAATTGTAGGTTAGATTAGTGTCCTGTTTTGATGATTGATGAATGAGTGGTTTTAAGGGATTTCAATAATCCGAGACTTCGATTTAATGGTTTAGAAGTCGAAACGTTAGGAGTGGTTTGAGAGTTTAAAGTCAAGGTTAAGATATGGTTAGTTTATTTAAGGGTTTTGGGAAATGTTTAAAGTAAAAAAAAAAAAAAATGAAAAAGTTTAATGTGAAAATACGAGGGCTTAGGTAATGATTACGTCACGGCAAGTCCGTGGTGGCCCTGATCGGATTGGGGTCGTCACAAGAGCAACGCGGTAAGATTACCCGAGCACGCTAGGATTACGGACGCAGGTGGAGGAGTACGACCATGGCGGCAACCCAGTAATATTGTTAGGGCGATTCCGACCGTGGTTAATATGTGTACGAGTCTGTGGTTAGTAGGTGTACGTGTCGGTTTTGTTTAAGAAGTGAACGAATATGTTTATGTATGTGGATAGAACGTTTTTGATAGAAAAATGTATGAAAAGTCGAGTTTTGATATATATGTTGTGGTAGTAGAACATCTAGAATGTGAAGTCTATTTTGAAAAATATACTGGAATTGTTTGGATGTTTTTAAACTTGTAGGGATATGCTCGGTTTTTCGAGCGATCCACGCAGTTTGTTTTCGTAAATTTTAAATACGTTTTTGGAAGCGTTTTTGGATTCCGTTTTGAGTCGGGTTTTTGAGGTTCGAGGTATTTTACGTTTACAAATGTTTGCAATAAGTTTAATGTGAAGGGTAGGTGTTTGAAAGGTGGAAAATATGGCTAAGTATGAAAAAGGAGCGCTGGAGGCGCGCTGGGCCCGCGGGGCGCGCGCGAGGCACGCAGAGCCGATCAATCGCGCCCGAGGGGGGATCGATCGGCGTTTTTGGTTGTTTTTAGTCAAAAATACAGAGAAAGTGCCGATCGATCAGCCTTGACACGTGCATGGCACGTGGGGTGGCGCCCAGCCCAGCGCGAGCGCTACTCGGGCGCTGCGCTCATCCGAGAGGGGCGCTGCGCTGCGCGCGGCACGGCGCTGTCTGGGCGACGAGCACGTCAAGTGTGCGGCGCGCGCGCCACACAAGACCCTAACATGATTTTTTTTAAAAGTTGACTTTTCAAAACACTTTTCAACCCGATTTTTACGATACTTTTTAAATGCATTTTACGAGCGACCCCCACGTATTTTTAAGGATTTTAAGGACCCAAAAACCGAGTCGACATTTTATCAAAAAATTATTTTAATCTCATTTTAATGTTTTAAAAGTCGGCGAACTTCATGCCCAACATGTTTAAGTCTAAGTAGATTTTAAAGGGTCGTTTGAGATGGGTCATTTGTCTATGTCTGTTTATTTTAAGAGTGTGAGTAAAAATGAAAAATTTTATATGAACTTACGAGATTTTAAGTTAAGATTACGTCACGGCAAGTCCGTGGCAACCCTGATTGGGTTGGGGTCGTCACAGTATCACTGGAAAAAGGGAAGACATGCATGGTAGGCATTGAGACCAATTGACCATATTTGAAGTTGTTGTCTTAACTTGGATGGGATTCAGCATATGCATGGCCCGTATGCATGGCCAGTTACGTTTTTGTGCGTATCATGAAATAATACATAACAACTTATGGTGTGACGTCTTTAGATGACACTCCCTAAAACTAATCATGGTCGATGAAGTCACGACCTTTATGAATGATAACTTGTTTATGGATGCTATTTGATATTGTTGTTTGATAAGTTATGTTAATTTAAAAATGGTGGTGACAATATTTTTATTTTACTATGATATACAACATACAAAAAAATATTTTCAAAAAAGTCAATGTTGATGGTTATCGTGGCTGATTTCCAAAAGTTGGCATAGGATATTAAATTTATTATTAAGCTTTTAAGACGCATCATTATTTGTTTCACAACTTTTTTTTTTTATGTATATAAAAACGTGACATAAAAGTACTGTTAGACGTGTTGAAAAATGGGCAGATGAACATTTATACCTACTCTTGTTCTTCGCAAAAAAAACTACTTGCAATCACCTGCTCAGTGACGTGTCAACGTGCCTATAGAACAACTTGGCTACCCTTATGCTTATGACTGACTGTTATACATTTTCGACACGTTTAAGAATCGAATTCTACATCCATTTCACGTGTCCTAGCCAGGATAGTAATGGAATCTCTCCTCTGATCGCTTTGATTTCAGGATTTTATTCTGGTATTCTTGAAGAACTCTGGAAACTGGTCGTCTGGGAGAATTCTGGGTTGTTCTCTCGCCAATCTTCATTCCCTCGCTGGTTAATCGAATTTTTCTGGTTTTCCTGTTAGTTTATTCGTTTTGCTTTTAATATCTTATGTTTCTGAATAATTGAAGAAGTTTTTCTCTCTATTTAGGCCAGTATTGATGTTGCTGTACCCGTTGTAAGTCTCTCTCTCTCTTGTAAATGTGTCTTTGTTTAAGTGAAAGATGATCAATCTGTGTATGCAGATATGCATCTGTTGTTGAAGAAAATTTATGACAATCAACTAGAGAATATCAACTAACAGAGGTGAAAGATTACGATTAATTATGCAGTGTCACACAAGGTGTTACATGTAACACCGATAATGAATGGAATGACGAACAATATAAATATACGAAAATAAATGAGACATGAAGTTGTTAACGCAGTTTGACAACCAGCCTACGTCTGCGGGGCCACGCCCAGATATAAAAATATTTCTTTGAGTTCACAAAGTTACAAGACAATCGGACTTATACAAATAAAGACTCTCTCTTATCTTTGCCGCCGCCGTCTCTAGTTAACTTCCCCAAGGAAACTGTTTTTGCGAGATCCCCTCTACTTAAGATCGACCTCTCCCGAGATCTAGAAAACAACAAGATCCCCTTGTTGTTGATTCCTCCCGGAATCCGTGTTATAGCAAGATCCCCTCACCCACGATCAAGAACGACAAGCTCCCCTTGTCTAAAAACAGAACTCTTCCCGAGTTCGGATGCAGTCTCCTCCCGAGACTGAGCTTCAATGAAGAACAAAGAAGATTGCCTCCTGGGACACCGTCTGGAACACCAACACATTGTCTTCAGACGCAATACACAACACACTCAATAAATCGATGCAATCCACAACATAAGAAGACTGTGTAAAACAATCACAGACCCAAACGCAAACACGTTGGGAGTGAAAGAAAAGCGACGGCACAAAGAGCGAAGAAACCTTCTCACGCGAAAATCAAAACTTCATCGTCAACTGCTTTCACAGAAACGAAAGCTTTAAATATCATTGGTAGCTTCCATATCTTCGATTCAGTCAGTTACCAAATTAGATATAACGTCGTAAGAATTAAGGAAAACAAATTCGGTTGAGTGACACACCGTGTGACACTTTAGGAAAGTATCGCTAACTTCCTTGATATGGCTCCGAAAATTTAGGTAAGCATCCCACGATTCATGTTATCTCGAAGTCTAACAGATTTCACCAAATCTCCATCAAATCGGCTTACCAAAATAAAGTTTTCCAAAAAGCAAGTGCCTTTAGCTTTTTCACTAACTTTCCTATTATTCTTGTTTCCTTATTTTTCTCTTCCACAAAATCTTCATGATTGTTAATATGACGCCATCCAATAATCAGAATGCAATATTTCTTAATCACTAAAAAATAAATTATCAATTTGGAAAAACATATTATCTCCATAAATATATATAAATATTGCCAAAAAATTAATGCCAACTTATATGCAATATCTTTGCAATTACAAGAGGAAATCAAATCAGGCTTTCTTTTTCCTATTGATCTAAAAAACAAACATAATTTAAAAGACTACAACTCCCCCACTAAAACCGAACATGTTCCACTAAAAGAAAAAACTAACTTATAGTGGGACTAACTAAAGCCATAAAAATAGGAAACTAACTTAAATGTTGAAGACTTATTCAATATACTAATTTTAAATCAACTTTCAACACTCCCCCTTGATTCAAAATTACACACTCCGAATTTGCTTATGAAATAGTCATGCTTGTCGCGAGAAAGTGATTTTGTTAAAATATCCGCCACTTGCTCGCTTGTGTTTACATACTTCAAAATGATTGATTCGTTTGTCACGAGCTCTCTAATAAAGTGAACTCGAATGTCGATATGCTTTGTCCTTGCGTGATAATTTGGATTTTTTTGCCATTGCAATCGATGCTTTGTTGTCGCAATAGATTGTTGTTGGTTCCTCTTGTTCTTGATTTATGTCTGCTAGAATTCTCTTCAACCAAACTGCTTGACATGCTACTGAAGTTATAGCTATATACTCAGCTTCAGATGTTGACAAGGCAGTTGATTCTTGCTTCTTTGAACTCTAACATATGGCAGCTCTCCAAGTTTAAAACAATAACTTGAAGTGCTCTTCCTATGCACCAAACATCCAGCATAATTGCTATCGTTGAAGCCGCTTAACTCTAGATTTGAAACACGACTAAACCATAAACCAAGATTAGTTGTACCTGCAATGTATCGCAGCACTCGTTTAGCAGCTCCAAGGTGATGCTTTGACGGACAATGCATAAATCGGGAAACAACTCCAACTGAGAAAGCTATATCGGGTCGTGTATGAGTTAAATAGATTAATCCACCGACCATACTTCTGAAATATTTTGCCTTTGCTGGTTTGGTACCATCATTGAGCTGTAGATTCTCATTCAAATTCATCAGTGTTGCTGCAACTTTGCAATTTAACATGCTAAATCTTTTCAATAAATCAGTAGCATATTTCCTTTGTGAAACAAAGATTCTATCTTCAACCTGATTCACTTCCAATCCAAGAAAATAATGCAGCATTCCTAAATATGACATTTCAAACATTTCCTTCATACAGCTTTTGAATTCATTTATAAGAGAAGAAGAAGAACCCATATAAATCATATCATCTACATAAAGGCAAACAATGAGAATTTCATTTTTACCTTGCTTCTTCAAATAAAGAGTGGGTTCATTCTTACTTCTTTCAAACCCATTTTTGCCAAAAAAAAAATGAGTCGATTTTGCTGTACCATGCACGGGGTGCTTGTTTTAATCCGTAAAGAGCATTTTTTAATCTATATACATGATCCTCTTTTCCAGCAATAATGAATCCTTCAGGTTGTGAGACAAATACATTCTCTTTTAACTCACCATTTAAAAATGCCGACTTTACATCAAATTGATACACTGGCCAATTCATATGAGCAGCCAAGGCTAAAAGAGTCCTCACCGTTTCAAATCGAGCAACAGAAAAAATGTGTCATCATAATCAACACCTTGTTGCTGTGAATAACCCTTCACAACGAGGGAGCCTTGCCTTGTATTTCTGAATGCTTCCATCTGCAAGATAGTTTGTTCTAAAAATCCATTTAACACCAATAATATTTTTACCTTGAGGTTGTTTGACCAATTCCCATGTATCATTCCGTTTTATTGCACCAATTTCCTCCTTCATCGCATTGTCCCACTCTTCTATGTTTGCTGCTGCTTCAAAAGTTGAGGGATCAACAACAAATAAAGCTTGGGTAACCTCATAAATTTTAGCCAAGGATCTGAATTTTCTTGGAGGTGTGTCGTCTTCAGATAAGCTGCTCCTTGATGATAGATTTGGTGAAGTTACATGAGTTGGCATAGAAGAGATTGGAGAAGATTGATGCTGCATTTCTGTATGTGGATCTTCATCTTCATTTGAAATTTCAAAATGAACACCTCCTACATTTTTATCCCAAGTCCAGGTTGCTCCTTCATCAAACACTACATTCCTATTGATAATTATTTAGTCACAACAAGGATCATACAGCCTATATGCTTTAGATTGAGAACAATAACCAACAAATATATATTTTGTTGATTTTTCATCAAGTTTACTACGAGAATGTGAGTCGACTAAAGCATAAGCAACACAACCAAAAATTTTAAATTGACTCACACAAGGTTTTCTCCCATACCAAGTTTCATATGGCGTTTGATTTAAAACAACTTTTGTTGGCGATAAATTCAGCAAGTATACTGTTGTTGCTACAACTTCTCCCCAAAGTTGATCTGGAAGTCTTTTGGCTTTCAACAAGCTTCTAGTCATCTCTACTACAGTTCGATTTTTTTGTTCAGCAATGTCATTTTGTTTTGGAGTATAAGGAGCAGTTAGCTCGCTTTTTAAATCTTGTTTCTCGCAAAAAAGATAAAACTTATGTGACACGAACTCGCCACCTCTGTCTGTACGCAATACCTTGATGTAACTTCCACTTTGCTTCTCCACAAGATTTTTGAATTTTTTGAAGTTTTCAAATGTCTCAGACTTTGATTGCTGAAAATACACCCAGCTCATCCTGCTATAGTCATCTATAAATAACAAAAAATATCTACTCCCACCAAATGAATGAGTTTTCATGGGACCACATATATCAGCATATATAAGTTCAAGACATTGAGATGCTCTTCTAGATTTGCCCACAGGAAATGATTTTTTACATTGCTTTCCATAAATGCAGCCTTCACATATACCCATAGAATCAATTTTAGGCAATCCAAAAACCATTTCCTTACGATTTAACAATTGCAAACCTTTTACATTCAAATGCCCATACCGTAAATGCCATAATCTGGATTCATCAGCTTCTTTGACAACAAGTGCGTGGCTTACAACATTAGTAATCTCAAGTGGAAATAATTTGTTTGGCGTCATGCAAACGTCAACAATAATCTGATCAGATTTTTTGTCTCTAATCACACAAGATGAATCATCAAACAAGATAGAATAACCACGGCTGATTAGTTGCCCAACACTCAGCAAGTTTTGAGATAAAGTAGAAATAAAATAAACATTGTAAAGAAGCTTTGTATTACCATAGCTATTGCTCACTGCTACAGTATCTTTGCCTTCCACTTGCATTTATTTGTCATCTCCGAGCTTCACTTTTTGCTTGCAAGACTCATCAAGCTCCTTAAACAATGATTTTATTCTTGACATGTGATTAGAACACCTGCTGTCCAAAAACCATATATTTTGTGATGTAGTTGTGTCTTCATGATAAGCCATAAAAAGTTTACGATCCTCCTCCTCTTGTTCTATGTAATTGGATTGTTTTTCTCTCTTCCAATAATCAGCTTTTACATGCTCAAACCGATTGCAATAATAATATTAAACATCTTTCTTTTTGTTTCTGTAGGTTTCATTACGATGCCCTTCAAATTGTTGCATGTCACCTCTTCCTCTGCCGCGATAACCTCTCCCACGAAATCCACCTCTACCACGTCCTCTATTACTTGACTTCGTGTGCTCATTTTTTTGAATTGATGTCTCCCCCTTCACATGAAAGGCCTTCTCTTCATTCTTTTCTTCCGATCTAGTTAATCTCGATTCATGAGATTGTAAAGATCCCATTAATTCATCAAATGAGCACATGGCTAGGTGTTTAGATTCTTCAATAGCTGCTACTACATGATCAAATTTTGGTGTTAAACTTCGTAGTACCTTTGCAACAACAATTTGATCAGAAATTTTCTCCCCAAAAGATCTCATTTGATTAACAACTCCAGACACCCTAGTCATGAGATCTTGCACCAATTCTCCATTCTTCATTTGCAATGTTTCAAACTCTCGACGTAGAGATTGAAGCTTCACCATGATTACTTTTGAAGAGCCTTGGAATGATATTTGCAAAGTCGTCCAAGCTTCTTTGGCTGTATTCGCTGCTGCAATTTTTGAGAAAATTGACTCGTGAACAGCTTGCTGAATGAATAACAATGCTTTCGAGTCCTTCCTTCTATTTTCTCTAAGCCTTGCCTCTTCATCTGGATCATGATACCCATTTTCAACCAAATCCCATAAATCTTGTGACTTGAATAGAGTCTTCATCTTGATACTCCAAAACTCATAACTTCGACCTGTGAATACTGGAATTGATGGCTGAGAAATACTTGCAACATTCCCATTGGTTGCCATAATTTTTTCACGCCCAGTTTCAAACGAACCTGGCTCTGATACCACAAATGTTGGAGAAAGTTTATGACAATCAACTAGAGAATATCAACGAAAAGAGGAAATCAAATCGGGCTTTCTTTCTTCTATTGATCTGAAAAACAAACATAATTTAAAGGACTACAACTCCCCCACTAAAACCGAACATGTTCCACTAAAAGAAAAAACTAACTTATAGTGGGACTAACTAAACCCATAAAAATAGGAAACCAACTTAAATGTTGAGGAATTATTCATTATACTAATTTTAAATCAACTTTCAACATCTGTGGTGGCCATTGAAAGTGAATCCAAGTTAGACAATGAGCAGTGGCTTGCGTACTGGATCGTATACTCATTTCTCTCTCTCATGGAGATGCTTCTGCAACCAGTTCTAGACTGGTAAGAACAAAAGTCTTAAAAATGAAGCATAAAGTGAAAAGTTAAAAGGGTATTTTTTTTTAATGAATTCCGAACAAATTTGTAGGATACCGGTCTGGTACAGTTTAGAGGCGCAGCTTTTATCTACGAGAGGTTAGTGAGAGAGAAAATAAGAAAACATGGTTTTAGAGATAAACAGAAGAAGTCTCCTTCTGGTAAAAGCAAGTTTGTCGATTCCATTACTCCCAACAAAGTAAGTTTTACTGTTTATCAATAATTTTTTCTTCACTTCCACGTTTCTCTTTGCTTATAATTTATTTATTTTGGTGGGTTTTAATGGAAAACAGGGAGAGCACGAGGCTTACCGAAGCGAATTAGAGGGAGAATCGGTGTCTATCGTCTTCTCCTTTGAAGCAAACTCTGTCTAAATGTGAAGAGAGTTTTCAAGAGTTTAGAGTTTACTTATAGGTGATATAGTCTCGTAGTTTTACAGTAGATTCTGTAAGTTTCTTTAAACGTGGCAGGTCAAAAGTTAAATACAAATTTCTGGTTTCACAGTTACACCATTATTTGAATTTTCATTCTCACAGTCAAGTCTTGACCATACTTTATGTGAGCTTTACAAAATTAATAAGAACACAAGTTTTATTCGAAATTTTATTTATATACAAAATAGAAGATTTTACAAAGTTTTATTCTTGGCTTTTCTCACAATCCGACACATCTTAGAGTGGAGAAATATGACTTTGGATGCATCTTCTTGCGTCTCCAGGCAGTGAT
Organism: Begonia masoniana; assembly: GCA_022432975.1. Lineage (NCBI taxonomy): Eukaryota > Viridiplantae > Streptophyta > Magnoliopsida > Cucurbitales > Begoniaceae > Begonia > Begonia masoniana. The sequence goes on from CM039507.1 coordinate 3,749,150, forward strand.
CTGCTCTTTTGGGGTTCCGTTAAAAGGGAATTGAATGAATCGGTCTTAGATTGAGAATTTGAGTATTTTCAATTAAAAATTTTGTCAATTTTAGAGTTTTCAATGTCTTCTTGAGTTATTTTTGATTTTTTTTATCATGACATAATTGGTAAATATATCAAAGTTTAAGGCAGAGTTGTGAGAGTAGAAGTGTCAAATCTAGCAAGTCTCAGCAGTGCAACGCTCACTAGAGCAGTATAGCATCTGTTGTGAAAATTAGTTCGCAAGTGTACGAGTCGCAACAAGTAATACAGTGATAACTAGAGTGTCGAACCCACGAGAACTTGTAATTAATAATCGAAATAATTAATCTTAATTCTAAATTGAATACACGTTTTATGATTTCAAAGATTGGAATTAAAATAAACAATTAAAATAATTAAAATAAACTAATGTAAAATAGCAAAACAGATAAAATGAGATTAAATCTAATTAATAAATGCCTAGGTACTACGATTTCACCAAGACAACAGTTATTTCAGTTCTTCGTAATTATATTCATAAATATTCTTCCTATGTTGATGATCGATTTCACTAAATTCTATTACAATCTCTTTCGAACATTGCATAGATTATCTGATTAATGAGTTATCACTTCTCAGTCTCAAATCCTACATTAATCAAATACAAATAAACTAAGAAATCCAATGATCACATCAATATCGTAACTATCTCTAGCCTACGCATATTCATTACATTAATTTCAGTGCTCGGGTATTTATCACCTCTCAGTCTCAAAACACCCCAAAAATCAAGTAAAAATTGGCCAGAAATTTACAGACTTTAAGAACATAAATTAAATGCGCCAACAATATTGGAATAAATACTTATAAAATATAATTAAACGAAGAAACAGAAAATAAATATCGTCTGGCTACATCGTAGCCCTAGAATAAAAACTTAGTTCATGCTAAAATAAAGAAAAACAATAAGAATAATAAAGAAGTTCATAGTTCATAAGAGAAATGGAAAGAAAAACTATGCTAAAAATTAATTCTCGAAGCTCTCGCTCCGTTTCGGTCTCCGTCTCCTTTGCCTCCTCTTCGTTCTCTCGCCTCTGTCTACTCGTCTCAATGTCTGAATGGGGCTGCTCTATCTTTTTGTTTAGTTAATCTAATTCTTAATTAATCTCAAACCCACAAATCTGAAGCCCATAATTATCTTCAACGGCTGAGATTAAAACAAAATTCAATGGTTCAGATTCAAACACCTCAATCAATTAAAATAGCCCAACGGCTCGGATTAAAATAGCCGATTGATGTTTCTTCTCTTCAGCTTCTTCTTTTCCTCTTTTTAACTCTGTTTTAGTTCTTCTTTTTCTTCCTCTTCAAATTCGCAAATTCTAGCTCCAACCTGTTGTAACTAATTTTTCTGCACACTTTCACAAAATACATTAAATTCCTTCAAACACTTGAGAAAATCAAATCAAGTATAAAAAGTATAAATAAGTGTGTAAAATACACACTTATCAACATCCGAGAACAAGAAGTCACGACTCGAAAATGAGCACTATAGCCAAACGTTGTAACCCCCACATGCAGAAAGTCGTTTAAAGGATTGTAGCACTACATGGCTCATCTAAAGCGTTATAAATCCAGTGAAGATTTTCAGAAAACCCTAGGGAACTCGACAACGCTACCCTAGAGTGCTATAGTGATCCCCATCAGATTCTGCTAGACTAGAGCACTTACAAAGGGGTGCTCCACCGCTGCCTTTGGAAAATTAGGTCAATTGAGCGCTGTAAGGACAATCTAAAATTCGAAACAGACAAAAAAAACTGGAGACTCGAAAGCACAATTGGAAATTTAGATTTTTCCCTTTATTTTATTGACGATCCTTGTGGAAAGGGAGAACGTTAACCAAAACTCTACTTTTGTGTTTTTTGTCTTAATTTTTTATGGTTACATTCTTAATGTACTTTCAGTTGTTATTCCTCAATTCGATATTATTCAACTCTCTTTTCTAGGGTTACAATTTGAATTCGACATGTAATTTGTCTCTGACTCAGAGGTAGACTCAGACAAAAATATTGGGTTGAACGACTTGATCCTTGGATGGACTTGATCGCTTGGCCCAAATTTGATTTGTAGCAGAAGACTGGACCAAATTCAAAGTTATAGTCCACATGACTTAGGCCGAAATCCACATAGTGATGATAGAATATAAAAGTAGTGCAATATAATACAACAAAAGAAAAGAAGTATTGTGCAAGAAAGACAGTGATCCAATGACCAATCATAATTATACCTGTCAAATTAAAATAAAGAGAGTCCTCATGAAGAAAAAAAATAAATAAAACACTCAGAAACTAAGAAATAGGGAACAAAGCAAATTTCATACAATCAGCTACTCATAGCCACTACTATCCTTATTTAGGAAGAGGAGAATTTTTTTTTTTGGATGACTGACTAACTCTGCATGGAATTATATACTATATTTAATGCATGAAAAAATTGGTTTTATTATTTCTCTTAAAAACAATGAGCGAATGAAGAAAAATGAAGTGCATAAATTTATAGACATCAAAAATCTGTTTCAACCAATTTAAAAATAGACTTCACGAGTTATCGGTTGGGTGAAACTCAAAAACAATGTTACATACATAAGTAGGTATACACAAAACAGTGTCATCATCGTTTTCCATATAAACTGTCCTAGTGAAAGATAGGTCACTTACGAACCTTTGCATATTGAATCCTCGCAAGGCACATAAAAAAATAATGACTGTTTGTAGACCAGTCATCACCTAATGAACAAAATAACACACCCTCAATAGAGTTTAGGAATTTTTATATAAGGACAAGTCATCACTGTCCAATTACTCTATCACACGTAATAACAAAACATCTTCACATAGTAGAATGCGTGTAACAAACAAACGGCCCAAAAAGTTATGTAATAACGAGAGCTAAAGCTTAATGAATTGTTGTGATTTTAATTCTAATAGGAATACAAATGAATTTTTACGAAGATTTTTCTAACAAATCATCGAAAGTGCTTACAAATTTTTAAGTTTCTTGATTAACAAACTCGTGAAATCGAATTAATTGAAAATGTATATAATTTAATTAGATGATGTGTTGGGGATAATTATAATTATAGGTGTTAATTTATCGAAAGTAGTAATTTTTTATTTTCCGATGTTAATTTTTATACTTGTTCAATTTATCATAAATTACTATTTGGTTGTTTAAATAAAATTGAGGTGAAATTATATTATTAGTTAGAGATTTAATTGTAGCAATTAGCTAGTTATTACCCTTGGGATCAACATTTTATTTTCACTTTATCACAGAATGCGACACATGCACTTGTATTGTAAAATCACCCATAGAATCTCACGTGAGATACGAGAGAGTAAAGGTAACTTAACTCATTAAAACCATAAAGTGTCAATTCTGTTCCCTAATGCACTTTGATTTCCCAAAGTAAAAGCAACTTTTTTTTTTCTTTTAAGTGGAATTCCACTTTATTTAGTAGGTTTTTATAAAAACCAAGAATTTCTAGCAAGACTTAATCTCGTATTCAAAGACAAATTTATGTTTTACATTATTATTATAATGATTATGAAGTATTTTGAGAAAATAATATAAGTAGAAGCCAAAAAGACATTTAGAGTGTACCTTGTAAGCCAACAAAGTGACAATTATAAAGTAGTACATGAGTCAAGATGTTGGGAATGATAGAGACGCAAAAAGGCTCGCAAGAGACGCGTGGGGCGTGTGTAAGAAGCTTGTTGGGCACGTGCCAGGGCGCTCAGGCGTGTGGCCAGCACATCCCTCCAGCGTCCCAACTTTCTAAATATGCATTTTAGTAAGTTTTTGACGTTTTAAGGTTTCTAAATTTAAAATTTCTGAATTTATTAAGGTTTCTTATATTTTTAGGTATATTTTGGGCTATTTACCATTATTTTTAGGGTTTATTTGATCATATTTAAACATTTACTTTGTTCTAATTTATGCCAATTAAACCTAGCCCTTATTTCGTTTGGAACTCGAGAGCGGCCTCCTCGTTTCTGCAGAATTTTCAAAGTCAGTTTATACCTAATAGACTTTCACCCTCAAACAAGTAAACACATGAATTTACATGCTTGATAGAGACATTTATGATTTTCATTATTGTTATCTCCATGGAAATCCTTCAATTATGATTCTTCCTCTCACTTTCTTTCACTAATACGCGATAACTCTATGGGTAGGCTAATTTAAAGGTGAAAAATATCTATCGCGAGGAAAAGTCTACGTACTAAAGACTCGAGGTAAGTGATCTTTTATGCGTTGACCCGTCGGTCTGTATCAAAAGTGCTAGGTTAAGTAGTTTCCTTACGATAAGACTTTGAAGACTTGCTTTTTATTACGTTATGACATTAATGACTTGAGGATTTGTTTAATCATTATGATAGGATGAGTTTTACGATTGATGATTTGTTTTTATGATTATGTTGATGATGACGACGGTCGAGAATGTGTTATAGTATAGATTTTTTATTGTGATGTATTGTTAGATGATATGATTATGTTGAAGATGATGTCGCTCGAGGATATGTTTGTTTGATGATTTGATGAATGTAGAATTATTGATGCTTTTATGATATGTAGTAAATTATGATATAATAGAAAGAACAGACGAATTGGCTCGAGGATATGATATGTTTTGCATCATATGTTTATGTATGACTCATGCATCATGAAAAAAAATTTATGGTAAGAAAGATTTAAAGAGAACAAAGAAAGAAAGGCATATAGGCAAAAAAGACAGACAAAAATATGGAAATATAAGAGAATAACTTAATAAACGTAAATTTTGTTGTGAGGTAGAATTACGAGTTGGCTACCCCATAAGATGGGATCATGAGATGCCTTCTCGATTCCCTATACTGAATTACCTTTAACAAATGAACTGTATATCAAAACTAAAGCAAGAATAAATGACCCAAAGAGAAAGAATCGGGATAAGACTGTTTTTACGAAAATTGCATCTTCATACATGTTCATGATAGTTTATTTATCTCTTACCGAGCGTTAGACTCATAGCTTGAACTTTGTGATGTAAGTGAGAAATTTTATGATATACATAATGAAAGAAATGATGGAAAGATGCAATTGAAGAGGTGTTCTCTTGGCAGGTTACATGGTGTTAATGCAAATAGAGATTCAGAAACTACGAAGAGAAAATCTTACATTTTATTTTTATTTGATTTAAAAGAGATTTTATATCACTTGTTATTTCGTTATGTTTATGGATGAATTTATTAAGTATTGTTTTCAAATGACCATTTGAGATCGCTGATTTTATTTTAATGAATACTTGTGAATTTTATGTAACGACCCCTCATCCCAGCAAGATATTGTCCGCTCTGGGGATTGGGCCGCAGCCCAATATCCTCCCCTCACAGCTTTGTTTGGCGAGAGCACTTCCCGGAAGGTCACCCAACCTGGAATTACTCTCGCCGGAGCACCTTTAACTTCGGAGTTCTTATGGGATCCGTTGTCAATTGAGCTCCAAAACGCGTCTTGCTATTTTTGGGAGGGATCTCTTACATATGTTTCATTTCCACATACTTCCCCAAGCGCTGTGGGATTGTGACGACCCCCTCTTTAGGACCCGGGATTCGCCTATACTCGAGTCCGGGATCCATACATCCCGCAACCCGAGGTTTGCCCTGCAGTCGTACACATACGTTCACATTCGGGTCATCACAATCAGCCCCCCTCAGGGGCCCAACGTCCTCGTTGGCCACAATTCCGGTTGGGTACAGTATCTGATACCATTTGTAACGACCCCATTTCCCCAGCAAGATATTGTCCGCTCTGGGGATTGGGCCGCAGCCCAATATCCTCCCCTCAAGGCTTTGTTTAGCGAGAGCACTTCCCGGAAGGTCACCCAACCTGGAATTACTCTCGCCGGAGCACCTTTAACTTCGGAGTTCTTATGGGATCCGTTGTCAATTGAGCTCCAAAACGCGTCTTGCTATTTTTGGGAGGGATCTCTTACATATGTTTCATTTCCACATACTTCCCCAAGCGCTGTGGGATTGTGACGACCCCCTCTTTAGGACCCGGGATTCGCCTATACTCGAGTCCGGGATCCATACATCCCGCAACCCGAGGTTTGCCCCGCAGTCGTACACATACGTTCACATTCGGGTCATCACAATCAGCCCCCCTCAGGGGCCCAACGTCCTCGTTGGCCACAATTCCGGTTGGGTACAGTATCTGATACCATTTGTAACGACCCATTTCCCAGCAAGATATTGTCCGCTCTGGGGATTGGGCCGCAGCCCAATATCCTCCCCTCACGGCTTTGTTTAGCGAGAGCACTTCCCGGAAGGTCACCCAACCTGGAATTACTCTCGCCGGAGCACCTTTAACTTCGGAGTTCTTATGGGATCCGTTGTCAATTGAGCTCCAAAACGCATCTTGCTATTTTTGGGAGGGATCTCTTACATATGTTTCATTTCCACATACTTCCCCAAGCGCTGTGGGATTGTGACGACCCCCTCTTTAGGACCCGGGATTCGCCTATACTCGAGTCCGGGATCCATACATCCCGCAACCCGAGGTTTGCCCCGCAGTCGTACACATACGTTCACATTCGGGTCATCACATTTTAAGACTTTCGCTGTAAGTTTTCAATAAAGTGATTTCAAAATTTTAAGTGAACTCTGTAAAAGAAAAAGTAAAGTAGAAGCGTTGTGCTACTGAGCGTTATAGTTTTAGTGTTCTAATGGCTCTTTCATCAACTAAGACAAAACCAACGTTCAAATCTAACACATTTATGATTAAATAGTTCTTAAGTAGCTACCTTACCTATTTTTTTCGTTAAAGGTTCATCCCTCTATTTCCAAACTTAAATTAAGAAGATCATAGGGTATTTCATGAATCTCCAATACTTTTTTTGCCAAAGCTTCTAACAAAAAAGAAAAAAAATTTATGATTTACAAATTAAACTATAAGCCGCTATGGTGTTTTCCAATCTTCCATGACTTTTCGAAAGTAGATTCCACTATGTTAGAAATTGAATGATAACCAGAAAAAGAAAATACAATGTGGGACATTAGATTTATGTGGAAAACAAATCTACTATGAAGATTGAAATACAACTGCGAATTTCATGACTCTAACTTACATGAATTTATAGAGAAAACAAAACTCTAATGAGATTCCCAACATGGGCCTAACCTATCAAGTCCATATAGAATTCGGGTCACATTGAAATTTAACAATCTCCACTTTAACATAAATTCTATGAAGGAGATCCATATCACGTGCTCGTCAGCCCAACCCAAGAACCAATCTCCACCGCGAAACAAATTTTGCTGCAAGGAACCAATCTTCAAATCTTCCACTTCCACACATGTCTTTGATGGGCCACCTCAGCAACTAATGTTAATTAGGTTTAAAAACATTTAAACCACGATGATGACATCTTCAAATCTCACAAAATTTCATCTAAATCTTTGCAAGTATATCTCGCATCTTGACCTGTCATATCGAATTTGCTATTCAAACCCTATGTAATTCTACTATCGTTATCCTATCATAACGAAATATTAAATCTCGATTCAAAAGGGGAAGATCTACTTCTTAAATCTCATTGCCCCAAAAAACAAATTTTTCATAAAATATCTAACCCAAAATCATTGACTTCAATAAGATATTCACTCTTAAATTGAAGTGGAAAATCATGGATATCACAAGATTTCAAAAGATATCCCTAAAATTCAAATATTTTTTTTATAACAAATCTACCTCAAAATTAAATCAAATCTCCAAAAAAATTGCAAATATCACAAAATTCAAATCTCATTTGAATTTTGACCGAAAACAATATCTAATCTTGAGATATTCATGCGATTCCAAATTTGTCCCAAATCATCAAAATTAATTTTTCAAAAACCTTCAGAAAATCCCAAGGATATTCAACAGTTTTTATCTTTGGCAAAAATTCAACTTTGCAAAGTACACTCTCGTGGTAGCCCAATCGAAATGACTTAAAACGAGAATGGAGAACAATGATGCAGATCTATGGTGACTGATGAGGACTAGAAAACCCTTTGACGACGAATTTGTTGCTCAGAGGTACCTCAGCTCTAACAAACTGAAAACGGAGAAAAATCGAAGCTTTCATAATGAGTAGGACAACATTTTTTGATGGCGGCTGCATGACAACGAAGAGCAAATCTTCATGAACTAGACGAATGATAGAGGAAACAATTTTTCCCTTTTTCTTTTTTCCAACAAATTATAATTTTCTAAAAAATTATGAAAATCTTGTTTGATGCGGAACGACCAGAGATAATTGATGTTTCGACAAACTTCTAAACTTGGATTCTATATTTTCTCTCCCAACCAGGTTTTGATACAAATTGTTAGAAATCGAACAATAACCGAAAAAAGAAAATACGATTTGGGACACCAGATTTATGTGGAAAAATCCTTTCGGGAAAAAATCAAGGGCAGAGAAACAAGTCTACTTTGAAGATTGAAATACAACCGCGAGTTTTGCGACTCTAGTTTACATGAATTTACAGAGAAAACAAAACTCTAATAAGATTCTTAGCATAAACCTAACAGACCTAGTCCATATAGAATTTGGGCCAAACCGAAATCCAGCAGACTAAAATTGAAGAGCATATGATCAATCTTCTTTGTCTAATTAATCTCTCCACCACCACTATATAAATCTGAAGTCTGCTATGTTTTCTGTCAGTGTTGAAGATTTAGCCTATAGTTATCACTGCGGTTTTACCAGAACCAGCAATTATAAGGAGCCTCACTTTCTTCAAAACCTCTTGTTTTATTCTTCAGCAGCATTGGTCTGCAGACTGCTTGGTTTCAGTCCTTTTTGGATTCCCTTCTTCTCCTCTTCAACTGAGTATTTTTTGAGCCCCAAGAGTGCGTTTATAGTGGGAAACCTCATAGTCTTTCTCTTTGTTTCTCCTTCTTCTGGGAGGAGGGATTTCTTAGGGAAAGCCTTCGTAGAAAGTCCTTTAATGGTGGAGACGAGGAACAAGAAGTAAAGAATGACGGGGAGAGTTTGAAAAGTGAGACTGATGATGAACTGAACATAAGGGTGGATGTTGCAAAGGTTAATAGGATAAGGAGGATTGAAGGAAAATTGCTACAATGAAGAACTCCTTTCTTCCCATTCTCATCGTAGCATGGTTTTCCATAAAATAGAACATAAATTTGCTTTAAATCCTAGTTCTCGTCCAATATATGTAAAATTACATGACTGTAACTTATCAGGTTAGACATGAACAACATCTCCATAGTTAGTTCATCTGCCTTAGGGGTGAGCATGGTCCGGTCCGGTCCGGTCTTGAGCCGGAATTGGACCGGACCATGGGATTCGGGAATTTTATCCTGAATCCCAGTACCGGACCGTGCAAAGATCGGGACCAGACCAAAAAATTCGGTCCGGTCCCGGTTTCTCCCATTGTAATGCTGAATATTTAAAAAATAAAAATAAAAAAACAAAAAATTCTGAAATTGCATATAAATTTTTCCAATAAACTCAGCATACATATTTTTACTTGTACTCTTAATCGTAAAGAAATAAAAAATGAAAAGTACCGTGTGCTCGCCGCTCTCAGCGGCATACGCCCATTTTTGAAGGGACGCGTTTTTCGAATGGGTCCCACCCTAACTAAAGCAATTTTTTAAATTTAGTTTTCAGTTTTTTTTCTCTATTAATTGTTAAATATTTATTATTTGTGTAATTAATTCTCTCTCTCTCTCTCTCTCTCTCCTCTCTCTCTCTCTCCTCTCTCTCTCTCTCTCCTCTCTCTCTCTCTCTCTCTCTCTCTCTCTCTCTCTCTCTCTCTCCTCTCTCTCTCTCTCTCTCTCTCCTCTCTCTCTCTCTCTCTCTCTCTCTCTCTCTCTCTCCTCTCTCTCTCTCCTCTCTCTCTCTCTCTCTCTCTCTCTCTCTCTCTCTCTCTCTCTCTCTCTCTCTCTCTCCTCTCTCTCTCTCCTCTCTCTCTCTCTCTCTCTCTCTCTCTCTCTCTCTCTCTCTCTCTCTCTCTCTCTCTCTCTCTCTCTCTCTCTCTCCTCTCTCTCTCTCTCTCTCTCTCTCTCTCTCTCTCTCTCTCTCTCTCTCCTCTCTCTCTCTCTCTCCTCTCTCTCTCTCTCTCTCTCTCTCCTCTCTCTCTCTCTCTCTCTCTCTCCTCTCTCTCTCTCTCTCTCTCTCTCTCTCTCTCTCTCTCTCTCTCTCTCTCTCTCTCTCTCTCTCTCTCTCTCTCTCTCCTCTCTCTCTCTCTCTCCTCTCTCTCTCTCCTCTCTCTCTCTCTCTCTCTCTCCTCTCTCTCTCTCCTCTCTCTCTCTCTCTCCTCTCTCTCTCTCTCTCTCCTCTCTCTCTCTCCTCTCTCTCTCTCTCTCTCTCTCTCTCTCTCTCTCTCTCTCTCTCTCTCCTCTCTCTCTCTCTCTCTCCTCTCTCTCTCTCTCTCTCTCTCTCTCTCTCTCTCTCTCTCTCTCTCTCTCTCTCTCTCTCTCTCTCTCTCTCTCTCTCTCTCTCTCTCTCTCTCTCTCTCTCTCTCTCTCTCTCTCTCTCTCTCTCTCTCTCTCTCTCTCTCTCTCTCTCTCTCTCTCTCTCTCTCTCTCTCTCCTCTCTCTCTCTCTCTCTCTCTCTCTCTCTCTCTCTCTCTCTCTCCTCTCTCTCTCTCTCTCTCCTCTCTCTCTCTCTCTCCTCTCTCTCTCTCTCTCTCCTCTCTCTCTCTCTCTCTCTCTCTCTCTCCTCTCTCTCTCTCTCTCTCTCTCTCTCTCTCTCTCTCTCTCTCTCTCTCTCTCTCTCTCTCTCTCTCTCCTCTCTCTCTCTCCTCTCTCTCTCTCTCTCTCTCCTCTCTCTCTCTCTCTCTCTCTCCTCTCTCTCTCTCTCTCTCCTCTCTCTCTCTCTCTCTCTCTCTCTCTCTCTCTCTCTCTCTCTCTCTCTCTCTCTCTCTCTCTCTCTCTCTCTCTCTCCTCTCTCTCTCTCTCTCTCTCTCTCTCTCTCTCTCTCCTCTCTCTCTCTCTCTCTCTCTCTCTCTCCTCTCTCTCTCTCTCTCTCCTCTCTCTCTCTCTCTCCTCTCTCTCTCTCCTCTCTCTCTCTCTCTCTCTCTCTCTCTCCTCTCTCTCTCTCCTCTCTCTCTCTCTCTCTCTCTCTCTCTCCTCTCTCTCTCTCTCTCTCTCTCTCTCTCTCTCTCTCTCTCTCTCTCTCTCTCCTCTCTCTCTCTCTCTCTCTCTCTCTCCTCTCTCTCTCTCTCTCTCTCTCTCTCTCTCTCTCTCTCTCTCTCTCTCTCTCTCTCTCTCTCTCTCTCTCTCTCCTCTCTCTCTCTCTCTCTCTCTCTCTCCTCTCTCTCTCTCTCTCTCTCTCTCTCTCTCTCTCTCTCTCTCTCTCTCTCTCCTCTCTCTCTCTCTCTCTCTCTCTCTCTCTCTCTCTCTCTCTCTCTCTCTCTCTCTCTCTCTCTCTCTCTCTCTCTCTCCTCTCTCTCTCTCTCTCTCTCTCTCCTCTCTCTCTCTCTCCTCTCTCTCTCTCTCTCTCTCTCTCTCTCTCTCTCTCTCTCTCTCTCTCTCTCTCTCTCTCCTCTCTCTCTCTCTCTCTCTCTCTCTCTCTCTCTCTCTCCTCTCTCTCTCTCTCTCTCTCTCTCTCTCTCTCTCTCTCTCTCTCCTCTCTCTCTCTCTCTCTCTCTCTCTCTCTCTCTCTCTCTCTCTCTCTCTCTCTCTCTCTCTCTCTCTCTCTCTCTCTCTCTCTCTCTCTCTCTCTCTCTCTCTCTCTCTCTCTCTCTCTCTCTCTCTCTCTCTCTCTCTCTCTCTCCTCTCTCTCTCTCTCTCTCTCTCTCTCTCTCTCTCTCTCTCTCTCTCTCTCTCTCTCTCTCTCTCCTCTCTCTCTCTCTCTCTCCTCTCTCTCTCTCTCTCTCTCTCTCTCTCTCTCTCTCTCTCTCTCTCTCTCTCTCTCTCTCTCTCTCTCTCTCTCTCTCTCTCCTCTCTCTCTCTCCCCTCTCTCTCTCTCTCTCTCTCTCTCTCTCTCTCTCTCTCCTCTCTCTCTCTCTCTCTCTCTCTCAGTAAATTACCAATTTCAACCACGAAGTAATTTTTTTTAACAATCAAAACCATAAAGTATCGAAGATGTAACAAAACGACCACGCCGGACAGACGCAAAAATACACCGTCCATCCGGACACTGTTCACATGAACAGTGTTCGGACGGACGGTGTATTTTTGCATCCGTTTGGACTTCGTTTTTCTCTATTTTATAAATTAATTTTTAAAAAATACTAAACGATATTGGATTTACTTAAATTTTATCACATATTCCCAACGTTATGAGAAGATAATCTGAAAAGTTTCGTTGATTTTACAATACTTAGTACGATTTATTATATTTTTTTACGTATGTTTTATAAATAATTCACTAAAATTATAATAAATCGTACAAGTGTTAGAAAATCACAAACATTTTCAAATTATCTTCTCATAACATGGTAAATATGTATAAAAATTTTAAGTAAATCCAATATCGTTTAGTATTTTTTAAAAATTAATTTATAAAACTGATAAAAACGAACGTAAACTGAGTACTGTTCACGTGAACAGTACTCAGTTTACGTTCGTTTTTATCAATTTTATAAATTAATTTTTAAAAAATACTAAACGTATTGGATTTACTTAAAATTGTTATCAGCTCATAATTTTCACTCGTAAGGATATTTCACACAAAATCTCATATTCAATTTTTCATTTTTCTTTTGTTATATTTGCTTAGTTATTGTAGTGAAATCAATTGACTAAACATGAATATATGGATTGAATTAGCCCTGCTTAGACCAGATAAACAGAAACGAACCAATGATTTAGGTCTAGACTACTTATAATCAAACCAATGACTTTATGTATTTTTCTGAAAAAAATTGCGTGATAATGATCTATGTATAAAGTTTCATTTTCAATTAATACAAAGCCTTATGACATAAAATCAAAACCAAAATCAAATGAAATCAGAACATGTTGTATGTGTAAAGATTAGTTTTTTAATTAGATTTTCAACTAAGTTTGCAATTTTGTTTTATCATTTTGAAATTTGTATTACTCAATTTCAATAAATGAGTGAGAGAGTTGGAGGGATAAGAAAGAAAGAGAGAGAAAATCAGATCTGAGTAAATTCAAAGTGAGTAAGAGAGAAAATAAAATAGAGAAAAAGATGAGAGAGATCTCTCGAGAAAAATACTTTTCTTGTAATCTTGGGTAATTTCACGCGCAATGTTGTAGCATTACGAAAATATTTTTTTTTATTCTCTAATAAAAATTCGTTGCTGGAGTTTTGAGCCGTGGACATAGGACGGTTTTTTCAAACCATGTAAATATTGTGTTCTTAATTTCCTCTCAATTCTTCTGTGTTTGACAACAATTGGTGTCGTGAGTGTGGAATAGATCGAGCTTCCAGAAATCACAGAGAAATTCGAAGTTGACAAGTTCATGGGGCGAGAATGATTTTAGTCTATGGCGAGTCAAGATGAAGGCTCTTCTGGTTCTTCAAAAATTGTCATTGCTATTGATCTGGCAGCGTTTGAGAAACTTCAAGTGTCCATAGCGACAAAGCTTCTAGGATAGATTCTAAGGCGCACAGTGCTATTTTGATGTGTTTGGGGGACAAGGTATTAAAGGAGGTCACCGAAGAAGGCTCGCCGATCCTACTTGAAGCTTTATACATGAAATGGTCGTCGGTGAATCATTTGTATTTTAAAAAAAAATTGTACACAATCGCAATTGAGAAATCCAATTACAGTTAATGAAGGAGCTATAAGCTATAAGGCTCAGCTACATAAAACTATTGCTTTATAACGATGTAGGCGGAGTATATTTCCGTTATTAAAGGTGTTAAGGAAGCTCTCTGATTTAGCTTCAGAACTTAGTGTACTGGTTGATGTTCCAACAATTTTTTGTTATAATCATAGTGCAATATATCTGACTAAAAACCCGACATTAAATGATCGATCAAAGTACTTTGACATGAAGTTTCATGTTATTCGAGAGGTTGTTGGTCGGCGTGAAGTGAAAATTTAGAAAATTGATACCAAGAAAAATCCAATGGATATTCTTATGATAGTTCTTTCGGTTACCAAGTTGAAGTTCTGTTTAAACTTGAAATGTGTGAAGGAAGGCTAATCTGTGCAGGAGGAAACTAAGATCTAAATAGCAGCGTGAAAATGTTCAAAATTGGAACCAATAAAAAGAGTGTAAAAATTAGTTTAATAGTTTTTTAATTAGATCTGTAACTAGATTTGCAGTTGTGTTTTATCATTTTGAAATTTGTATTACTTTATTTCAAATATATGAGTGAGAGAGTTAGAGAAAATAAGAAAGAAAGAAAGAAAAGGAAATTCAGAGTAAATAAGAAAGAGAAAAAATAGTGACAGAGATATAACAAAAAACGTTACTTTTTTGGTAATCTTAGGTGATGCTGCGCAGAATGCTGTAGCATTACGAAAATACTTATTTTCTTGATCTCTAATAAAAATTTGCTGCTAGAGTTTTGGGTCGTGAACATATGACGGTTTTGTCAAAACCACGTAAATCCTATCTTCTTGATTTCTTCTTAATTGTTTTTTAATAATTCTCACGTGTTTCACAACCGTATGAGACATTACTTGTTAGGGGTGGGCACCGGCCAGTTTGGTTCGGTCCCGAGCTCAGTCTGAAACCGGACCGTGTTTTTGGGATTTTTTTTTCGAGGATCAGAATCGATCCTGGAAAGGACTGGGACCTGACCGAAAATTCGGTCCGGTCCCTGTTCCTCCCAACCTCTCCTTCTCTCTGTTTTCGAAATTGTGTCATTCTCGGGGTACACAGTATATCTGTCGACTGTCGACTGTCGACTGTCGACTGTCGACTGTCGACTGTCGACTGTCGACTGTCGACTGTCGACTGTCGACTGTCGACTGTCGACTGTCGACTGTCGACTGTCGACTGTCGACTGTCGACTGTCGACTGTCGACTGTCGACTGTCGACTGTCGACTGTCGACTGTCGACTGTCGACTGTCGACTGTCGACTGTCGACTGTCGACTGTCGACTGTCGACTGTCGACTGTCGACTGTCGACTGTCGACTGTCGACTGTCGACTGTCGACTGTCGACTGTCGACTGTCGACTGTCGACTGTCGACTGTCGACTGTCGACTGTCGACTGTCGACTGTCGACTGTCGACTGTCGACTGTCGACTGTCGACTGTCGACTGTCGACTGTCGACTGTCGACTGTCGACTGTCGACTGTCGACTGTCGACTGTCGACTGTCGACTGTCGACTGTCGACTGTCGACTGTCGACTGTCGACTGTCGACTGTCGACTGTCGACTGTCGACTGTCGACTGTCGACTGTCGACTGTCGACTGTCGACTGTCGACTGTCGACTGTCGACTGTCGACTGTCGACTGTCGACTGTCGACTGTCGACTGTCGACTGTCGACTGTCGACTGTCGACTGTCGACTGTCGACTGTCGACTGTCGACTGTCGACTGTCGACTGTCGACTGTCGACTGTCGACTGTCGACTGTCGACTGTCGACTGTCGACTGTCGACTGTCGACTGTCGACTGTCGACTGTCGACTGTCGACTGTCGACTGTCGACTGTCGACTGTCGACTGTCGACTGTCGACTGTCGACTGTCGACTGTCGACTGTCGACTGTCGACTGTCGACTGTCGACTGTCGACTGTCGACTGTCGACTGTCGACTGTCGACTGTCGACTGTCGACTGTCGACTGTCGACTGTCGACTGTCGACTGTCGACTGTCGACTGTCGACTGTCGACTGTCGACTGTCGACTGTCGACTGTCGACTGTCGACTGTCGACTGTCGACTGTCGACTGTCGACTGTCGACTGTCGACTGTCGACTGTCGACTGTCGACTGTCGACTGTCGACTGTCGACTGTCGACTGTCGACTGTCGACTGTCGACTGTCGACTGTCGACTGTCGACTGTCGACTGTCGACTGTCGACTGTCGACTGTCGACTGTCGACTGTCGACTGTCGACTGTCGACTGTCGACTGTCGACTGTCGACTGTCGACTGTCGACTGTCGACTGTCGACTGTCGACTGTCGACTGTCGACTGTCGACTGTCGACTGTCGACTGTCGACTGTCGACTGTCGACTGTCGACTGTCGACTGTCGACTGTCGACTGTCGACTGTCGACTGTCGACTGTCGACTGTCGACTGTCGACTGTCGACTGTCGACTGTCGACTGTCGACTGTCGACTGTCGACTGTCGACTGTCGACTGTCGACTGTCGACTGTCGACTGTCGACTGTCGACTGTCGACTGTCGACTGTCGACTGTCGACTGTCGACTGTCGACTGTCGACTGTCGACTGTCGACTGTCGACTGTCGACTGTCGACTGTCGACTGTCGACTGTCGACTGTCGACTGTCGACTGTCGACTGTCGACTGTCGACTGTCGACTGTCGACTGTCGACTGTCGACTGTCGACTGTCGACTGTCGACTGTCGACTGTCGACTGTCGACTGTCGACTGTCGACTGTCGACTGTCGACTGTCGACTGTCGACTGTCGACTGTCGACTGTCGACTGTCGACTGTCGACTGTCGACTGTCGACTGTCGACTGTCGACTGTCGACTGTCGACTGTCGACTGTCGACTGTCGACTGTCGACTGTCGACTGTCGACTGTCGACTGTCGACTGTCGACTGTCGACTGTCGACTGTCGACTGTCGACTGTCGACTGTCGACTGTCGACTGTCGACTGTCGACTGTCGACTGTCGACTGTCGACTGTCGACTGTCGACTGTCGACTGTCGACTGTCGACTGTCGACTGTCGACTGTCGACTGTCGACTGTCGACTGTCGACTGTCGACTGTCGACTGTCGACTGTCGACTGTCGACTGTCGACTGTCGACTGTCGACTGTCGACTGTCGACTGTCGACTGTCGACTGTCGACTGTCGACTGTCGACTGTCGACTGTCGACTGTCGACTGTCGACTGTCGACTGTCGACTGTGGAAGTAGTAGCGGAGGAACATGAAAAAACGTTTCTGGTTTTTTTTGTTCAACCCAACAATCCCATCATCATCTCTGATTAATCAACCAACCAATCAACAACAAATTAACTCTAATTTATCACCCAACATCAAAGTAAAAAACAATTAGCCCTAAGTTTTTACTTCCACGAAATTTACACAATACAGAACATACAATGAGTGAGCACTCGATCATACGATCACCACAGGAGACGGAGATGGAGCGTTGCGTCTTGTGAATCGG
This sequence comes from Begonia masoniana, assembly GCA_022432975.1. Taxonomy (NCBI): domain Eukaryota; kingdom Viridiplantae; phylum Streptophyta; class Magnoliopsida; order Cucurbitales; family Begoniaceae; genus Begonia; species Begonia masoniana. The sequence goes on from CM039507.1 coordinate 3,766,439, forward strand.
AGGACTCGATCATACGATCACCACAGGAGTCGGAAGCAGGATGCCGGTCGCTGGGGACGGGCATCGCTCGGGAGTTGCGAATAAGACTTCGGGTCTCGCTAGTTCAGATTCGAAGTCGAAGCTTCAGTCTTCTCCAGACTCTGAACTCTGAAGTTCAATGTTCAGTTTAATAAAGGGTTCAGCTGAACCGTTCAGTAAAAATTAGTGGGAGGGTTTTTTTTTTTTTTTTTTTTTTTTTTTTTTTTTTTTTTTTTTTTTTTTTTTTTTTTTTTTTTTTTTTTTTTTTTTTTTTTTTTTTTTTTTTTTTTTTTTTTTTTTTTTTTTTTTTTTTTTTTTTTTTTTTTTTTTTTTTTTTTTTTTTTTTTTTTTTTTTTTTTTTTTTTTTTTTTTTTTTTTTTTTTTTTTTTTTTTTTTTTTTTTTTTTTTTTTTTTTTTTTTTTTTTTTTTTTTTTTTTTTTTTTTTTTTTTTTTTTTTTTTTTTTTTTTTTGTTTTTTTTTTGGAATAGACTGGAAAACACACGGAGTGAACCGAATTGTCAGTTCAGGTCATAGGTCGGTTCGATTTCGATCTCAAACCTGAAACCGAAAGGTCCCAAACTCGAACATAACCGAACCGAACCGTGCCCAAACCTAATTACACAATGTCACGATGGTAGTTAAACTTGAAAAAAATGCTAGTAACAATAGAACTAACTAAGACTTTTAAGCAAGCTATTAATAAGTTACTAATGTTTACACCACTATTATTGTCTAATTTAGCCACTCATGGAGATCCGTTAGGAAGTCATAACACTAAAAAAAAAAATACATACAAAAATTTGTTCAAGTGAGACATGGAACAACCTTGATGTATAATGTTACAACATATTCCAAAGTATCTCACTAAACCATGTCGCTCGTTTCAAATTAAATTATGATTTTAATTTAATATAAATTTTAATATTATTAAAACAATTGATACAAGTAAAATAATAAGAAACCTAATTTTATTAAATTTCGAACAACAGACAACATTGATAATTTTTCACTGTTTTAGCAATTTGTCAGCTTTATTTAATAATAATTGGTTGTATCTCACATTCAAACCTTTAATGCTTTATAATAAATTAATTGGTTGTATATAAGATTCCTACAATGTAATTTGTAATTAATTATTATTTAAAACGAATAACGTGCAATGAACCATCTAGCCTGATTTACCAACTCCGGATAGCATAAACTAATATTTAAGGATCATTGCCGATGCGCTTATTGCAAATGAATTTTACAAGACAATATGATTACGAGTCATTTAGTGGCGTGTAAAATTGCTCGAGATCCACGAAAAAATTTAACAAATTGAGTGACAAAACAAGTGTGTGCTTTTGTTGATAGGCTCGATATTGAGACTAAGCATGGTATAAGTCAATTTGTTGTTAAGAAAATGAGAAACAAATAATCATGGATTCTTATTAGGATTTGTTAAAAAATTATCAGTATTGTTAGATGTATTATTTTAAAAAAAAATTAACGTGTCAAATAACTATTGGTGCAATTAATGCAATAAATTATAAAAAATAATTTATTAATATTAATTACGTTATAATTGTATCAAATTTTATTAAGCATTTAATGTCGGCTTGGATGAGGCGGAGAAAGAGAATTTGAAATCTTTGGACTTGGATGATGACACGTATTGTGGGGCCCGAAAATCGGTTGTATTTGGATGCACACGTGCACATGAATCAGACGCACCCCTTCCCCTATTTATAGTTAATTAATATTTTTAATCTAATAATTTAATACTTAATTCCATTAAATTAAATTAATTTTTTTATTGTTTTAAAATAATAAGATTAAGTAATTTATTATTTTTGTAATTACTTTAATAATTAGGATTAGAGAGTCTAATTAGTAGATTAGTAGATTATGGTTTCCAACCCTATTACAAGTCTCCTTCCTCTTCCCTCACTACAACTGCTTCAATGGAGATCCAGCTTTCATCAAACTTTCTCTCTCTATCCTTTTGACCTATATTTTGCTGCGAGAACGTGTATGTATAATCAATGCATGGATGAACAATCGGCTTTTTGGGGATTTTCGTGTTTTGTCATTTCAGGGTTTCGACGATTTCCCCTCTGCCATTTTTGTCTCTTCGGAGCTTCTGCCGCCTCTGCGAATGCCTCTCGCTGTCTGTGTGCGCCTTGTGCTTTTCTCTCTCTCTCTCTCTCTCTCTCTCTCTCTCTCTCTCTCTCTCTCTCTCTCTCTCTCTCTCTCTCTCTCTCTCTCTCTCTCTCTCTCTCTCTCTCTCTCTCTCTCTCTCTCTCTCTCTCTCTCTCTCTCTCTCTCTCTCTCTCTCTCTCTCTCTCTCTCTCTCTCTCTCTCTCTCTCTCTCTCTCTCTCTCTCTCTCTCTCTCTCTCTCTCTCTCTCTCTCTCTCTCTCTCTCTCTCTCTCTCTCTCTCTCTCTCTCTCTCTCTCTCTCTCTCTCTCTCTCTCTCTCTCTCTCTCTCTCTCTCTCTCTCTCTCTCTCTCTCTCTCTCTCTCTCTCTCTCTCTCTCTCTCTCTCTCTCTCTCTCTCTCTCTCTCTCTCTCTCTCTCTCTCTCTCTCTCTCTCTCTCTCTCTCTCTCTCTCTCTCTCTCTCTCTCTCTCTCTCTCTCTCTCTCTCTCTCTCTCTCTCTCTCTCTCTCTCTCTCTCTCTCTCTCTCTCTCTCTCTCTCTCTTCACTATATTTTCAGGTAAATCCATATTTTCCTTTTCCATTTTCATAAATTTTCTTTCCCGAATCTCTAGAACGACCGATGGTTCTACCTCGCACTATGCTCCGTTTTTCAAGACAACTATTATCGGCATAATTGCTTTTCATTCCTTCGATTTTTATGCTATCATGCTCTTCTGATTGAGTATTCTAGTGTCTTGAGTTTTCCTCTTTCGCTCTTCGCTTTTTGGAGTTCGATTCCTTTTCGGTTTTTTGCGCTTCTTTTGCATTTCGTCTTCTGCTTCAAACTCTCCGTTGCTTTGCCTCTTTTCGGGATAAGTCCAAGAGCTGACCAGTTCATCCTCGTGAGTTTTGCTCATTTTTGAGTCAAACTAGACCTACTTGTTCAGATCGACCGCTATTGTTTGACCGATTTTATTTCATTGATGTGATGTGTTCCTGTTTTTTTATTTCATATTTTCACCTTCTTCCGTTAACTAACGCAGGTTTTTGATTTCTGTGTTCGACTTTCTGAGCTGCGACTCTCGCTCGCCTTTGCAATTCATTTTCCTGAGCGACTAGCGGTTGATTATTCCTCGCACTTTTTTTTTCTGCTTGAATAAAATCAACGAGTTTCGGCTTTCCGATGATGAGAGTTTTTTCAACTCGGCGGATTTCGGTTATTGTATCGACGATTGTCTTCCTCCTGCTAATTATGGTTGCGGTTTTTACAGGTACGGAATCTTCCTCGCTATTCTTTTTGTGCATTTTGCTGAATGCGCTTTGGTTAGCCTCTCTTTCACCGACATCGGGGACTCAACCGTTGTTAATTTATTTGATTGTTCTGCTTTTTTTCGTCCACTACCGACACTGAAAATAATGATTTCGTTGTTTCGTTCTCTTTTACATTCCTCGTTCTGGATTCCGTTTTTCAGGTATGGGAAATGAGAGAGGCACGCTGAATATAAGCTTCCTTAGTCATGAGGCTGTAAACAACGCGCTAAGAGCTCCACACCGCAAGCTTCTTCGTAGTAAGACGGAGTCCAAACCTGCTAAGTCAGGTAAGTAATTTCATCAAAATTTCTCTGATGATTTTGTTCTCATTTAAATCGGATTGACTATGCTGGAAGGTGATATTGAGTTTCTAATTCTCTAATCTTGTATGATTTGATTGTTGTTTTTTCGCTGGAAAAGCTGAGATGTGTTGATCTGATTTGTTTGAAAACGATATTTCTCAGACGGTGTTTATGGTTCATAGACATGCGAGTATGGCTGCTATGTCAGATACGCACGCTCCCATTTCTTTAGGGTTTGTGTTGATGTGCGCATCTTTTCCACGAAAATACTGTTTAGATTTGGATATCTTTGCCATCACCATTTTCAATCATTTTACTTGCTTGAAAATATGACTCCTGTGATTAGTCGAGATCACATCCAAGATTTCAGAAGAAAAAAAAAAAACCCAATGATTCTGCTTCTAAATGGTAGAAGAGCTGCCTAAGAGAAAATGGAAATTGCAGAAGTTTTTGGTTTATAGTCATTAGAGCCTTTGGTTGAAATTCATTATCAGGAAAGGAAAGTAGCTGGGAAGAAAACGGGTACATTCATTAAAAAGAGCTAAAGCATATGAAACGTCTATCCTTCTTGTCAACTTTTTTGAATCGATTTTAATGCTCTTACGATTCTTTATAGCTTCTCGTGAATACCATCCAAAATGAATTCTTTTATCTGTAAAAACCTCCTCTGCAATGGGTCTAAATATATTTTCAATATTGTAATGTTTACTCTCGAATTAATGGCATATCCCTTTTCTTGTTTTGTGTGCTTTGCATTTGCACAGACACGGCAATGGAAGAACCCGCCAGGCTGTGGGGAGAAAAGTGTAGCAGATCGGACATTTTGATCAACCAAGGCCCCACTTCTCCACTCCCTACCGGCATCCCGACTTACACAGTGGAGATTATGAACGTCTGCGTTAGTGGGTGTGACATTTCCGGCATTCACATGAGCTGTGGTTGGTTCAGCTCCGCTCATGTTGTCAACCCAAAGGTCTTCAAACGCCTCCGCTACAATGACTGTCTCGTAAACGACGGGAAGCCGCTCCTCAATGGCGGCACGATATCCTTTCAATATGCGAACACCTTCTCCTACCCACTTTCTGTCTCTGCGGTCATCTGCACTTGAGCAGAAGAGTAACCCGCAACTGCAACGACACGTCCTCTCTGGTATTATTACTCTCTTTTGGGTAGTTGTGCTGTTGGTCTAGACGTTTGAGGTACGAGCACTACGGGGTTGCATCAATGGAGGGTAAGAGTGGAACGCCAGTAGAAGCTGTAAAGGATGTTTTGTTTTTGGTGGGAGGAGGGGAGGTGTTGCTATTGGGTAGAGAATTACACGATTTTGATTTTTTCCTTATTGGGTTGGCGTAAATAGTTATACACAATTTTAAAAGTTGATGCAATTTTCTTTTTTTTTTTTTCTTACTTGTTAATATAATATTTTATTATTATATTTAAAATGCCAACATAAGATTATTAGTGGAACATACCTTGCGTTTGTCATAAGCCCAGTATTACTCTTCAATTTCATGTTCCCGAAGTCATCTTCAATACTGTATACAAACAAAATCAAACAACTTAGCTAACTTTACGTAGAAACAGAAACTACAATTCTATCTTCTTTTGACAATCACAAAAAATATTTATTTTTTCTACCCAAAAATAGAATTTCAGACATTTTTTCACTTTCCAAAAACCTTTTTAAATTATTTATTTTTTCTAGTGCCACATAGCTCATATTTCAGCGTTGCAACGCCTTTTACAAAATGATCAGTGTCAAAGGATTCATTACGGGTAGTCGTGGCGCTAGCTTCTTATTTAAAGAGGGACAGCCTCTCTACCGGCTTACGGTCAAAGCCATTAGACAAAGCCTGCGAGACGACCACATGTAAACACAGGCCAAGCCTGCCGCCTGGTCTAAGGTCGAGCCAAACCCAAAACTTGCTAGGCTTGAGTCAACTTGCTGGCCTTAGGCCATTTGATGACATAAATGATATGTTCTTGGAAGCTACTTTTATAAAATAATGTTATTATCAATTTAATTGTTCTTAACGTATGCTCATATTTACTCTTAAGAAGTTTTGTTTGGGCTTTGAATTGCGCCCATATAAACCATGATCTGGCCCCATATATTCTGCAAAAGTCCAATTCTTAGCGGCCAGAACCGGGAGCTTCAGTCTTATATAGACCAGATGATGATGATGGCGTAGTTGTATTTTCTTATCCTCTTGACCAGAAAACAGGAGTAAGAAATCAAATAATGGCTGCTGGTATTTCAGGGTCTGTGGGGCTATGCCTTCCGTGCGCTCTCAAGCTTTCCGCCAGACCAACTTCGCGCTCTTCTGCTGTTTGCTCTGTCAAAATGGCTGTCTCCCTCGACGAGAAGAAGAAGAATTTCACCTTGAAAAAGTCTGAGGAGGCTTTCAATGCTGCTAAGGTGCTTTTACCCTCTTTTTGTACTTTTTTGCTCTGCAAACGTGATTTCTTTTGCTGTTGGATGGCAATGAAGCTAGGATGATAAAAACGTGTTGCCTGTTTTCGATTGATCCGGATTTGCATCGTTTTCATTGACCATATCATAAAGGGTTTCTATTAGATCACGTCCAGTCTTTATTTAGCTTTAGATTTCCATGAATTCGATTCGGAAATTTTAATTGAATCGCCACAAAATTCTTAGTCTGTTTTAACCAGTCTTCCTAATTGAAAACTGGATGTGTTGAGTTTATAACTATTCAAGCACTCTCCCCTTGCTCGCCAGTTTTACCGGTCGATCTTTATCCAATGTGGTTGGTAATGAGGGGAGTTATAAACAATGCAATTAGCTTTGAGTAATGTGGGACAATTTAAAAATTTTACTGGAAGGTTTTTTATGAGTAATTTTCAAGTCCAAGAACTGGTATTTCACTATTTCGATGGAAGTTTTTATTGGTATCGTTTGAAGATGGAAATTACTTAAGATAGATTGTTCAATTCAAGTTATCCCGTGCAAGGTTGAGTCTTATATGTATTCAATATTATACCATATGACCAAATTGAAGAATTGAAGAGCAAAACTGTAACGATCCCTTTTTCCAGCAAGATATTGTCCGCTCTGGGGATTGGGTCGTAGCCCAATATCCTCCCCTCACGGCTTTGTTTGGCGAGAACTTCTCGGAAGGTCACCCAACCTGGAATTGCTCTCGCCGAAGCACTTTTAACTTCGGAGTTCTTATGGGATCCGTTGTCAATTGTGCTACAAAACGCGTCTTTCTATATTGGGAGGGTCTCTTTACATATGTTTCATTTCCACATACATCCTCAAGCGACATGGGATATTGACGACCCCACTTTCAACGACCGAACCCTCCGACCCAACCCTCTGGGATCCGCGGAATTTTCATTGAACCTCCAGCCCAACCCTCTGGGATCCGCGGAGTTTTAACCCATCTCCGACCCCAAACAATCGGGCACTGCTTCTGAGGCGGAGAATGGGTGGTTCCACCACATACGTGTCAAGTCGAGTCATCACAATCACCCCCCCTCGGGAGCCCAACGTCCTCGTTGACCACATTTCCGGTTGGGTACAGGCTCTGATACCATTTGTAACGACCCATTTTCCCAGTAAGATATTGTCCGCTCTGGGGATTGGGCCGTAGCCCAATATCCTCCCCTCACGGCTTTGTTTGGCGAGAACTTTCCGGAAGGTCACCCAACCTAGAATTGCTCTCGCCGAAGCACTTTTAACTTCGGAGTTCTTATGGGATCCGTTGTCAATTGTGCTCCAAAACGCGTCTTGCTAAATTGGGAGGGTCTCTTTACATATGTTTCATTTCCACATACATCCCCAAGCGATGTGGGATATTGACGACCCCACTTTCAACGACCGAACCCTCCGGCCCAACCCTCTGGGATCCGGGGAGTTTTCGTTGAACCCTCTGGCCCAACCCTCTAGGATCCGCAGAGTTTTAACCCATCTCCGACCCCAAACAATCGGGTACTGCCTCTGAGGCAGAGAATGTGTGGTTCCACCACATACGTGTCAAGTCGGGTCATCACAAAAACGTTTTCAGAAGAAAATAAAATTGCCGTGTCATTTACATGAATACAACAGCCACTATAAAGACTACCTCTCCCGAAATATTTAATAAGAGTAGGTGTAAATTAAAATGAAGAGACAACTATATGAATGAGTGCAGTGAAAAAACAATAGAGAAACTAGAGCTACGTGCAGCTCTTTAATTTTTCAGACAAATCATTTACGAAGGGGAACCCACATAGGCGGATCTCAATAAACTCCCCTTCCGGCTCATGTGGTGGGCTCTGAAAAACCCGTCTTTTGACGACAAACCTCGAGCTTCTCCTTCGGCAAAGGCTTCGTCAACATATCTGAACCGTTTTCACTGGTGTGAACTTTTGCCAAATGCAATTGTTTTGTCTCGAGCAAGTCTCAAACCCAATGATATCTCACACCAATGTGCTTGGACCTCGAATGAAATGACGAATTCTTGGAAAGGTGATTGCGCTCTGGCTATCGCTAAACACAACGTATTTCTCTAGGTGTAAACCCAATTCCTCAAGAAATCTCTTCATCCACAAAGCCTCCTTGCAACTTTCAGTAAGTGCAATGTACTCAGCTTCTGTGGTGGATAGTGCAACACAATCTTGCAGTTTCGATTACCAAGACACAACTCCCCCTGCAAAAATCATCAAGAATCTAGAAATAGATCTCCTGGAATCAACGTCACCGGCCATATCTGAATTGGTATAACCAACTAGCATAGGATCACTGCCGCCGAAACACAAACACAACTTGGAAATGCCTCGGAGATATCTGAGTATCCACTTCACTGCTTTCCAGTGTTCTTTGCCAGGATTGGAGAGGAAACGGCTAGCTGCACCAACAGAATGAGCAAATATCGGGTCGAGTACAAACCATGGCGAACATTAAACTGCCAACTGCAGACGCATAAGAAACTCGACTCATGTCTGCCTTGTCTTTTTCACTTATAGGACATTGCTCCAAATTGAGCTTGAAGTGACCTGCAAGTGGAGAACGCACAGCTTTGGCCTTGCTCATGTTGAACTTTTTAAGTATCTTCTTGATGTAGTCTTCTTCAGACAACCACAGTTTCTCATTCTTCCTGTCACGAGTAATCTTCATACCCAGTATCTTCTTTGCAGCACTCAAGTCTTTCATCGCAAAAGGCTTGCTCAACTCTCCCTTCAACTTGGCAATATTGCTAGAGTCATGGCCTATGATCAATATATCGTCAACATACAAGAGAAGAATAATGAAGTCATCATCTGAATACCTCTCGGTAAACACAGAGTGATCTGACGATATCTGGCTATACACATGACTCACCATGAAAGATTCAAACTTATTGTACCATGTCGGGCTGCTCCATATAAATCTCTTATCCGCCTATGTGGGTTCCCCTCCGTAAATGATTTGTCTGAAAAATTAAAGAGCTGCACGTAGCTCTAGTTTCTCCATTGTTTTTCACTGCACTCATTCATAGAGTTGTCTTCCTATTTTAATTTATACCTACTCCTATTAAACATGTCAGGAGAGGTAGTCGTTATAATGACTGTTGTATTCATATAAATAACACGGCAATTCTATTTTTCTTCTGAAAACGTTTTGCTCTTCAATTATTCAACGAGTATTAGAGAACTTTATGAAGAACAGAGAAGAGGTTTGTCTTCTTCACGCGAAGCAGAAAACAGAGAGAGGGATAGCCGCCCGCCGTGTCGCCACCGTCCGCGAAGAACAAAATCGAAGCCCTAGGTGAGGGCACCGTCCGACAAAGAGTGACCTACGAGAGAGAGCTGTAGAGCGCGCATCTGAGGAGAAGGGAGCGCCGCCGCGAAGAGTGAAGAAGCCGATCTGTTATGTTCAGAGTTGCCAACCACCGCCTGCAGCAAGCTGAAGCCGACGCACAGAAAAGCGTCGCCTGAGAAAATGCTGTCGACGTTGAACGCTCCCGAGCGCGAACAGTCGAGCGAATCTCTTGATAGAAATCCGTGCAGAGTATTGATGAACGTCGAACCTTCGCCGTCTGCCAAACTCCGATCCTACTAGAATGGAATAATCGAAAATATTAGGGCAAGGTGTTGGTTTAAATATTTTGGGCTCGGATAATTTATTCGACAGATTTATTCAGAAAATTTTTTGAGGTGAAATTCTAAAATTATTTGGGCGGATTTATTCTGATAGTTTGTGGGAGTCATGAAGAGGAACCCGAGTCGGATGGTTACGTTGAACGGCTCCAACTATTATGTGTGGAAAGAGAAGATGGATGATCTTCTCTATGTGAAAGATTATTATCTGCCTGTGTTTACTGGTGCGAAGCCAGCGGCTAAGTTTGACGTCAAATGAGAATTGTGTCATCGTCAAGTGTGTGGTTACATTTGGCAGTGGGTAGATAATAATGTCCTCAACTATGTCAGTGAGAAAAAGAATGCTCAGAGCTTGTGGAAAAAGCTTGAGGAGTTGTATGCTCGGAAGACCAGCAATAACAAATTGTTTCTGATTATGCAACTTTTAGGGTTAAAGTATCAGAATGAAAAAGCAATGACCGATTACCTGAATACATTCCAGAGAATTATAAATCAGCTAGCTGGAATGAAAATCAAGTTTGATGAAGAGGTTCAGGGGTTGATACTTCTTGGTACTTTACCAGACTCGTGGGAGACATACAGAATGTCGTTATCTAACTCCGCTCAAGATGGTATTTTTGGCTATGGATGTAGTCAAGAGTAGTGTTCTGAACGAGGAGATGAGAAGAAAGTCGACAGGTTCTTCTTCACAGTCTGACGTTTTAGTCACCGAAAACTGGGGAATAAGTCAAAGCAAAGGTCCGGGCAATAGAAACCGAAGTCAAAGCAAGTTGAGAAAATACGCAAATTTTGAGTGTCATCATTGTGGCACAAAGGGACACATCAATAAATTTTGTCGAAAGTTTCTATTAGAGAATTCGAATGCCAAAGGAAAGGAAAAAAAGACCGAAGAGGGTGACACAGGCGAGAAGGTAGCCACGGCCACCGAGGAGTTCCTTATTGTGTACGACAGAGATGTCGTCAATTTCACTTGCCAAGATACAAGTTGGGTGATTGATAGTGGCGCTTCGATACATGCTATTTCACGTAGGAATTTCTTCACGACTTACACTTTTGGTGACTTTGGAAGTGTAAGGATGAGAAATGATAGCGTTTCAAAAATCATTGGTATGGGAGACGTGTGTTTGGAGACCGACATTGACAACACACTAGATTTGAGAGGTGTGAAGCACATTCCTGAGGAACACTCTTGAAAGCTACTCGAGTCTGCTTGCCTGCCAAACAATGAACACACCGCTTTAGAGAGCCATTTTTCATACCTGATAGTAGTTTCTTCTTGTCTAGAATCATCAATCATTTTTCGCCCACATGGCTAAGCTAGTTGTGCTAAAGTTCTACAGTATCTTCATCGTTCACCACATAAACTGTGGAATCCGCAATCTTTGCGTGCATCACATATCATGAGGTACATTTTTCTCCCCTCGCCACAATCAAAGAGCCTTTAAAGAGCTTCCATTTTTCATCCCAAAAACTGTTGCCAAACCCTTCATCGTCGAGCTTGTCAGTCGAGATCAGATTCATGCGTATGTCGGGAATGTGCTTCACACATCTAAAAACCAAAGTGTTGCCGATGTCGGTCTCCAAACACAAGTCTCTCATACCAATGGTTTTTGCAACGCTATCATTTCTCATCCTTACACTTCCAAAGTCACCAGAAGTGTAAGTCGTGAAGAAATCTCTCGGCAAAGTAGCATGTATCGAAGCTCCACTATCAATCACCCAACTTATATCTTGGCAAGTGGGATTGACGACATCTTTGTCGCACACAATGAGGAACTCCTCGGTGGCCGCGGCTACCTTCTCGCCTTTGTCACCCTCTTTGGTCTTTCTTTCCTTTCCCTTGACATTCGAATTATCTCGTAGAAACTTTCGACAAAATTTCTTGATGTGTCCCTTTATGCCACAATGATGACACTCAATATTTGCATATTTTTTCGACTTGCTTTGACTTCGGTTTCTATTGCCCGGACCTTTGCTTTGACTCCTTCCCCAGTTTTCGGTAACTAAAACGTCAGACTGTGAAGAAGAACCTGTCGACTTTCTTCTCATTTTCTAGTTCAAAACACTACTCTTGACTACATCCATAACCAAAATATCATCTTGAGCGGAGTTAGATAACGACATTTTGTATGTCTCCTACGAGTCCGGTAAAGTACCAAGAAAAATCAACCACTGAACTTCTTCATCAAACTTGATTTTCATTACAGCCAGCTTATTTATAATTCCCTGGAATGTATTCAGGTGATCAGTCATTGTTTTTCCATTTTGATACTTCAACCCTAAAAGTTGCTTAATCAGAAACAATTTGTTGTTGCCGGTCTTCCAAGCATACAACTCCTTAAGTTTTTGTCACAAGTTCTGAGCATTCTTGTTCTCACTGACATGGTTGAAGACATTATCATCTACCAATTGCCAAATGTAACCACACACTTGACGATGATACAATTCTCATTTGACGTCAAACTTAGCCGCTGGCTTCACACCAGTAAACACAGGCAGATAATAATCTTTCACATAGAGAAGATCATCCATCTTCTCTTTTCACACATGATAGTTGGAGCCGTTCAACGTAACCATTCGACTCGGACTCTCTATGACTCCGACAAACTATCAGAATAAATCTGCCTAAATAATTTCAGAATTTCACCTCAAAATATTTTCTGACTAAGTTATCCGAACTCAAAATATTTGAACCAACAACCTTGCCCTAATATTTTCGATTATTCCACTCTGGCAGGATCAGAGTTCGGCAGACAGTGAAGGTTCGACGTTCAGTAATACTCTGAACGGATTTTATGTCAAGAGATTCACTCGACTGTTTGCGCACGGGAGCGTTCAACGTCGACGGCATTTTCTCAGGCAACGCCCTTCTGTGTGTCGGCTTCAGCTTGCTGTGGGGGGTGGTTGGCAACTCTGAACAGAACAGATCGGCTTCTTCACTCTTCGAGGCGGCGCTCCCTTCTCCTCAGATGTACGCAGGCAGCTCCCTCTCGGAGCTCGCTCTTTGTCGGACGGTGCCCTCACCTAGGGCTTCAGTTCTGTTCTTTGCGAACGGCAGCGACACGACAGGCGGCTATCCCTCTCTCTTTTTCCTGCTTCGCATGAAGAAGGGAAACCTCTTCTCTATTCTTCACAAAGTGCTATGACACCAGTTGAAGAATTGAAGAGCAAAAGTTTTTAGAAGAAAATAGAATTGTCGTGTCATTTACATGAATACAACAGCCATTATAAATATTACTTCTCCCGACATGTTTAATAGGAGTAGGTATAAATTAAAATGGGGAGACAACTCTATGATAGGGTGCAGTGAAAAACAATGGAGAAACTAGAGCTACGTGCAGCTCTTTAATTTTTCAAACAAATCATTTACGGAGAGGAACCATATGGGCGGATCTCAATACAAATCTCTATGAACTATTCATCTTTATGTAAAATATACTCTAAGATCTGAAAATTAGTTGAAAAAACATTCATTTATCACTCAATTAATGGGGGAATTGAATCCTGGATCTCCGCCGTGGAAAATTGAAGACTGGCTAACATGCATTTCTCAGTTTCTCTAATTGAAGACTGATAACAGTGAAACAAAACCCTGCATTTCCATTTCATTTACTTCTAATCTACTGATTAATAGTACTTCTTTATATAGATAATCGACCTTTGGTTGTTCAAATTTTTCATTCCTTGACTTGATTTTGGTTCATGAATGATTCTGCTAGGAGCTTATGCCAGGAGGAGTGAATTCCCCTGTTCGTGCCTTTAAATCTGTTGGCGGACAACCGATAGTAATTGACAGCGTCAAAGGGTCCCATATGTGGGATATCGATGGAAATGAATACATAGACTATGTTGGTTCTTGGGGACCGGCAATAATCGGACACGCAGATGATGAGGTACAAACTCTTATCTCGTCCAATACATGATCATTGTATGGAGCTTGCTAATGGCCGACGTACTTTTCATATTGTTTGGAAATAAATTGAGTAATTTAGGAAATAGTATGAGGGGAGATAATTATAAAAAGAGGGGAAAGAGTGAATGGAGCATCATTGAAACATTTTCTACATAATAGAATTTTGCATTAGGAGTAGGAGTCTGAGCTCTTGGGGGTTTCCCGGGCTTGTGGAGTAGGGTAGTTTTTGAGTCAACCATTGTTGTTCGACTTGTGGGTGATTTGTTCTTAGTTGGTTTCTATTTTTCCGTAAATATTTTGTAATGGGTTTCAATGCTCATCGTATATAGTTCCAATTTTTATGTGTTACCTGGTCAAAATCCAGGTTCTTGCAGCCCTTGCTGAAACAATGAAGAAAGGAACCAGCTTTGGTGCTCCTTGTCTTCTAGAAAATGTTTTGGCAGAGATGGTGATATCGGCCGTACCAAGTATAGAAATGGTTCGGTTTGTTAACTCCGGAACTGAAGCGTGCATGGGAGTGCTACGCCTAGCCCGTGCTTTCACCGGAAAACAGAAGATCATCAAATTTGAGGGCTGCTACCACGGTCATGCAGATCCGTTTCTTGTCAAGGCCGGGAGTGGAGTTGCTACATTAGGCCTTCCCGACTCTCCGGGCGTTCCGAAGGGAGCTACCTCAGAGACTCTAACCGCTCCATACAATAATTTTTCTGCAGTGGAGGATCTATTCAAAACCCACAAAGGAGAAATTGCAGCAATTATACTCGAACCGGTTGTTGGAAACTCCGGCTTCATTCCCCCAAGTCCTGATTTTCTCAATGCCATGCGCAAAATCACCAAAGAAAACGACGCTCTTCTCATCTTCGACGAGGTTATGACAGGGTTCCGCATTTCTTACGGCGGAGCTCAGGAGTACTTTAAAATAACTCCAGATTTGACTACTTTGGGGAAGATAATCGGAGGTGGATTACCAGTAGGAGCATATGGAGGGAAGAAAGAGATAATGGAGATGGTGGCTCCGGCCGGACCCATGTACCAAGCTGGGACCTTGAGTGGAAACCCATTAGCAATGACTGCCGGTATACATACCCTGAAGAGGCTGCAGGAAGCTGGAACTTATGAGTATCTAAACAAAATAACCGGAGAACTAGTACAGGGAATTTTAGAGGCGGGCAAGAAGACGGGCCATGAAATTTGTGGGGGCCACATTAACGGGATGTTCGGGTTTTTCTTCACCGAAGGCCCTGTTTATAATTTTGACGATGCCAAAAAGAGCGATACGGCAAAATTTGCCAAATTTTATCAGGGAATGTTGAGGGAAGGAGTGTATCTTGCTCCCTCACAGTTTGAAGCCGGCTTTACGAGCTTGGCGCATTCTTCCCTCGATATCCAACAAACTGTAGCTGCAGCCGAGAAGGTTTTAAAGATGTTGTAGATGAGACCGGTATTGATTTTTTCCAATTTTACTTGTAGTGTTATTGCCTGTAAAGATGTTGTAGATGAGACCGGTATCCATTTTTTCCAATTTTACTAGTAGTTGTCTGTTTGTAATTGCGTTGAAGCCTGGCTTGGTGGTCACTTGGAGAGTTTCTGTGTTTTCGGAACAAGATGTTTGTGTCTTGTTTTGTGTAGAATCTGTTGTTAAATGTTTGATTTTTGTAGATTATTGAAATAATAGGGGATTGCCATTTACGATCTTTCTCAATTTTAGTCATTGTTCTTGTACAATTGGCAACAAAGAGTGAGTTAAACTTAAACTCTCCCCTGAAATCATGCATTCTGATAAAATCATACATATTTCGAGCCTAAGATAGCTCTAACATAAAGTTAAATCAAATCTTCCTGTGTTACTCAGACAAACTGCTGTTAGATTAAAGACAAATATAAAGTCATCAGTCAGCTCGGCAGTGGGCAAGGTCAGCCAGCCTCAACCGAAGACCAGGTCAGGCCAACCCAGTCTATAGACATTAGGCCCACGCTTGTTCTGACGGGCCGTGGCCCTGACCAATTCTACGGTCTTGTTCTAGGTGCAAGAGTACCATTTGCAAAAAATAATACAAGACATTATGGCCGCGTCACGGGACAAGAATGCTACAGCAGTGGTGCCAGTTTTTTCGGGTCATAGATCACATTGCTAATCATTTTCTAATCTTTATACTTGTCACAAATCTAGCAATCGGTGCTAGCCTAAAGCTAGCAGCCAGAAGGTGGGCAAACGGTCGAAAGGAAAAGAGAATAACCTGTATTCTGATATAGTAGGACTTGAATCAATGATCATATCATCCTTACAAACAGTGTCTTTCGCCCATACAACCATTGTGATAGAATAAAGGAGACCTACAAAAGACATCCACAACAATTTTCTTCAAACGTATCATCACCCAAATGCAGTAGAACACATGAATATGGCAACAAATAATAAGCCCGGAGAAGGTGGTTCTTCGGTGACCTATGCATTATTAGCACAACATGGTCACGTTTTGTCCTTCACATGATGGAACAAGAGCAGACGATCTTTTTAGGTGTATCATCTATTTTTTTCTCTGTTCAAACCAGGTATCAGCAAAGGTTAGTATTCCAAGCTAAAGCTTATTTCAAATAGATGCTGAAATTCTTAATGTGATCTTACAATATTTTCAAGCACAAACAACTTTTCGGCACTTTATTCTCACTGATTAAACATTTTGCAAGTAATTAATTTGTAAACAACAAAAATAGTTAAATAGCAAAAAGAATGTGGTCAAAATTCGATCAATATGTCGCTCATAAGCGGGTTCATTAAACATATTCGTTTCAAGATTTTCAAATATAGATAAAATAAACATTTGTCACATGACAGGAGCACTCAAATACATAAAATATCTTAATCATATTCTATATCCAATGCATAGTTAATTATCCGTAATTCACGTTCTAAAATATCACTGATCATCATCACGAGACATGTTTCGATGTATTCTTTCTTAACTAGAGAATTTTTCTAATTTTCTCCTTTATTTCTCTCTATGTTTTTCTTCTCTATTTTCGCCTTGACCATTTGCTTCTACTTTTTCCTCCTTTAAGCATCTCGTATCTCACCAACGGATGGCTTCTATCTTTATTTTTCTCCATTACTTTTTCTTTCTCAACTCTTTCCTCGCCTACCCATTTTTCTGACCCATAAGAGTAATGCACGTTAAGCTACCTGGTACAAAAATCCACTTCCTCAGTTCCCGTAGGAGGAAGGTTTGCTGAATCTATTCTACCACAAATCAGAGTCCAGCCTCTAAATTCAATTACAATCCTAAATAGATACAATTCTGAATGCAAATCACAAAGATCATCCAAAAGTGTCTTTCCCTTCCTGGCTTTTATATTCCCCCATCTCCTCACCCACATACACCTCCCACTAACACTGTGATAGGAATCCACCCTTGAAATTCACATATGCAAGAAGGAAGAAGGATTCGACCAAGGCTTAGATACGTTTTCGTTAATTTCCCTTTTATTAACTATGTTTTAATGTTGTTATTTTATTATGATGGGAAAGGGTAAAATGGGGAAGGGATTTATAATTCTGTTAGGAGTAGGCAGTTATAGGGGTCGGAGGGGAGAGAGAAAGGGGGGTCGAAAAACTGAACGAAAAAGTGGAGAGAAGCGGGGCTCTCGAACATCCCTTGCATAGTATTGTTTTCTGGTTTCTTTTGGATTGTGGAATGCTATCAATTTTTTCTAGAATCTGTCTGTGTAATTGGATTGATCACTAGCAAAGAATAGAATTCCTATCATTGGTATCAGAGCCTTACCTGGGAATGGCCGGAAAGAAGCAACCTCAGCCAGTGGTCGGAAAACAGCCTCTGCAAGAGGAATCGAGCACTCCGGGTGATATGTGGCAAGGACTGGGGAGACAAGGGATGATTGTGTCGGAATTGAAGAGCGAGATGGCGATGATTGTGGCACAAATGAAATCCTTCGCTGAAGCTGGGAGCTCTGCGCTTCCCAGGCAGTGGGACAAGGGGAAACAGAAAGAGCTCGATGAACAGGGGAGCCAATGTGGCGATCCTGGTGTGGGGTATCAGACTCGAGGTGGAACGGACAAATGGGTCGAAGACCATGTGCACCGTAAACTGGAAATGCCCAGCTTCACGGGAGACGACCCTGATGATTGGGTATTTCGTGCCGAGCGATTCTTCACGCTCCAACCATTGTCTGAGCGCGAGAAGGTAAATTGGGCGGCGGTCTATTTGGAGGGCGAGGCTCTGGCTTGGTTCCAGTGGGAGGAGCGCCGGCGTCCCTTTCGCAGTTGGATAGACTTCCGATGTCTCCTCTTGGATCGGTTTTGATCATCGCTGGAGGGCTCTCTGTCGGAAAGGTTCCTTCAGCTGAAACAGACTTCCACTGTGCGGGAATATAGGCAGCGGTTTGAGGACGGCGTCGCATCTATCGGATTTTCCAGACCACCTTCTTGAAGCCCAGTTCGTCACGGGGTTGTGGCCGGAGATCAGGGCCGAGTTGCTCGTACTTCGCCCGGCAGGTCTGGAACAGGTCATGGTGACGGCTCAGCGGGTTGAAGATAAGCTGGCGTTGCTCCAACAATCCGGAGTCGGGTTCGGGTCGCGTGGGGCCGGGCCTTTCAAGCAGGGGCCAGCGGCCCATGGCCTTCCACACGGTTCGCATGGACCGGGTCAGCTGGGCACGGTTCGAATTCCGCCTGAGCCCAAATCTTTGCCTCAGTTCCCTGCGAATGCCACTCCACCAGCTTCCCGAACAGAGCCCCGACCCACACCATTCTCTTCAGCCACCCAGCCGACTTCTGCTTTTCGTCGTTTGTCCGATGGCGAAATCAACCGGCGGCGGGAGAGAGGGTTGTGTTACAGGTGCGATGAGAAGTACTCCCCTGGTCACCGATGCAAAGCGAAGGGTCTGCAGGTTCTGATTTGCCAAGAGGAAGACGACCCTCTGACCGACGTCGATGAGGAACCGCAGATGGCAGCCGGGCATTCAGAACCTTCGGCTTTAGCTCAACTTTCTTTAAACTCTCTGGTTGGGCTTTCTTCGCCGAGCTCCATGAAGGTTAGGGGTAATATTTTTGGCCAGGCAGTGGTGGTATTGATTGATAGTGGGGCAACTCACAATTTCATCTCTCGAGTTGTTGTTGATAAGCTCCAGCTTCCAGTGGCACCATATGGCGACTTTGAGGTAGTAATTGGGACTGGAATTCCCATTCGCAGTGCAGGAATTTGCACAGCTATTCCTATTGAATTTCCAGAACTCACGGTAGTGGACAATTTTTTCCCATTGGATTTGAGCAGTGCTGATGTGATTTTAGGATTTAAGTGGCTTAAGGCTCAGGATGAAATGAATATCAAATGGGGGGCTCTTACAATGTCCTTTACGTTTGAGGGAAAATTAGTGGTATTACAGGGGGATCCTAGCCTGGGCAAATCCTTGGTCTCTTTTCGATCTTTGGTGAAGCACTTCGAACCTGGGGACACAGGGCTTTTATTGGCAGTACATACACTTGCAACAGAACCAAGTTTCCCACCTTCAACAGAAATTTCTGCCCTGTTGGAGACCTTCCAGGATCTGTTTGTCTTACCCACGGGATTACCCCCTCCTCGAGCTTTAGATCATTCGATTATTCTTAACCCTGGTACACCTCCCGTCTGTGTTCGGCCTTATCGCTACCCTCATATCCAGAAGGATGAGATTGAGAAATTGGTAGGGGAAATGTTGGCGGCCGACATTATTCAGCCTAGTAGTAGCCCTTTTTCTAGTCCGGTTATTCTCGTCAAGAAGAAGAATGGTGGTTGGAGGTTTTGTGTCGATTACCGAGCCCTCAATAAGGTTACTGTCCCAAACAAGTTCCCGATACCTAGAGTGGATGAGTTGCTAGATAAGCTTTCGGGGGCAGTTATATTTTCAAAGTTGGATTTGACATCGGGATACCATCAGATACGGGTCCGTCCCGAAGATGTCCCAAAGACCGCTTTCCGTACACATGAGGGCCACTACGAATTTTTAGTCATGCCCTTTGGGCTCTCCAATGCCCCATCGACGTTTCAAGCCCTGATGAACCGGTTATTTCAACCCTTTTTACGTAGATTTGTGCTAGTGTTTTTCGATGATATATTGGTCTACAGTGGGAATTTATTGGAGCACCAGGACCATCTGAATTCCGTACTGTCGGTTTTACGAAAGCACCAGCTATATGCGAACCCAACTAAGTGCTTTTTTGCCCAACCGCGGTTAGAGTATTTGGGGCATATCATATCGGCTGAGGGTGTGGCGGTAGATCCAGCTAAAGTTGAGTCCATATTATCATGGCCTATACCGCGCAATTTAAAAGAGTTGAGAGGGTTTTTGGGCTTGACAGGCTATTATCGTCGATTCGTGGAGGGGTATGGCAAGATAGCTGCCCCACTCACTTCCCTTCTTAAGAAAGATGCGTTTGTTTGGTCAGCCATAGCTGAAGAGGCTTTTCGTCGGTTACAGGTTGCTGTGACCACTGTTCCGGTGCTGGCATTACCTGATTTTTCAAAGACTTTTGTGCTAGAGACCGATGCATCGGGCAGTGGTATAGAAGCGGTGTTAATGCAAGGTGGGCGGGTCATCGCTTACTTCAGCCAAGCACTTTCTACACGAGCTCAACTAGAATCAGTATATGAGCGAGAACTGCGAGCCATTGTATTAGCCATCACCAAATGGCGACCTTATTTGTTGGGGCGCCATTTTATTGTACGTACTGACCAGCGCAGTCTCAAGTTCTGGTTGGAACAACGTCTTGTAAGTTCGGAACATCAGAAATGGCTCACTAAGATTATGGGGTATGATTTTGAAATCCAATACAAAGCTGGGTTAGAAAACAAAGCTGCTGATGCCTTATCACGGAGACCAGCTAACATTACACTTGCCACATTATCATTTACTATCATTTTGCCATGGGAGTCAATTCAACAGGAGATTTTGGCAGACGAGGAATTATCAGACATTTTTTCCCGACTTCAGCATCAGTGTGAAGCCCCGCCAGGTTACTCTCTTCGGAATGCTCGGTTGTATTATAAGGGGCGGTTAGTCTTAGCTTCCTCTTCGGCTTTGATTCCCTCGTTGCTTCTTTCATTCCATGGCTCACCTATAGGGGGACACTCCGGAGGTTTCAAAACTTTCCAACGTATTGCTGCGGAGTTCTTTTGGAAGGGAATGCGTAAACGTGTGCGGGAATTTGTGGCTGCTTGTGATATATGCCAGCGTAATAAATATCAGGCCTTGTCTCCAGCCGGGCTTATGCAACCCTTACCAATTCCAGTCTTGATATGGGAAGATATCTCTATGGATTTCGTGGAGGGCTTGCCTCGATCTGAAGGATTCAACACCATTTTGGTGGTTGTCGACCGTTTGAGTATGCTCATTTTTTGTCCCTTAAGCACCCCTTTACCGCTCAATCAGTGGCTGCCTTGTTCATTAAGGAAATTGTTCGATTACATGGGTTTCCCCGTTCAATTATTAGTGACCGCGACAAGGTTTTCTTGAGTCTTTTTTGGCAGGAGTTGTTTAAGTTACAAGGTACGACATTACTTCAGAGCTCAGCCTATCACCCTCAGACGGATGGACAAACCGAGGTAGTTAACCGATCTCTGGAGACTTATTTACGATGCTTCACATCCGATAAGCCGACGTCATGGGTTAAATGGATTGCATGGGCCGAGTTTTGGTATAACTCTTCTTTCCACACAGCCATTCAGATGTGTCCCTTTAAAGCAGTTTATGGTCGGGATCCGCCTCCCCTAATTCGAGTGGGCACAGGCGATTCAGTGGTTCAGTCCTTAGAGGATTCCTTACAGGAGAGGGATGCCATTATTACGGAATTAAAGGTTCACCTTTCTCGCGCCCAAGCACGTATGAAGGAGATAGCCGATGGTAAACGTCGTGAGGTGACGTTCCACGAAGGGGAATGGGTGTTTGTGAAGTTGCAACCTTATAGGCAGCGCTCTTTGGCTAAAAAACGGAATGAGAAGTTAAGCCCTCGTTTTTATGGCCCTTATCAGATCTTAGCACGAGTGGGTCAATTGGCATATAAATTACAATTACCCGAGACCACACGCATTCATAATGTTTTTCATGTATCACAGTTGCGCCGCAAGATAGGTACCATCGAGACTTCCTCTTCGCTACCTACCACTTTATCGGAGGATCTCGAACTACAAGTAGTACCGAATAAGGTGTTGAACGTCCTGCCCTAGTTCTGATGGTATCCACACTAGAGGAGAAGTCCTTATTCATTGGCAAGGGCAATCAGCAGCGGATGCCACTTGAGAGTATGTTGATATCATCACCGCTCAGTTTCCGGAATTCAACCTTGAGGACAAGGTCAAAGTTTGGGCGGCGGGTATTGATAGGAATCCACCCTTGAAATTCACATATGCAAGAAGGAAGAAGGATTCGACCAAGGCTTAGATACGTTTTCGTTAATTTCCCTTTTATTAACTATGTTTTAATGTTGTTATTTTATTATGATGGGAAAGGGTAAAATGGGGAAGGGATTTATAATTCTGTTAGGAGTAGGCAGTTATAGGGGTCGGAGGGGAGAGAGAAAGGGGGGTCGAAAAACTGAACGAAAAAGTGGAGAGAAGCGGGGCTCTCGAACATCCCTTGCATAGTATTGTTTTCTGGTTTCTTTTGGATTGTGGAATGCTATCAATTTTTTCTGGAATCTTTCTGTGTAATTGGATTGATCACTAGCAAAGAGTAGAATTCCTATCACACTGCTTCACTACTAACTTGCCAAATCAACAGTAGGAAATTTCCTAAATTACTTTGTATGTTGATTAGCTGAAGGTGGCCTCCTGATATGTCTTCCAAAACAACTATTCTCTTTTCTCCTTTACTCACAACACAGAGATCCAAAACACCCTTTTATCTTCTGGTTATTTTTTCTTATTTTATTGAGTATTTAATGACCAACTTTATGGGCCTGCATATTTCGTTCTGTATCATCTATGTATTTTATGTTTCAACCAAACCGCCTGTTTTTTTGGTGTCTCATAAAACAATATGGGAACCCACAATTTTATATATTTGTAGTTTTCCAAATGATCGGTGCATTATTTGCATATTTAGAAAGATTGTGTGCATAGAGTAATGTCTACAGTGGCAGCAGTCAGCAATAAAATGGAAGATACTTGCAAAAAAACAAAAGAAATGATAGGGCACGTACTCTACAAGACTACATCCTCAACACATCCTCGCATAATAGGAAAGGGCAAGGAGTACAATACTTCATTCTAGAGTATCACTTAGGGCTTGAAGAAGTTTAAATCTGCTACCTATTAAACTGTCACTCGTCCAGAAATCTACAGAACCCATCTTAGTGTACTTAGACAAAAGGCTCATCCAAGGGTTCTGATCAGATTATTCAGAAAAATGGACTTTGTCCACAATTAAGAATTACAAGAATCTCAACAACTGTAATAACTGCAAACATGCTATCTCTCTGTACAAATGAGATCTCTAACTCTTACTCTATCATGCAAAGCACTTTGTTCATATGTACCTTTCAAGATTCTAATCATATTCTCCAGAAAAATGGACGATTTTCCTATGAAAACAACCTGAATATTCACAAGGTCTATACACATCCTAACCTCTCTTTAGAAATGGGGGGGCTTAAACTCTGATCAGCAATGCAGATCCCTAAGTGCGTATAGAACTGTATGATTATAACATTATTTTGATACTTTCTGACCACCACCAAAATTAAGCAACAAAGAAAATTAAGGAAATTTTGAAAGAGGATGCAAAATCTAAAAGTAAGGACATGTGTAAGAGTAATGATTAAAACTTACCTGTTTTAGCTTTAGTTGGAGATGGCTGTATAACAACATGAATTATAATAACTCCACCTGGTATCTCACCAAATGGTACTTTACACTGCCCAACGGTTTTGTTGTTTTCCAAAATTTTGCCAGAGCTTATTAGTTTTATCTCTGTCGCAAACTTTGGTATGATAGTTTTGCCTGTGACACATGAAAAATAATCATTGGAATTATCAGTGGCAAGAAATTAAAAATCTGGGAAAGAATAAAAGAGAAGAATTTGCAACGTCAAAATAATTTTCTAAGCATTTGAGCTTTGGCATTACTGCCATTTCCATGTAACTAAGAAAACAATGAGCATCAGCATTTGAAATACTTATAGCCTGAATTGAAAACGACCACTCCGAATAATTGCAATTTCATTACAAAAAAACGACATGTTAGTGAGATATTTTACCCTGAGTAACAGCCACAGTCAGGAGAATAGACTTAGAAATTAGCACGCAAAGAAAACAGAAAATTCAAAAACTAAAAATAAAAAAATAAAATAAGAAGAAGAAGAAGATAACCTTTGGGCCAATCCGACACAATTCTCTGCTTGAGCATATCAACCGTCGTCGTCGCTGAGTAACGAAAAGGTCCAATATCAGATCCATCATACAACCTGAATTTGATGTCAATCAAATCCTCGTCCGGCATCTTAATTGACTATTCCTCCAATCCACCAACAGATCGCCTCAAAGCGGTTCGACCCAGGGCCTTAGCTTTGCTTTAACAGGTGCAAATACAAGTCGCCTAGAATCACAGGATCAAGGACTACTGCAGCCGAAAATGACGATCTACGTTAATTGACAAGATCTAAAAAAATGAAACAGGTAAAAGAAAATGATACGGAAAAAAGAAGTGAAGGTATAAATGAAGAGCTCGTGAAGTTGGGAATTCAGTTTCAAGGTGTAGCAATTCTCCTACTGATTTCTTCTTCTTCTTGCTATGCTTCTTCTGCTTCTTCTTCAGGGATAACGATAATTGTTACGGCTGCTAGCTCTTGGTTCAGGGAAATCCAGAGGAGGAAAAAGTAAGCGCTCGACAAGCCAGACCCGTCCAGAAGGCAGAAACTAGGCATTTCTTTCTTGTTTTTTTATTTTATTTTCTGCTGACGTAATTTAACAAGCATCTCTCTCGAGTCAAATCAGTCTAGTTCGGTTGGGTTTGATTCGTGGGATCCAACTTCATGTCTCATAGCTTTCTTTTGTTAATTTGGTGAGCCCCACTTTCATGTTATGAATCTTTTTATTTTCATAATCTTTTACTCTCTTTTTTTCGGGTTTCCAAGACTAAACAATGTGAAACTTTATTCATTATACCGTCTTTATCTTATAATAGATCATGATATTTGATTTTGAGATTTATCGCTTCTTGGTTAACGTTATTCTCTTTTCCTTTAAAAAGATTTGTCCTCAATGTAAACTAAAATATGTTCTAAACCCTAAAACAACATCAAGATTAAATCATGTCAAATTATTAAGATAAAAAATAAGTTGCGTACTGAAATTCATCGCGATATATATTGGTTGGTCGATTGGTCTTCCTCAATCAAACACTCAATGGTTCTAATAGATTCTATCTCAATGATGGAATTGATGAGAATTAGGATTCCTCCTTTTGTTTTATATATCGGGGACCATAACTACAGTTCTTTATATACTAGTCTATTAGGATTCCCATTAAAACTCTAATAGGCCTAATATGGGTATCTACCCATTAAGCCCATACTTAATTATAAGTCAATAGGGCTATTCTAAATTAATCACTTAAGGCCCTAAACAATGAAATTAGCCTAGTGATTTAAACACATACACAAGCCCACATAAAGTGGTACACGTGTGTTCACACGTCCAACAATTTCCAACTTGGACTGTGTTTGTGTACTTAGTACTTAAAAAAATCACACATATACCTTAGAGAGCTCTTTTCGAAGGCTAATATTCATCATAAGACTTTCCTTAGTTCAATCTAGTCCATCTCCTATGTTAGTACGGAATCACAGCGGCTTTCGTCACACTTAGCGTAACCAAACCTTCTGTGGTCACCAACACCAACATATTCAACGATATAGATCAAGTATGAATAGGTAGCATGGAAACTACATGCAAGGTGATCTCAATCATGTCTGTTTCCAACTGGTCCTTGACTTCATTCTTTAGTGAGATCATAAATTGAAGTCCCTTTATTACAAAAAAAAACCGCAAAATACTTTAGTGCAAAACCGTAATATAAAACCTCACACATGTATAACCGAGTTCAATAAATGAAACATAAACTTTCAACTTTATTCTATAGAAAATAACTGAAATATGGTCAAAAATCAATCACAAAATTACTAGTTCCAACTAGACCAAAGTATCATATAAAATAACACTCATACAAGCAACGTGCTCATGAAAGACCTTGGGTGGTAAACCTTTAGTCAAAGGATCTGCAAGCATGGAACCATTTTCTATGTGTTCTATAGAGATTTGACCATTCTGAACTCTTTTTTTCATAACTAGAAACTTAATGTCCACATGTTTAGACTTTGTAGTGCTTCGGTTGTTATTGGAATACAACACCGCTAACCGATTGTCACATAACAACTTTAGTGGTCTTTCAATTCCAACTATAATTCGCAGCCCTGTGACAAAATTGTGAAGCCATAAACCATGATTGAATGGCTCAAAACAAGCTATAAATTTTGCTGCCATGGTTGAAGAAGCTATGAGTTTTTGCTTAACACTCCTCCAGGAAATAACTCCTCCAGCTAACATGAAGATATAGCCTGAAGTGGATCGCTTACTATCTTGGCATCCAGCAAAATTGGAATCAGAAAACCAATGATCTCCAGAACTTCTGACTTCCGATAGGTGAGCATATAATATTTTGTTCTCTGCAAATACCTCATAACCCGTTTGGATGCCTTCCAATGTTCCAATCCTGGGTTACTCAAATATCTACCCAACATTCCAACTATGAACGTAAGATCCGAACACGTACATACTTGAGCATACATAAAGCTCCCTACTGTAGATGCATAAGGAATCTTTTGCATCTTCTGTTTCTGAAGTTCGGTCTTAGGGCATTGATCAAGACAAAATTTATCTCCTTTAACTACAGGGGTGTCTCCGGCTGTACAAACTCTCATGCCAAATCTACTCAATACTTTATCAATGTAGCTCTTTTGTGACAATCTTAAAATACCTTGAGAGCGATCTCGCAGTATCTCAATTCCTAATACAAAAAAGACATTACCAAGATCTTTCATCTCGAAATTCTTTTTGAGAAAACACTTGGTGTCATGCAAGAAGCCAACATTGCTACTAGCTATGAGTATATCATCGACATATAAATCAGAAAGACAAACTTACTTCCACTGAATTTGTGATATACGCAATATTCTACTAAATTTACCTCAAAACCATACGAGATAATAACCTCATGAAATTTGCAATACCATAGACTTTGGATCTCCAGATACAAAGTTTTCTGGTTGCAACATATAAGTCGTTTCATCAATGTTTCCATTTAGAAATGCAGTCTTGACATCCATCTGATGCAGCTCTAAATCAAAATGAGTCACAAGTGCCATGATTACTCTAAATGAATCCTTCATCGATCTAGAGAGAAGGTTTTTTTGTAATCAATGCCTACCTTTTGAGTAAATCCTTTCGCGACTAGACGAGCCTTATAACTTTCGACATTGCCTTGTGAATCCATTTTGGTCTTAAATATCCATTTCCAACCAATAGGTTTCGCCTCGAATGACAAGTCAACAAGATCCCAAACATCGTTGTCTTTCATGGATTTTATTTCCTCCTCCATGGTAGTTATCCATTTTTTAGAGTTAGAACTTTGTAAGGCTTGACAAACAATTACAAGATCGTCTTCCATTGTGCCTACATTTTCCTCATATTCTTGAAGGAATATATAATAATCATCTAGAATCGCACTCCTTCTCTCTCTAGTGGACCTCCTTAATGACACTTCTTCATGTTCTTGAGGTTGTCGATTTTGTACTTCATGAGGAACTTCATTGTTGTCTTGTTCCAAAATTGGTTCCTGATCGACGTCAGATATTAATGACACTTCTTCATGTTCTTGAGGTTGTCGATTTTGTACTTCATGAGAAACTTCATTGTTGTCTTGTTCTGAAATTGGTTCCTGATCGACGTCAGATATTAAATTATGTACATCAATTGAAACCACATTAGGAAGAGAAATATGTTCCTTTTCGAAGACAACATTCCTTATATCCTCTTCCCTCTCAAAATCAATATCCTCAAAGAATCAGGCATTTCCCGTATCAAAAATTGACTTAGTAGTGAAATTATAAAACTTGAAACCAAGTGAGCTTTTAGCGTAACCAATGAAATAGCAGCTAATTGTTCTTGCATCCAATTTTTTTTCCTGAGGTTTGCATGCTCTAGCCTCAGCTGGACAATCCCAAACGTGAAGATGCCTAATACTAGACTTATTTCTCGTCCACAACTCATAAGGGGTTTTAGCTACTGTTTTACTCGGTACCCTGTGTTGAGAACGTATGTTGCAGTCTTTAGTGCTTCACCCCAGAGTGATTCTGGTAAAGAAGAATGATTTATCATGCTTCTTACCATGTCCTTAAGAGTGCGGTTTTGTCTTTCCGAAACACCGTTCATGTTGGGTTTGCCCGGCATTGTGTATTGCAGGACGATTCCACACTCCTTTAGGTATTTGGTAAATGACCATGGACGTTGTTCACCTAACCCATCATATCTATCGTAATATTTCCCTCCACGGTCAGATTTGACGGCTTTAATTTTCCTCAAGTTGAAATTCAACTTTAGCTTTAAAGGACTTAAAAACGTCCATGGATTGTGACTTCTCGTGAATTAGGTAAATGTATCTGTATCTCGAGTAGTCATCTATGAATGTGATAAAGTATTGTTGTCCATTCCAAGATGCCATATAGAATGGACCACAAATATCCGTATGAATCAGTTCTAAGACGCTCAAGCACCTATTAGCACCTAATTTTCTTTTATTGGTTTGTTTTCCCTTAATGCATTCCACACAAACTTTAAGATTTGATAAATCAAGGGAATCTAAAATTCCGTCTCACGCAAGCCGCTGAATTCTCTCTTTGGAGATATGACCTAAACGCTTGTGCCATAAAGTAGCAGAATTTTCTTCTAATTTACGCTTTGTACCTTTTGAATTAGTCTGCAGAATTTCATTATACGAAGCCACAGAATCAACCATATATAGATTATCAATCAAAGAACCAGAGCCAACAAAATTTGAATTGAGAAAGAAATTAACTTTATTATTTCCGAAATAACAAAAATAACCAAATTTGTCCAAACAAGAAATAAAAACCAAATTCCGTCTGAACGACGGAGCAACAAAAGTCTCATTCAAATCTAAATAAAATTCGGTCTTGAAAAGCAATCTAAAATTCCCGACAGCTTTAACTGGAACTATTTTGCCATCGCCCACATAGATGAATCTTTCAGCATATTTGGCGATCGGCTCCACAAGCAACCTTGCATAGACATACTTATGTGAGTAGTAGCACCAGAATCTACCCACCAAGAGTGCCTTGGTACAGAAGCTAAATTAACTTCAGAACAAACCAAAGTGAGAAGTTTACCCTTCTATACACGCCATTGGGCATATTTTGGGCATTCCCTCTTGAAGTGACCAGTCTTGTTACAGAAATGGTAGACAAATTTTTTATCCTGCTTCTTTTCCCCTTTTTTCTCAGATGTCACATTTGCAGCATCCTCAGGTTTCTTTCTTTTCTTATTCTGAGAAGTAGATGCCAAGTGAGCACTTTCAGTCTTATCTCGCTTAATCATATCCTCTTCTTGCACACACTGAGAAATCAACTCATTAATACTCCAATTTTCCTTCTGAGTATTGTAACTTATTTTGAACTGATTGAATTGTGCAAAAAGAAAGATAAGAACTAGATGAACGGGAAGGTTTTCTTTAATCTCGATCTCATATTCCTTTAGTTTTCCAGCGAGATGAGACATTGTCATAATGTACTCCCTTACGTTTCCCTTGCCTTTATACTTCATGGAAATCAGAAAAGCTAGAAAACTACTCGCTTCTGCTTTCTCATTTTTGGCAAAGTCAAAATTTGAGCTAGGAACTTCTTAACATCTTTGTCCTCAGTCATAGAGTCCCGAAAAAATTTCAGAATGGAGCGTTTAATGATCATAAGACTCATGCGGTTTGACCGTTCCCACTTTTTTATATTGACCGTATTCGGGTCTTCTGGAGTAGCAGTGGGTTTGGCGGTTCTTAATGCAAGGTCAAGATCCATGCATCCGAGAGCGATTTCCACGTTCTCTTGCCAAGCCTTAAAGTTTGACCCATTGAGCATAGGGATCAAGTTCAAATTGGTAGATATTTGTGAAGCAGACACAAAAACTAAACATAAAACAGTAAACAAAAAAAATATATTCACAAGTTAATACATAAAAGGTGGGTCCATTAAAACAAGATACCAAACACAACATTAATATTCAACTTTTGGGCCATGACATCAATTTGCAAACGGTACTCTCCACGTAGTAATCAAAGCATGGATAAAAAACTCAGTCAAATAATAGCCTTTCTTTGGACCGACTATTATCCACATGAGTAACTCCTTATAATAGTCACACACTCATTACCACACGTACGCCTATTATTCGGCCAAATAATAACCTTCCTTTGGGTCAATCATTATCCACATGAATAATAGATATACACATCTTTATATTTCAAATCAAATTAATCTACATAACAGAGGCTACTTTGGCAACATATTATTTCAATCAATTGGACTTGAAATATAAGACATAAGAACATAAATTTAATATCCTTAATTAGTCTAATCAAACATGTGCACCAACAAAAAAAAACTGAATAAATTACTCTTAATCATGTGACTGAATATTCTATTTTAAGACACTTTACGTCATAATACACCCACAGAGAGTATGACTCTCTTTGTTTCAGAATGTCTTTCATGGTTTTATTACATAATAAATGATGAAACCAAAAAAAAAAAAAAAATCACCAACTTAATGCCAAATAGGTGAAGAAGACAAAATTATATAAATCGAATCTAACAATTTAACATGATTGACAGCTCTGATACCAAATGTAAACTAAAATATGTTCTAAACCCTAGAACAACATCAAGATCAAATCATGTTAAATTATTAAGATAAAAAATGTTGCGTATCAGAATTCATCGTGATATATATTGGTTGGTCGATTGGTCTTCCTCAATCAAACACCCAATGGTTCCAATAGGTTCTCTCTCAATGATGGAATTGATGAGAATTAGGATTCATCATTTTGTTTTATATATCGGGGACCATAACCACTAGATTCTTTATATACTAATCTATTAGGGTTTCCATTAAAACCCTAATAGGCCTAATATGGTTATCTACCCATTAAGCTCATACTTAATTATAAGACTAGGGCTATTATAAATTGATCACTTAAGGCCCTAAACAATTAAATTAGCCTAGTGATTTAAACACATACACTAGACTTGGCTAACGGGCGGGCTGACTCGCCAACCCGCCCGCTCGGCCCACTACAGTAGTGGGCTAAATTTTGGCTCGGCTCGCTACAGTAGCGAGCCGAGCCTGGCCCGGTTCCAATAGGCAGGCCAAGCCAAGCCCAGCAGTTGGGCTCATGAGCTCGCGAGCCCCACCCTGCATCCCGCCCTCTCTCGCTAACTCGCTCTTTGTCTCTTACTCTCTCTGTCTCTCTCTATAAACGTCTCTCTCTGTTTTGCAGAGAGTCTCTATTTTGCAGGTGCAAAACAGAGAAAGAGAGAGTCTCTGTTTTGCAGTTGCAAAACAAAGAAAGAATGTCTTTGTTTTGCAAGTGCAAAACAGAGAGAGAGAGAGAGAGAGAGAGAGAGAGAGAGAGAGAGAGAGAGAGAGAGAGAGAGAGAGAGAGAGAGAGAGAGAGAGAGAGAGAGAGAGAGAGAGAGCAGCAACGGAAGTAAATTTGTAAATTTTTATTAAATTTGTAAATTTATTTGTAAATTTGTAAATTTTATTAAATTTCTTTTGTAATTTTGTAATTGAAGTATATATCAAAATATTTATAATGATATTTATGTGATATTTTTATTGGATAGTTTCAAATAATACATTCAATTTTATATACTTTTGCTTAACATAACTAATTTTTAAATTAAATGAATAAATATTGTTAATATTTCCAACATATGTTAATATAAGTTTTTTTAAAAAACTTATATTAACATTAGTTGGAAATATTTATATACGTTCAGCTCATTAGGCTCGTTGAGCCGGCTCGGCTCGGCTTGTCTAATGGCTCGCGAGCCGGCTCGGGTTGAAATTTTTTTCAAGCTGACTCGTTAGGCTCGGCTCGTTAGACTCAACTCGTTTAACTCGTTAGGCTCGGTGAGCCAGACTACTTCTGGTTTGACTTGAATCGCTCGTTAGTCATGTCTAACATACACAAGCCCACATAAAGTGGTACACGTGTGTTTACACGTCCAACACTCAAATCTCTTAGATCATACACAAAGAAATTTACATTAGAAAAATAATTAAAATTGTTAGAAAAAATAAAATCTTTGGAACAAGTAACAAGTGTTTGCTCCCTTGCCAACATAAATTATTTTTCTCACTTTCTTCATCAATTTCTTTCAACTTTTGTATCTCAATTTTGTACTCTTTTGGCTCATGGCTCAATAACATTTTTTCTTCTTGAATCTTATGGATTTCTTGGACGATTTTCTCCATCAGAAAATTATCTTCCTCTTGTTGAAATTTCATAAAAAATTGATTCTTTTGAAGACAACTAACCTCCTCTTTTATGGGCTCTTCGATTGGTGGATATTTGGTTAGTGGCTATTGGGCTTTTTGTTTACCATCTTGTTCCTTCAACTTTTGTGTCTTCCCCTTTTGTTCCATTAACTTGTGTTTATTTGTCTCTTGTGTCTCATCGTATTTCTCTATCATCATGTCACAAAGTTGTTCAATCTTTCTCAACGAAAATTTGCACTCTTGGATTTGCTTTCGTCGATAGTATCTTTCCTCGACCTCTTCTTGGCTTATGTATTGCATTTAAGAGATTTTGTGAAATCTAAGCATGGTATAAAGAAGAAGAAAAAACAACAATAAAACTTGTGAAAAAAAGTTAGTTTAATGGATCTTTCTCACTTCTCACGTGTTTACACTTAAACAATATCAATCCACTCGTATGTCACTCAAAATATGGCTTTTTATTAAATAATTTCACTCTCTTGCCTTTTACCTCTCAATTTCATCTTTAATCTCTTTATGTAAAATTTTGATCAAGAGAATAATATTCAACAAGTAAAAACTATTAGGATCAAACTTTAAAGCGTAAAAGTTCAAACCTTTAAGTATGGTCAAATCAATGGTGGAATTAGAATAAGACAAAAATTTGGATAATGACAATATTTTGAATGAAAATTTGAACAACGATTTGAATATTTGAAGAACAATTATCTACGGAATTTAATAACGATTTTTTTGAATTTCAAATGATAGAATTTTGGAAATCTCTATAACAAAATTTCGAATTTTTTTTTTACTTCTCACAACTTTTAGTTTTTTTACTTTTGTCTACTTTTTTTTTTACCTTTGTCGAAATTTGCAAAAGTTGAACAAAAAATATATATATATTTTTTTTTTGTATTTTTCAAATTATAAGAAGAGAATTAGCAAGAAGAAAGGATTTATGATAAAAATCGAAACTTGATGAAAAAGATGAAAAAAAAATGAATTTTTTTATGTTTTTTACTTGTAGGACAAATAAAATAAGATGAAGAAAAGTTTAACAACAAAAATTAAAGATAGCATCTTGAATCGGCAAAGTCAAATCTCTGATACCAACTAATATGAACCTCATATTTTATTTGGGACCCGTCAACAATGCGGAATAAACGATAGGATCGTCATGTGATTCAAGAAAAGCTCGGAACTTGACCCTAATCGAACATTGCCGATGGAACCGAAGTTATCAAAATATGAGCTTGACCCAAAGCAAACTCGTTGGTAATAACCAAAGCTATCAAAGATAGGTCCTCAATTCGCTTAAATCCGAAGTTCACATCATCGATTATGTTTGCTTCTCTGTTTTTTAAGTTTAAACTCGATTTTGTGTCGGTTTTCTATATGGGAAATTACCAATTTCAACCACAAACTTCGAATTTTTTTCAATTCCAACCACAAAGTAATTTTTTTAACAATCAAAACCATAAAGTATCGAAAATGTAACAAAAACGACCACACCGGACGGACGCAAAAAAACACCATCCGTCTGGGTACTGTTCACGTGTCCGAACGGACGGTGTTTTTACCGTCCGTCCGGACACACCGTCCGTTCGGACACTGTTCACGTGAACAGTACCAGGTTTACGTTCGTTTTTCTCAGTTTTATAAATTAATTTTTAAAAAATATTAAACGATATTGGATTTACTTAAAATTTGTATCACATATTTCCAACGTTATGAGAAGATAATCTGAAAAGTTTCGTGATTTTACAATACTTATACGATTTATTATAATTTTTTTACGTATGTTTTATAAAATAATTCACTAAAATTATAATAAATCGTACAAGTGTTAAAAAATCACAAACATTTTCAGATTATCTTCTCATAATGTGGTGAATATGTGATAAAAATTTTAAATAAATCCAATATCGTTTAGTATTTTTTAAAAATTAATTTATAAAACAGAGAAAAACGAACGTAAACCGGGTACTGTTCAAGTGAACAGTATCCGGACGGACGGTAAAAACACCGTCCGTTCAGACACTGTTCACGTGAACAGTACCCGGACGGACGGTGTTTTTTTGCTTCCGTCCGGCGTGGTCGTTTTTGTTACATTTTCGATACTTTATGGTTTTGATTGTTAAAAAAATTACTTTGTGGTTGGAATTGAAAAAAATTCGAAGTTTGTGGTTGAAATTGGTAATTTTCCTTTTCTATATTTTTAACTCAATTTTGGCCCGTTTTGGTACAATATTAATAAAAATATATAAATATTATAAATTCGGTTTAGTTTGAATCCAAAATTGAAATCGAACCGAAAAGAGATTTTGGTTCGGTTTGATTTGATTTTCGGTTTTAACCGAACCGATTTTCATCCCTACATCTCTCCCTACTAATTGAAAATTTAAATGCAATCTAAATTTTAGATTTTGTCGCATGGCTCATTTAGACTCTACATTTTACTAATAAACATTAATTTAAAAAATCACATGTATACTTATAATTCAACCTTGTGGTCGTCTCGAGAAGTTCATTGGTTCGACTTGACATGCAACCAGATTTCAACCTAACTTAGACAGGTTTCTAACAGCGCAATCCATGTAATCTTGAATTACAGCACCCTGATGCGGCCTTGACTCGAGACGTTGGAGTCACAATTCCAAACACTGGAATTGCAGCGTGTACATATATATTGTGACTCTGTGCTTAAGGTTCTACCTGTAAAAATGTTGATTTTGTGTTGCGATTCTGACATCTCTCGATGGAACCAATTAGAAAATGAAATACCAAAAATTGCTCTCTAGACTAAGGTCAGTCGAACCATGTTTAGGCTGGATTTGGGCATAATTTTCTAGCCTAGTCCACTAGCAAATCTACAATTGTTCATTTCTTATGACTCAATGTCAGAACTCTGATCATTGAGTATTTGGTTGATATAAATAGTTAATTCTAGAAATTAAAAAAGTAAATTATTAACTTAAGGTAGCATTGCATTGATGTGATTCATAATATGACCCACTAAATCAACAATAAAACAAGAAAAACAATCATAGTTCAAAAAATAATTGAGAGCTGTCAAAAAGTAGGGTCAAAAGGCCCAATTAAGTTCCAATATTGGGCTTTATCATCAGGTTTGGGCCATAGACCATCACTCAAAAGCTCAAGTGCCTATCATGAGGTTGAAGTGATTAGTTCAAATGCCCTTATTGTTTGATGAGTCATTCATGGTGCAACTTCAACATTCAGCTCCATATCTAGCCACCAAATGATCTGTAAAATGGAAGCTCTCCCCTCTTTACGCCAAACTTATTAGGAAATTTGATGGGTTTTGCAAAATTGGCAAGAGCTAATATGTACTTTTCAACTTATTTTTCGTCTTTTGACCTATACGACGACCCCTTTTGTTGAGATTTCTATTGATCGAGAACTCGATTTGGAATAATGATGCATGAATGTATGAGTGAATGAATAACCAATTAATATGGAGAATTTTGTGATGTGCATGACATCGTTAGTGCTTGAAGATGTCGTTATGTAAGGCTTTGATACCGAACTTAGAATGTGGAGAGACGAAAAGAAGATGATCAAATCATCTTTATCTTAATATTTACTGTGTATTATATTCTTCTATTGTACAAGGAGGTGAGTATTTAAAAACAATAGACTAAGCG
Source organism: Begonia masoniana (assembly GCA_022432975.1). Classification (NCBI taxonomy): domain Eukaryota; kingdom Viridiplantae; phylum Streptophyta; class Magnoliopsida; order Cucurbitales; family Begoniaceae; genus Begonia; species Begonia masoniana. Next base: position 3,802,454 of record CM039507.1, read on the forward strand.
AAATTGAAGAATTCAGTTTGATTTGGATTGGTCTACAAGACTAAGGAACTTGCATATAGAAATGAATTTGGATGGTCAGTTTGCGGTTTAAAAGTTAAATGAAGTGACAATCAATATTAAATATTTGTGATAAAAAACAAGTGAATTCCTCGTTCAGTTGGATAGATCGATGTATTTTATCATGATTGACTTGAGATTGGACTCTCGTTAGTTGAGAATCCGTTTGGAGGATGTTGTGCAAAATATTTCGCAAGTGTACGAGTCGCAATAAATAATATAGTGATAACTAGAGTGTCGAACCCACGAGGACTTGTAATTAATAATCGAAATAATTAATCTTAATTTTAAATTAAACACACGTTTTATGATTTTCAAGGATTGATATTAAACTAAATAATTAGAACAATAAAAATAAAATACGATAAAATACTGCAACGAATAAAATATGATTAAATCAAATTGATAAAAGCCTAGGTACTACGATTTCACCAAGACAATATTTATTTCAGTTCTTCGCAATTATATTTATAAATATTCTTCCTATGTTGATAATCGATTTCACTAAATTCTATTACAATCTCTCTCGAGCATTCCATAGCTTATCTGATTAATGGGTTATCACTTCTCAGTCTCAAATCCTACATTAATCAAATACAAATAAATCAAGAAATTTAATAATCACATCAATATCGTAACTATCTCTAGCTTACGTATATTCATGACATTAATTTCAGTGCTCGGGTATTTATCACCTCTCAGTCTCAAAACACCCCAAAAATCAAGTAAAGATTGGCCAGAAATTTACAGGCTTTAAAAACAGAAATTAATTGCGCCAACAATATTGGAAGAAATACTTATAAAATATAATTAAACGAAGAACATAAAAATAAACATCGTCTGGCTACATCGTAGCCCTAGAATAAAAAGTTAGTTCATGCAAAAAAAATAAAAACAATAATACTAATAGAGTTCATAATTAAATTGTAAAAATAAAATGAGAAAGAATATGTTATGCAAAAATCGCCTGAACGCCTCTCTGCCGTTGAAAACTTGAAGAAATCTCTCCTTGCTGCTCGCTTCAATCCCCCCCTTCCGAATACCGAATGCTCTTTTTACTTTAGGTTTTTATTTGTTTCTTTTCAAGATCAATGGTTCAGATTCAAAACTTTTTGCGTTAACGGTCCAGATTAAAACAACAGCCTTTCTAAAATTGAATTCATGTGTGGCGATCGATCGTTGGAAATGAGCGATTGATCGCCTCTTGTTTTATGTCTCGATCGCCAACACTCGATCGCCTCTTGTGATCGTCTCTTCTTTGCTTCAGATTGTATTCTCTTGTGGCGATCGATCGCTTGAATGTGGCAATCGATCGCCACCTTCTCTGTTTTCTTGCACTTAGCTTCTAATAATTCTGTGTTTGTGGCGATCGGTCGCTGGTATGTGGCGACTGATCGCCACCTTTTCTGTTTCTTCTCTCCTTTTGTATTTCTTTTCTTCCTCTGCTTCTTTTCTTCCTCTTCAACTTTTTACATTCAATCTCCCTATTTTAAATAAATTTTCTGCACACTTACACAAAATACATCAAATTCTTTCAAACACTTGAGATAAACTTACCATATCAAGTCTAAAGAGTATAAAGAAGTGTGTAAAATACACACTTATCACACCCCCAAACTTGAATGAAAGCTTGTCCTCAAGCGAACAAAAATGCAGTTCAGTTAAAACAAAGAAATAGTTTTCAATCAAATATAAAAATGCTCAACGTAATGCAATAGTCAAACAATTTCAATCGAGGTTTTTGGTAAATCGTCTCAGCTTAAAAAAAATTCATACTCAAAACAACTAGTTTAACACTTTGCAAAAGAAATAACTCATAGTAGCACCTTGAAAATAGTTTACACAGAAATCTTCGTGCGTGTATGCGTTCATTCTTATATTCTTCTATTTGTCGGTTCAACTAATGTAGCTACAGGTAAGGGATGCATTCTCATTTCGCTCGGGATTTCACTCTAATCACTCTAATTATTCATCAGCTTTGCTCACTATCCAACTAATAGCATATATCCATAGATCAAAACAAAAGTCATTAGGTCTTCACAAGCTTGTAATGAAAGGTCAGGTTAAGGGGTGAAAATTTTTATGGATTCAAGCGAATATCTAGAGCACCACTCATCCTCCTTATTTCACCCTTTCAAAATGTCCTTCTATTCACTTACTTATTGAACTCATTCAAACTCTCTTTTTTCTTGACCACCCCAAAGCTTAATTCATCTAATAGCACCCAATTCAACTCCTTTGTCATTATTATAAAACAGCATAGAGCTCACATAAAATATAAACTAGAATACAAGCTAAACTTTTCAAACTTTTTTTTTTTTTACAACAATCAACACATAAGGTCAAAAACAACAACGACTTAATGCTCTAAAAAGAAACACATGACAAAGGAGTTGCTCTTGATTTTCACCAGCTCTTCCCACTTTCCCTTAATTTAGATCACTATCTCCGTGCTCACAATTAAGGTCAGAGAAATATATATAAGGCTAGGCTAATGTCAGGTGACAAATGAATTGTAAATAATAGGCTCAAAAGGGTGACTATGGGTGTCATTAAATGACACGACAAGGTATGCTCAGAAAGCTCAAACGGTTCAAAGATGGCCTAAATCATTCCCTTAATTTCAGAAAAATTTCAATTTGCATTTGAGGGTATTGAGCAAAGCTAAGAAGGATTTTCCTCTCAATGTCCTCACTATCAATATCTTTGATTGGAGCTGCACTCCCTCACCGTGTTTGTTCTCATTCACTCCCTTACAGTAGTTGGGTTTCGCTCTCAGTAGACTACACAAGTATATCACCAACAAATAGAATCAAACAAGAATAAAACGTGTTCAGATTTTTGAAGATAACTATGTAATCTATAATCAATGCAAACTAAAACAAATCACTCTTTTATTCAGTATATCTCCAGGAGTTTAAAGCATGAATTTATTCCATTTAAATCATCACTGACACCTTAACCATGATTTCAAAATGCAAGACTATATGAAATGTAGTAGAGCAATATAGCAGATAATTCAATCAATTTAACAGCACCCCCAAATTTAAAATTAACATTGTCCTCAATGTACGCAAAACAGACAAGAGAAATATGAAAATGAGTAATGTACCTCAAGCTGAGCCTGGCGTGTCATCATTCGCATCATCGCGTGGAAAATCAAACGGCCGCAGAAGATGCTCGGGATAAGTAGGAAAAGGAGGATCAGATTGAGACGAGTACCCGTGGTGGGCGTTAAAAGCTGCAATATATTGGGCCGTAAATTGAGAGTGCTCCATCAACCTCTGTTCCATCCGGGCTTGCCTTGTGCTGAGTTGTTCTTGTTGGACAGCTAATTGCGCAACCATACGTCCCACATCATCGATGGTATAAGAGGGAGGCGGCATGGATGACGAGGAGGCGCCATGATTGGGTGGGACCCATGACTGGCTTTCATACCGCTGCTTAGTGCGAGCCTCTCGACGAACATCTCGTTCGTGTGCCAACTCAGGATGTACAAATGTGAAGAACGAAGGTTGAGGATACCACCGTACACGAGGCATCGGCAGTGGCTGAAGAGGAATCACCGCATTTGCATCATGTTCATCGAATCCTAAACCATTGGCTCGAGCGGTCACGTAAGGTCAATTGGCTATGTTGGAGATATTGGAAGAGCCATACAGAGCTTGCTACAGCCATGGTTCGTCATTACAGCTCATAGGAACATTGGCAGATGCATATAAGTGTGTAATTAGCACTGGATGGATGTGCCCGCTAGTGGTCGATCCTTTACCGCATGCTAGAATATTGCTATGTATAATTTGCCCGACGTTAATGGAACGCCCCGTGAGAATACAGTTTAGCAGTACCACCCGCTCTTTTGTCAATTGAAACTTTTGAGATGTGGGCATCAAATTGCCCCTTAGAAATTTACACCATGCTTGAGCGTACTTATTGAGGCAGCTCGAGATGATGTGGATTGGTCTTGCCCGGTCTTGTGTCGAATAAATCCAGGTAGAGCCCCGGTGACTCATCTCTCGGAGGATCAGCTCATAATCTGGCCCGGCATCCATCATTGTCTGAAAATCATTGGGTGTGTCGTTATCGAGGCCCAAATGAGTGTTGATGGCCTCTGCTGAAAAGTTTATGAACCTATTTTGCACTTTTACAGGCCCAGCAATGTTAGCTGCCTTGAGGTTAGCATAAAATTCGCGAACGACATTCACGTTCGCATCCCCTCCTAACACTGCAATGGACTCCCATCCTCGCCGTCGAAGCATGGCCAAAATGTCTCCATCGTTTCGATCTGGCTGGAATTGAACTTCGCAAATAATGGCTTTGTCTTTCGTCATAAAATCCTTGAAATAATTAGCTGCCGTTGGACTGATAAATGAATGCTGGATAGGGCTGAATGATACGAAAGAAGTATTGGCTCTCGAACGTTTCGGTGGCATGTTGAATTGCACCCAAAATATTTATCCTGCTACTGCACACAAAAGAGAAACACACCATCCCACCCACCATACACACTCGAGATAGTTAAGCACGTTGGATAATCAGGTAAAAATGTGGAAGACACAAAATGCATAAGGGAAAGGTTCAATTGACTCTGGCATTTCCTCAAACAGTTGGTGGGCATGTATCAAAATTGTGAAACCACAGCAGACAATAACCCGAGCCACCTCAAAATGAAACAAAAGTACAAAAACACTAGCAATTTGATGATCACAGCAAGCCGACAGTTATCATATGCCAAAGATTTACACAAAATGATCAAAACTAGACAATAACCATAAACACGTCCCCAAAAATCACAATCAACGATGCGCTGACTGATTACAATATAAAGCAAGTGAAAACATTCTCACAATTTCCAGAGAAGAACCAGAACTAGAGCAACGCCAAGAACGATCGAAAACAAATCAGAAAGTACCCAAGTACGATAAAGAATAAACAAATTCTCGTGAAGAAGTGTACCTGTTGTTGTGGACGAGCTCGTGAGTAAATTGCTGAAAAAAGTGAGAAAAGTAGCGATACGCGAGTGGCGAATGATCGCACGGAGAACAGAGGCGAAAATTTTAGGGCTCAGCAGAGGAATCGGGGTAAATGAGGGTGGCAAATGTTCGCCGGGTTTAAAATGCAAATAGCGGTGGCGATCGTTCGCTGAAATGGGGCGAGCAATCGCCACCTCTTCTATTTTTGAAGAAGCAAACTTTCCACTTTTTTTTTTTTTTGTCAAACAAAAACTAAGAAAACTAACCACCTAATAAAACTTAGCCTATCAATAGGAAATAACAAGATTAAAACTGAAACCGGACATAATAAAAATAAAATAAAATAAATAAAAGTAAAACTTAGAAAGAAAATAAAGAAACAAAATGGGTTACCTCCACCAAGTGCGGGTTTTAACGTCGTCAGCTTGACGATGTGCTGTGTTATAACTAATTGAGAAGGACAATGGATTTAGCACTGTCAAATGTACCTCCCCAATACGGTTTTAATAGTTGACCGTTGACTTTGAATGTGGACTGGTCTTCGCCTTGAATTTCAACAGCACCATGCGGGAACACCTTAATAACCGTGAATGGACCTGACCAGCGTGATTTGAGTTTCCCAGGAAATAGCCGAAGTCGAGAATTAAATAATAATACAGGCTGGCCTGGTGTTAATTCCTTCAGTACAATGTGCTTATCATGCCACGCCTTTGTCTTTTCTATATAGATTCTTGAATTCTCATATGCTTCTTGTCTAAATTCGTCCAGCTCATTCAATTGCAATAATCTAGCTTTGCCAGCTGCTGGGAGCTCTATATTTATCTTTTCAATAGCCCATAGCGCCCGATGTTCCAATTCCACCGGAAGATAACAAGCTTTACCAAAAACCAACCAGTATGGCGACATACCTAATGGTGTTTTAAAAGCTGTCTGATAAGCCCAAAGAGAATCGTCTAGCTTTCGTGACCAATCTTTGCGAGAAGAGCTGACCTTCTTGTCTAAAATTTGCTTGATTTCTTGATTCGACACCTCGGTTTGACCATTAGATTGCGGATGATAACTGAGGGCCTTGCGATGCTTGACACCATATTTCAACAATAATGCCTCAAATTGCTTGTTACAAAAATGTGTACCTTCATCACTGATAATAGCCCGAGGGGTACCGAATCGTGTAAAGATATTTTTGAGCAGAAAATTTAGCACCACCTTGCCATCATTAGTCGGGGTAGCGACTGCCTCTACCCATTTTGAAACATAATCGACTGCTAATAGAATATATTTATGATTGAAGGAAGTAGGGAATGGACCCATGAAATCGATTCCCCAAACATCAAATAATTCTACCTCCAGAATATTAGTCAATGGCATTTCATCGCGACGTGAAATATTACCGGTACGTTGGCAGCGGTCACAGGACATAGAAAATAAATGAGCATCTCTGAAAAGTGTAGGCCAAAAGAAACCACATTGTAATACCTTTGCTGCTGTTCTCTTGCCTCCAAAATGACCCCCACACTCTAGTGAATGACAATGTCGTAATATACTTTCTATCTCATCTTCTGGTATACACCGCCTTATGACTTGATCGGCACAGTGCTTGTAAAGAAAGAGATCCTCCCAATAATATCGCTTAGCATCAGCAAAAAATTTCTTTCGTTTGTGAGCGAAAGGCTCTATGGGTAGCACACCACTAGCCAAGAAATTAACAATATCCGCATACCATGGTGTATTGTCGATGCTAAAAAGCTGCTCATCTGGGAAAGTATCAACAATAGGTACTCCATCTTCTTTCACGTGTTCTTGAGGTTCAAGTCTTGACAAGTGATCTGCCACTAAATTTTCTGTACCCTTTTTATCTCTAATTTCCAAATCGAACTCTTGGAGTAGTAGAACCCAGCGAATGAGGCGAGGCTTTGCATCTTTCTTGACCATAAGGTATTTAATGGCAGAATGATAAGTGAAAACTATTACCTTATTGCCAATAAGATAAGGACGAAATTTATCGAAGGCGAATACAACTGCAAGTAGTTCTTTTTCGGTGGTAGCATAATTCAACTGGGCGTCATTAAGGACTCGGCTTGCATAGTAAATCGTGCAAAATGTATTATCCTTGCGTTGCCTTAATACTGCACCAATTGCAAAATCACTAGCATCACTCATAACTTCAAATGGGAGATCCCAATCCGGTGCTACAACAATAGGTGCAGAGGTGAGCTTCTCTTTCAATAAATTGAATGCAACTAAACACTCATCATCAAAATGGAATTCCACCCCTTTTTCCAGCAAATTACATAATGGCTTGGTGATCTTGCTAAAGTCTTTGATGAATCTGCGATAAAATCTGGCATGTCCCAGAAAACTCCTCACGCCCTTAACCGAGATAGGTGGCGGTAGCTTCTCAATTGTATCAATCTTGGCACGATCCACTTCTATACCTTTTGATGATATCCGATGGCCTAATAAAATACCTTCACGTACCATGAAATGACATTTTTCCCAATTTAACACCAAATTTGTTTCCACACAACGTTTAAGCACCATATTCAGATTCTCCAGACAATGATCAAAAGAAGACATAAAAACAGAAAAATCATCCATAAATACCTCAATAATGCGTTCGACCATGTCAGAAAATATTGCCATCATGCACCGTTGAAAAGTGGCCGGAGTGTTACAAAGACCAAAGGGCATCCGCCGAAATGTAAAAGTGCCGTATGGGCAAGTAAATGTAGTTTTCTCTTGGTCTTCGGGAGTTATGGCAATTTGATTGTATCCAGAATAACCATCAAGAAAACAATAAAATTCATGTCCGACGAGCCTGTCAAGCATCTGATCAATAAACGGAAGCGGGAAGTGATCCTTTCGTGTAGCCTTGTTTAATCTCTTGTAATCCATACATATGCGCCAACCGGTAACAGTGCGAGTCGGAATTAGCTCATTATTTGCATTTTGCACAACTGTCATCCCGCCCTTTTTCGGTACAACTTGGACGGGGCTAACCCAGGAACTGTCAGAAATTGGATAAATCACCCCGGCATCTAACCACTTTAAAATTTCTTTTCGCACTACTTCTTTCATGGTTAGGTTAAGACGTCGTTGGTGTTCCACTGATGGCTTGTGACCTTCCTCCATAAGTATTCTATGCATACAAAAAGATGAACTTATTCCCTTTAAATCTGCTAAAGTCCACCTAATCGCCGATTTGAATTTTCAGAGTACTCGGAGTAATTTCTCTTCTTCTTCTTTAGATAAATCGGCGGCAATGATGACTGGTAACGAAGATGGGGCCTGTAAATATGCATATTTTAAGTGGGCATGCAGTGTCTTTAGCTCTACCACCGGTGGTTGCTCAATAGATGGTAATGTGCATGACGGGCTTTCTCCCAAATTTTCATAATATTTTCTCTTGTTTGGCTCAAATGAGTCCATCCACATCGCATACCCATATGCTTCATTGTCCTCTTCCAGAAAATAATTTTGCTCAAGTATACATGCTTCTAACGGGTCATCTGGTTGACGTGCAACTTCCTCTATTGTAGATTCGGTAACTTCAACACGAAAAACATCACTGCTATCCCCTGGATACTTCATAGCTTTAAAGACATTAAATGCGACTTCTTCATCCTGCACTCTCAGACTCAATTCACCTTTTTGAACATCAATAAGGGCACGGCCCGTAGCAAGGAATGGTCGACCTAAAATAATCAGAACATTTCGATCTTCTTCCATATCAAGCACAATAAAATCAGCAGGGAAGATGAATTTATCCACTTTGACGAGCACATCTTCAATAATACCTCTCGGGTGTTTAATAGAACGATCGGCCATCAATAATGTAACCCCTGTCGGCTTGGCTTCGCCTAGATTGAATTTCCGGAATATAGACAAAGGCATCAAATTAATACTCGCCCCCAAATCACATAGTGCCCTAGTGAATACAAAATTGCCAATCTCGCATGGTACCGTAAAACTTCCCGAATCTTTTAATTTTTTAGGGAGCTTTCTCTGAATAATTGCACTGCATTCCTCTGAAAGAGCAATAATACCACACTCCTCTATTTTCCGCTTGTGGGAGAGAATATCTTTCATAAATTTTTCATAACTCGGCATTTGCTCCAACTCATCGGCAAACGGAATATTAATATGGAGCTTCTTGAAAACATCGAGGAATTGAGAAAATTATTTATCCAGCTTCACATTTTTTAATCTTTGTGGAAACGGCACTGGAGGTGATGGATGAACTGGGGATGATTTTTGAACTTCATCGACATTGGGCTCCTCAGTAACAGCTTTAGGCACGCTTTTCTCTTTTTGCACTGGTTCAATTACTGTTCCCTTTCTAGTGGTGATTACGTTACAGTGATCTTTGGGATTCACCTCGGTGTTACTCGGTAATGAGCCCTGAGGTCGTCCATTCATAACGCTTGCAAATTGCCCAAGTTTATTTTCAAGACTGCGAATTTGGGCTGATTGATTTTGCATCGCTGTACGGGTCTCTGTAATAAACTGCATAAGGGTTGTTTCAAGATCATTTTTCTTCTCCATTTGCTGAGACGGACCGGGTTGAGATGCTTGAGGTGGCTGCATAGCATTTTGAGAATTCCTCCAAGACAAATTTGGGTGTTGTCGCCAACCTGGATTATAAGTATTAGAATTTGGATTTCTTTGATGATTGAAGTTGCCCATATAATTAGCTTGTTCAGCGGGGTCATTTGATGTAATACCCAGCTTGTACGGATTTCAGATATAATATATTATATTATTATTTTATTATATAATGGCATTTTTGGTAAATATGTCAAATCAGGTCCGTTTCACAAAAAAAGGAAGCGTCATTAAGACCCTAACGACTAATTGGAATTTTAAGGAAAGTTTTGGAATTTTTGGAATAGTAACGCTATATTCCGAGTAATTATCACTATCGTAAAGTAAATGACGTTTTAATAAAAATAGTAAACGAGGTCCAAATTGCGAACGGACAGTTTTAATAAAGCCCTGGTGATGAACAAGAGCTATTGGCAAAATATGGAGTTTTCGAGAATTCGAATCGTTGGACGATTAACGAAACGAATGACAAAACTAATATAAAAACTTAAGAAAGGGCAAAATCGTCATTTGAGGGTTAATTTTCATTATCTATTAAAAGGCAAAATGCTTTTGTGATTTTCTAACGAAAATCACTTTCCAGAGAGAAGAACTCTCTGTTTCTTCCTCCCTCCCTCGCGCGAAACTCACGGCCGCCGACGAGCTTTCCACTTCCGACCTCCGATTTCTCGTCCGTTCTTCGTGATTCTTCCTCCTATCGCTATCCTAGGTACGTATCTTCGATCTTAGAGATTTTATTCCGATGATTCCAGAGTTTTAAACAATTAGGTTTTAGTTAGGGTTTTGATAAAAATCGAGATTTAGGATCCGAAACTCATAGATTTGCTGTGATTAAGTGTATAAAGGCTGTATTGAACGTATTGGACGAAGTTAAATCAATTTGTGAAAAAGTTTAAAAATCCGAGAATTTTCGAGTTTTCGGAAAAGTTCGTAATTCGAGAATTTAGGTGCCGAGCGTAAATTGTTCGAATAAATAGCTCGATGAATCGGATTTGAACTTTTAGAAATTTCCTTAGTTAAGGTTTTGACAAATTAGACGTTTATTGACTTAAACTCGTTTTAACGTCAATCATTGTAAATTATTTAGGTAAGCAGTGCTCGTGGACGAAACTTGGATTGCAGCGTACACGAGGTAAGTTCTCGTGATCTTCTTTGGCCGATTGGCCTATACCGTACGTCGAACATCGTCTCAAGGAGTTTTGGAGATGCCCGTAGTTAGTTTTGCTCGGTTTGGGTAGCTAGGTCTTAGGAGTTTATAGTTTATGTTTTTACAGTCTTGATGGTCCATGTTATTGCTTGTTTACTTTATGATAGAGAACTGTTCACGCATCACTTGTTTTAAAGAAAAGCATGAAAATGAATTTCCGCACAGAGATTTAAAGAGAACGTAAAGCATAGCATTGGCCTTCGGGCATACAGGCCTTCGGGCATACAGTTTACAGGTCACGCGAGGTGGGGCTCAGGCACGGCTGTACGTGTTGTAAGCGTGTACCCCCCTCTTCTAGCTGGAAAGAGTAGTCCGCCCGCTGGATGAGCTCTCTCCGGTTAGAAGGTATAGGATCTCGGTGACACCTATAGTGCATTGCATAGTAAGATAAAAGAAATAAAGCATGGTTTAATGAACTCATAGCACAGCATGCATCGCATTTACGTAGAGCTTACTGAGATTTTATCTCATAGTGTATATTGTATGGTGTAGGTGATATAGACTTCGAGGTACCAGGTGGGGACGATGTCCCTCCTCCTGAGGCATGACACAGTTGACGGAGGATGGCTGCGGTGGTGTGCTGGCGCAGTCGAGGCTTACCTGACCCGTGGGGAAGTATGTACAGAGTTTTGAGGGTTTTTGGGATGTATTGGTTAATTTGTATAGAAATTATAGGATGCTTGGTTCTGATAGACGTTAGGGTAACTTACTGATGTTTTTAAGGTTTTTATAAACTGATTGGTAAAACGTTTTGGTTTCAAGCTTTATTTAACGTTATAGAAATGTTTTGATTGGTTACGGATAGGCTCGGTTTTTAGAGCTATCCATGCAGTTGGATTTCGCAAATTCCGCTGCAAGTTGGTTGAGTATATATTTAGGGTGTAAGTCGATTATGTTATTGAAGATAAATGGTGGATAATATGTGAGGTTTACTCCATGGAATTGGAATTCCAGAGAGTTGTGACGAAGGAAGTTGCTCTCTGGAAATTGATAAGTATAGAAAGTGTAAAGAGAAAGCAGAGGAGTGAAGTTCAGCGATCAGGCGCGAAGGCCGCGATCGCTGCCAGCGATCGGGCGCGATGGCCGCGATGGCTGCCAGCGATCGGGCGCCGCGCGCGCGATCGCTGCCAGCGATCGGGCGCGGCCTCCTTTCCTGACATTCTGCCCTCCCTTTTTATTTTAATTTAAATTAGTTTTAATATAGTTTTATTTAATAGTTTTAATTGTTTTAAATGATTTTAAAGTTAGATTTCAATTCCGATCTCGATTCTAGTTTCGATTTCGGGTTAGGTCCTGCTTAAAGTTTCGTTAAAGATATTAGGATAAAAAAAAATAGTACAGAAAATACGGGTACAGTTTTAGGGACGTGACATTTATGGTATCAGAGCCCCCGGGTTTTAAAATCGGTTCTGTAGACTGCTCGACTGCACAGCCACTACGCGGACATTCTTCATCAACTGTAAGTACCTTTATAGCTTTATTTGATTTCTAGTTTCTTAGAATATTTGTTTAACTTTTTATAGGAGTTTTATAATTATGGTGCGTCCACGAAACGACCGAGACGACCGCGATGATACGATTGACACGCTTAAGGATTTTATTGCCCAGCAGTCTCAGCATATGGAGAGACAGGCTCAGCAGATGGAGAGACAGTCTCAACAGCTGGGTACTTTGATAGACCGAGAGGGCGTTAGAGCTCGGGAGGCAGCTATTCCGGGTAACCGGGGGATGGAGAGGTTTCAGAAGCTTCAGCCCCCTATCTTTACCAGACAGTCTACGGATCCCTCTTCAGCCGAGGAGTGGATTCGCACGATGGAGGACATGCTGGCGTATGCTAGCATAGAGGATGGAGAGAAGGTTGCATTGGTGACCTACCACTTAGCTCTGGATGCTCGGTTTTGGTGGGATTCCATCAAGACGACTACCGATGTGACTATTATGGGCTGGGAGAGATTCAGAGAATTATTCTACGACAAATATTTCAGCCATACCGTACGAGAGGCGAAGATGGTTGAATTTATGCAGTTACGGCAGATTGGTTCTATTGCCGAGTATGTGAGGAGGTTTGAGGCGCTTTCTCGATTTGCACCACGGCAGGTCAGCGTCAACGAGGATAAGGTGCGTCGATTTTTACAGGGACTTAGCCAGGAGTTCCGGATGCGCCTTACGATATCAGGAGTACGTGGTGTATCCTATGACGACATTGTGGCTAGAGCTCTTGATATTGAGGCAGTAGATCAGAGTTCTGTCAAGCCGAGGGAGCCAGCTAAGGGCTTCTTCCGAGAGATACGTCCTCAGTCTCTGAACCGAGGTTGGCAGCCTAGAGCACAGCCACAGCCCCAGCAGCAGCCTAGGGGTGTGAAAAGGCCTCTTGAGGGAGGTAACGACCGGGGAAAGGGGAAGCAGATACAGGGCGTCTCTCAGGCACCTGTTTGTCTTAAGTGTCAGAGGGAGCACAGTGGCCAGTGTAGATTGGGCATGGGTGTGTGTTATCGATGTGGAGACCCGGGCCATTTCGCTAGAGATTGCCCGAAGCCCGGCCGAGATCAGCCAGGCAGTGATCAGAGGAAGGTTATGCCCAGGATCTTCGCTTTTATTGAGCCTGGCGACGTTGATGATGAGGCTCAGCCTGCCGTGATTGCAGGTACTATCTTGGTTACTGGCGTTCCTGTATTTTCTTTATTAGACACGGGGGCTACGCATTCTTTTATTTCCACCGCGTGTGTGTCGAGATTGAGGCTTGCGCCTGAGTTAGCAGAATGCGAGTATAGTGTGATGCTACCTTCAGGAGAGCGTATGCAGTCTGGTCGTGTAGTCCAGGGCAACATTATCTCGATTGGGGACCGTACTCTCCATGCTCGCCTTATTGTTATGGGCATCGAGCATTATGATCTTATTTTAGGGATGGATTGGCTATCGCAGCACTTCGCCACCATCGACTGTCGATCCGGGATTGTCACCTTTCGACCTCCGGGTAAAGCTGAGTTTTCTTATCAGGCGATAAGCAGATTGAGTAGCTCGCCTATCTCTTATTCCATGATGGTCAATGAGCAGTTTAAAGGTGCGTGCTCTATTTATTTGGCCTCTGTCTTTGATTGTCAGTTGCTCAACGGATTGATGCCGAGCGACATTCCTATTGTCAGAGAGTTCTCTGGTATTTTCCTTGATGATCTTCCCGGATTACCGCCGGACCGGGAGATTGAGTTCACTATTGATGTGTATCCTAACTCCGCACCGAGGTTTAAGAACCCATATCGATTGGCACCAGCCGAGTTGAGAGAGTTGAGGACTCAGCTGGATGAGCTGTTAGAAAAGGGGTTTATTCGACCCAGTGTTTCACCCTGGGGTGCGCCCGTTCTGTTTGTCAAGAAGAAAGACGGGACCCTCAAGATGTGTATTGATTACAGGGAGCTGAATAAGCTCACAGTGAAGAATAAGTATCCACTGCCTCGTATCGATGATTTTTTCGATCAGCTACAGGGTGCCCGATTGTTTTCCAGGATTGACCTGCGCTCGGGTTATTATCAGCTGAAGGTCCGGAGAGATGATATTCAGAAGACGGCTTTCCGAACGAGGTATGGGCATTATGAGTTCCTTGTCATGTCTTTTGGACTTACTAATGACCCTGCAGCGTTCATGGATCTGATGAACCGTGTCTTCAAGGAGTATCTGGACAAGTTCGTGGTGGTTTTCATCGACGATATCCTGATCTACTCTAAGACCAGAGAAGAGCACGAGGAGCATCTGAGGATTGTTCTGAGGACCCTATGTCAGCACCGGCTGTATCCAAAGTTTTCGAAGTGCGAGTTCTGGCTTGACAGAGTGAGCTTCCTTGGCCATATTATATCACAGGACGGAGTTTCTGTGGATCCGAGTAAGATTCAGGTGGTCAGAGATTGGCCACAGCCGAAGAACGTACGTGAGGTGCGTGGATTTCTTGGATTGGCCGGTTATTATCGGAAGTTTATAGAGCGATTCTCGAAGATCGCACTTCCACTTTCTCGTTTAACTCGGAAGAACGAGAGATTTGTCTGGTCGTCTGCTTGTGATGATAGTTTTATGGAGCTAAAGCAGAGGTTGACCACCGCTCCAGTACTGGCGCTACCTGTTAAAGGTGTCAGATTCAGTATTTATTGCGATGCATCGGGAGTGGGACTCGGTTGTGTATTGATGCAGGAGGGGAGAGTTATTTCTTATGCTTCTCGGCAGCTGAAGCCGTATGAGCAGAATTACCCTACGCACGACCTTGAGTTAGCAGCAGTGGTCTTCGCACTGAAGATATGGAGGCATTATTTATATGGGCAGCAGTGCGAGGTATTTTCTGACCACAAGAGCTTGAAATACTTATTTACGCAGAAGGAGCTGAATATGCGACAGAGACGATGGCTTGAGTTTGTCAAAGATTACGATTTTGATATCAAGTACCATCCAAGAAAGGCGAACAAGGTTGCTGATGCCTTGAGTAGAGTGCCTTCTGCGAGTCAGCCTTCACTTGCAGCAATGTCAGTTACGCTGCGGTCTGAGATTGAGAGATTCGATGTGGAGATAGTGGCAGAGTTGTCCAGCATGCTCGCCAACATTTCTCTTAGGCCGGTTATTCTTGATCGTATACGCGAGGCTCAACAGAGTGATACGGAGTGTATGGAGCTTCGATCGAGCATGACATTGGGAGACTTGTCGGATTTCCATTTATCGGATGATGGTATTCTGAAGTTCAGGCATAGGTGGTACGTGCCTAGCGACGAGGACCTGAAGAAGGAGATATTGGCCGAGGCACATTCTTCGGCATATTCTGTGCACCCGGGAAGTAACAAGATGTACCGGGATTTGAAACAACACTTCTGGTGGCCGAACATGAAGAGGGAGGTTACCAAGTATGTTGAGACCTGCCTAGTATGTCAGCGGGTAAAGGCAGAGCACCAGAGACCGGCCGGAACGTTATTGCCACTGCTGATTACGGAGTGGAAGTGGGAGCAGATCTCCATGGATTTCGTTGTGGGGCTCCCGAGGACTACGAGAGGCCATGACGGCATTTGGGTTATTGTGGACCGATTGACAAAGTCGGCCCACTTCTTATCTGTGAGGATGGCATCGTCTATGGATCAGCTCGCCGAGCTTTATGTGCAGGAGGTTGTCAGACTGCATGGCGTGCCAGTTTCTATTGTCTCAGACAGAGATCCGAGATTTACCTCGAAGTTCTGGAAGAGTCTGCACAAAGCTATGGGGACTCAGCTTAATTTCAGCATCGCGTTTCATCCTCAGACTGACGGACAGACAGAGAGGACGAATCAGATTCTGGAGGATATGCTCAGAGCATGTGTGCTGGAGTTTCAGGGATTGTGGAGCAGGTATTTGCCACTGATCGAGTTCTCTTATAATAACAGCTTCCAGGCTACTATTGGCATGGCTCCGTATGAGGTGTTGTACGGTCGGAAGTGTAGGTCTCCGTTATATTGGGACGAGGTTGGCGAGGCCAACATCGTTGGTCCAGAGATTCTACAGCAGACGGCAGAGAAGATTGCCATTATCCGACAGCGCATCGAGGTAGCTCAGAGCCGACAGAAGAGCTATGCTGACACTAGACGGAGAGAGCTAGAGTTCGAGGCGGGTGACGAAGTTTATTTGAAGGTTTCTCCGTTCAAAGGCGTAGCGAGATTTGGAAGGAGGGGCAAGTTAAACCCTCGGTATGTGGGGCCCTTTCCTATTCTGAAGAGGATCGGGAAGTTGGCGTACAGGTTGCAACTTCCGGCTTCTATGGAGGGTATCCACGACGTATTTCATGTATCTATGCTTCGGAAGTGCTTGCGCGATCCGTCGCATATCGTGGAGGCAACAGAGATCGAGGTACAGCCTACCTTGAGCTACGAGGTGAGGCCGGTACGTATTTTGGAGACTTCCATCAAGATTTTGCGCAACAAGGAAATTCTGCTAGTTAAAGTTCTATGGCGGAATCACGAGGTGGAAGAAGCGACGTGGGAACGACAGCAGGATATGATGACTAGATATCCTGATTTATTTGTATGATGTAATTTTGTGGACAAAATTCTGAATAAGGAGGGTGGAATGTAATACCCAGCTTGTACGGATTTCAGATATAATATATTATATTATTATTTTATTATATAATGGCATTTTTGGTAAATATGTCAAATCAGGTCCGTTTCACGAAAAGGAAGCGTCATTAAGATCCTAACGACTAATTGGAATTTTAAGGAAAGTTTGGGAATTTTTGGAATAGTAACGCTATATTCCGAGTAATTATCACTATCGTAAAGTAAATGACGTTTTAATAAAAATAGTAAACGAGGTCCAAATTGCGAACGGACAGTTTTAATAAAGCCCTGGTGATGAACAAGAGCTATTGGCAAAATATGGAGTTTTCGAGAATTCGAATCGTTGGACGATTAATGAAACGAATGACAAAACTAATATAAAAACTTAAGAAAGGGCAAAATCGTCATTTGAGGGTTAATTTTCATTATCTATTAAAAGGCAAAATGCCTTTGTGATTTTCTAACGAAAATCACTTTCCAGAGAGAAGAACTCTCTGTTTCTTCCTCCCTCCCTCGCGCAAAACTCACGGCCGCCGATGAGCTTTCCACTTCCGACCTCCGATTTCTCATCCGTTCTTCGTGATTCTTCCTCCTATCGCTATCCTAGGTACGTATCTTCGATCTTAGAGATTTTATTCCGATGATTCCAGAGTTTTAAACAATTAGGTTTTAGTTAGGGTTTTGATAAAAATCGAGATTTAGGATCCGAAACTCATAGATTTGCTGTGATTAAGTGTATAAAGGCTGTATTGAACGTATTGGACGAAGTTAAATCAATTTGTGAAAAAGTTTAAAAATCCGAGAATTTTCGAGTTTTCGGAAAAGTTCGTAATTCGAGAATTTAGGTGCCGAGCGTAAATTGTTCGAATAAATAGCTCGATAAATCGGATTTGAACTTTTAGAAATTTCCTTAGTTAAGGTTTTGACAAATTGGACGTTTATTGACTTAAACTCGTTTTAACGTCAATCCTTGTAAATTGTTTAGGTAAACAGTGCTCGTGGACGAAACTTGGATTGCAGCGTGCACGAGGTAAGTTCTCGTGATCTTCTTTGGCCGATTGGCCTACACCGTACGTCGAACATCGTCTCGAGGAGTTTTGGAGATGCCCGTAGTTAGTTTTGCTCGGTTTGGGTAGCTAGGTCTTAGGAGTTTATAGTTTATGTTTTTACAGTCTTGATGGTCCATGTTATTGCTTGTTTACTTTATGATAGAGAACTGTTCACGCATCACTTTTTTTAAAGAAAAGCATGAAAATGAATTTCCGCACAGAGATTTAAAGAGAACGTAAAGCATAGCATTGGCCTTCGGGCATACAGGCCTTCGGGCATACAGTTTACAGGTCACGCGAGGTGGGGCTCAGGCACGGCTGTACGTGTTGTAAGCGTGTACCCCCCTCTTCTAGCTGGAAAGAGTAGTCCGCCCGCTGGATGAGCTCTCTCCGGTTAGAAGGTATAGGACCTCGGTGACACCTATAGTGCATTGCATAGTAAGATAAAAGAAATAAAGCATGGTTTAATGAACTCATAGCACAGCATGCATCGCATTTACGTAGAGCTTACTGGGATTTTATCTCATAGTGTATATTGTATGGTGTAGGTGATATAGACTTCGAGGTATCAGGTGGGGACGATGTCCCTCCTCCTGAGGCATGACACAGTTGACGGAGGATGGCTGCGGTGGTGTGCTGGAGCAGTCGAGGCTTACCTGACCCGTGGGGAAGTATGTACAGAGTTTTGAGGGTTTTTGAGATGTATTGGTTAATTTGTATAGAAATTATAGGATACTTGGTTCTGATAGACGTTAGGGTTACTTACTGATGTTTTTAAGGTTTTTATAAACTGATTGGTAAAACGTTTTGGTTTCAAGCTTTATTTAACGTTATAGAAATGTTTTGATTGGTTACGGATAGACTCAGTTTTTAGAGCTATCCATGCAGTTGGATTTCGCAAATTCCGCTGCAAGTTGGTTGAGTATATATTTAGGGTGTAAGTCGATTATGTTATTGAAGATAAATGGTGGATAATATGTGAGGTTTACTCCATGGAATTGGAATTCCAGAGAGTTGTGACGAAGGAAGTTGCTCTCTGGAAATTGATAAGTATAGAAAGTGTAAAGAGAAAGCAGAGGAGTGAAGTTCAGCGATCAGGCGCGAAGGCCGCGATCGCTACCAGCGATCGGGCGAGATGGCCGCAATCGCTGCCAGCGATCAGGCGCCGCGCGCGCGATCGCTGCCAGCGATCGGGCGCGGCCTCCTTTCCTCGGGCAGAATGTCAATTCTGCCCTCCCTTTTTATTTTAATTTAAATTAGTTTTAATATAGTTTTATTTAATAGTTTTAATTGTTTTAAATGATTTTAAAGTTAGATTTCAATTCCGATCTCGATTCTAGTTTCGATTTCGGGTTAGGTCCTGCTTAAAGTTTCGTTAAAGATATTAGGATAAAAAAAAATAGTACGGAAAATACGGGTACAGTTTTAGGGACGTGACATTTGACATGGGATTACCCTCTTGGCATTCTTCACTCAAGTGCGGCCCTTGACACCACTGACAACTGGCTTTAGATGTTTTCCCAACACTCGCTGCCATAAGAGATTCCTGCAATTGCCTAGTCAATGAAGCCACCTGTAGAGTCAGAGCTTTCATAGCCTCGATTTCTGGAGTACCCGTTGTGCGTTTCATAATTGATCGCTCCACTGGACACTGATCATTATGAGCGCTAATTCTTCTAATAAATCATAGGCTGCTTCCTCGGTTTTTCTCATTAAAGCACCACCTGCAGCTGCGTTGACCAGAGTTTTAGTAGAAGCAGATAATCCCACATAAAAAGTCTGAATATGCATCCACTTTGGTAATCCATGGTTGGGACACTTCCTCAACATATCCTTAAAACGTGCCCATGCCTCATATAATGTCTCTCCCTCGAATTGACTGAAGTTAATTATATCATTGCGGAGCTTGGCGGTCTTTTCGAAAGGAAAGAATTTGGACAAAAATTTCTGGCATAAATCTTCCCAAGTAGTAATAGAATTAGATGATAGAGAGTTGAGCCAGCTCTTCGCACGATCCCGTAATGAGAATGGGAATAAACGTAATCGCAATGCATCCTACCCCACATTGTGAAATTTGAAAGTGTCGCATACTTCTTAGAAATTTGCAATATGATCCTTGCGGTCTTCTGAAGGTAATCTACTGAATTGAGATTGTTGAATCATATGCAATGTGCCCGGCTTGATTTCAAAATTAGCAGTGATAGCCGGTTTTGCGAATAGCTGAATGTACTCCGAATACAGTAGGTATAACATAATCAAGTAAGGTCCGGTGCTCGACATTATTGTCCCCGACATTATTTTCCCCGTTATCTCCCATGATGGCGCGCGCTTGTTGAATAACTTTTCTTTTCGCTTTATGATTTTGTCGACACGTACGTTCGATTTCAAGATTAAGCGGGAGAAGATTGGTGTCTACTTCCTTACGCATGCACATAAGAATAACACGAAAATAAATAATTAAAATAAATAGAATTCAAAATAAAACTAACAATAATTAATTCGATATTAATAATAAAGTCTCCGGCAACGGCGCCAAAAACTTGTTGTGCAAAATATTTTGCAAGTGTACAAGTCGCAACAAATAATATAGTGATGACTAGAGTGTCGAACCCACGAGGTGTGACGACCCTAATACTGTACCCAAATTTTTTTTTTTTTTTATATTTATCATTATAAACTTTAGACCTAACCTTAAGCGGTTATTAAATCGGAATCAGAGTTTGTTTAAAACAAATACTAAAACAATTAAAACAAATATGTAAAACAAATTAAAACATTTAAAAAAACAATTAAGCATCGGCCGAGGGACAAAAAGGGATTTTCATCCCAATATACAGGGGCGATTGATCGCCCATAAAGGGGCGATCAATCGCCCGTAGGCGATCGCAACAGGCGAACAATTGCCTGTTGCCAAAACGCCAGTAGCGATCAATCGCCACAGTTTGTGGCGATTGGTCACCACACTCCCTGGAATTCCAGGGAGTGGCGATCCAAGAGGGGCGATTGATCCCCTCCTCAGGCGATCAATCGCCACCCTCACTGCCTCCCCCCCTCTTTCATTCCATTTCTTTCCTCTTTCTTTCCTTCTTTTTCTCCTGCGCCAACTACACAATTACAACTTATACATAACCCTAACCAACACAATAACATCAAATATAAACTCACTCATATCCTCATCTTTTTCACATTCACCGAATCACCCTAAATAACGACTGAAAACGTATTTAAAATATAACCAGACTTCGTAAAAACAAACCGCGTGGTTCGATTTAAAAACTGAACGATTCCCCTAATATCAAACATTTACAAAATACATTTTCAAAACGTTTTAAAACTTAAAACGTAACCTATCCACTATACAGAACCAAACATCCTAAAATATCTCTAACTGTAGCATAATCCACTATACAATCCAAATTTACCCAAAACTCTCAGAATACCTAACCATTATCTCCCACGGGTCAGAATGCGCGTCGACTGCTCATGCACACCACTGCAACCGTTCTTCGTCAACCATCCTATACATCGGATGGAGGAACGCCGTCCTCACCTGCTTCTATGTCACCTACACCATACAGACACACTATGAGCTAAAGACTCAGTAAATTCTACGTAAATGCAGATGTGTGCAGTGCATATGGAGTTCAGAAATCATGCATACATACAGATCGTGGCAAACAGAATATCACCGAAATCTCATCCCCCTAACTGGAGAGAGCTCATCCAGCAGTCGGACTACTCTTTCCAGCTAGAGGAGGGGGGTACACGCTTACAACACGTACAGCCGTGCCTGAGCCCCACCTCGCGTGACCAGATAACAGATTACGTATTTTATTACATTACATGAGATGTGGTATTGGTCAGACCCTTAAATCGGTCCACACAATAGATCAATAGCCCCCACTTTCTGGGCCACATCGGTTTTCTAAAAACATCGTGCAGAAATTCATTTTCATGCTTAGTTGAAATACGTGATGCATGAACAGTTATAAACATAAAATAAACAACCAACATGCATACCATCAAGACGAATAAAAACATAACCTAATAAACGACTAACCTAACTACCCAACCAAAGCAGTTTAAAACAAACAATCCACTAAGATCCTCGACGCGACATCGAAGTACGGTGTAGGCCAATCGGCCAGAGTAAGTCACGAGAACTTACCTCGTGTCCGCTGCAGCTCAAGCTCCGTCCACGAGCGTTGTTTGTCTGAGGCAAAACACAACATTCGCCATTAAAACTAGTTTCAGCCAATAAACGTCCAAATTTAACGAAACCTTAACTAAGGAAATTCTCCTAAAATTCTAACTTAGCTCAATGAGGCGTTTTCATCCATCAAATAACGCTCAATACCTCGAAATCACTATTAACGAGTTTTCCCCCAAAACTCGAAAATTGTTAAATCTCTAACATTCGTCCTAAATCGATTAACTTTATCCAATAATGCTCAATACGTTCATTATTTTCACAAATACGGTAGAGCTATCGATTTCGAACCCTAAACCGCATTTTTTACAAAAACTAAACAAAAACCCTAACCGTTACACTTTGTGAAAATCGAACTATAATGCTTCAAAAGCATAGAATCATACCTAGGGTTGCGAGAGGAGGAGAAAACGTAAAGGACGGAAGGCGAACGGAGGACGGACGGACGTCGGAGAGGAGCGATCGCCGTTGATCGCCAAAAGGGAAGGAGAACGCGCAGGAAGAGAAGAAACGGCGTGGAGAAGAAGAAAAACAAATGATTTTAATTCAAATTTTGACTTTGCAAATTACCATTTTGCCCTTCCTTTGATTTTCTATTAGTTTCGTCCTTTGTTTCGTTAGTTAATCGACTATTCGTTTTCTCCAAATTTCCTTACTTTACCCATAGCTCCAACTTATCATTCGGGTTCTGTTAAAACTGTCTGTTTACAAAACGGACCTCGTTTACTATTTTTACTAAAACGTCCTTTATATTACGAGAAACTTAATTACTCGAAATATAGCGTTATTACTCCGAAAATTCTCTTAAAATTTCTGTTAATCATTAGGATTCTAATGAAGTTTTCTCTTCGTAAAACGGGTTTGATTTGACATATTTACAAAAATGTCATCATATAATATAATATTAATATCCCGTAAAGCCGGGTATTACACGAGGACTTGTAATTAATAATCGAAATAATTAATCTTAATTTTAAATTGAACACACGTTTTATGATTTTCAAGGATTGATATTAAACTAAATAATTAGAACAATAAAAATAAAATACGATAAAATACTGCAACGAATAAAATATTATTAAATCAAATTGATAAAAGCCTAGGTACTACGATTTCACCAAGACAATATTTATTTCAGTTCTTCACAATTATATTCATAAATATTCTTCCTATGTTGATGATCGATTTCACTAAATTCTATTACAATCTCTCTCGAGCATTGCATAGGTTATCTGATTAATGGGTTATCACTTCTCAGTCTCAAATCCTACATTAATCAAATACAAATAAATCAATAAATCCAATGATCACATCAATACCGTAACTATCTCTAGCTTACGTATATTCATGACATTAATTTCAGTGTTCGGGTATTTATCACCTCTCAGTCTCAAAACACCCCAAAAATCAAGTAAAGATTGGCCAGAAATTTACAGGCTTTAAAAACAGAAATTAATTGCGCCAATAATATTGGAAAAAATACTTATAAAATATAATTAAACGAAGAACATAAAAATAAATATCGTCTGGCTACATCGTAGCCCTAGAATAAAAAGTTAGTTCATGCAAAAAAAAATAAAAACAATAATACTAATAGAGTTCATAATTAAATTGTAAAAATAAAATGAGAAAGAATATGTTATGCAAAAATCGCATGAACGCCTCTCTGCCGTTGAAAACTTGAAGAAATCTCTCCTTGCTGCTCGCTTCAATCCCCCCCTTCCGAATACCGAATGCTCTTTTTACTTTAGGCTTTTATTTGTTTCTTTTCAAGATCAATGGTTCAGATTCAAGACTTTTTGCGTTAACGGTCCAGATTAGAACAGCAGCCTTTCTAAAATTGAATTCATGTGTGGCGATCGATCGCTGGAAATGAGCGATCGATCGCCTCTTGTTTTATGTCTCGATCGCCAACACTCGATCGCCTCTTCTTTGCTTAAGATTGTATTCTCTTGTGGCGATCGATCGCTTGAATGTGGCGATCGATCGCCACCTTCTCTGTTTTCTTGCACTTAGCTTCTAATAATTCCGTGTTTGTGGCGATCGGTCGCTGGTATGTGGCGACTGATCGCCACCTTTTCTGTTTCTTTTCTCCTTTTGTATTTCTTTTCTTCCTCTGCTTCTCTTCTTCCTCTTCAACTTTTTACTTGTTCTAGACGTTTTGAATGTAATATTTTGTTGTTTGATTTGACTAATGCTCTAGGCGATTTTAAGAATATGAGGAAACAAGACTTCCAATCTTAGCAAAGTAGTTGTTAAAGAACCAAATAATGATATATTGATTCATTTGAAAACTCAAGATGTGTGGGTGGGACATCTTAGAATTTTATTGAAGACGTTTAGAGGTCATCAGTTGTTTGTAGGAAGGACTGTAATGTAGATTTTGAACGACAAGGGTTGATTCCTTTAGTCATATTGTTTTTCATGGGTTTCAAAATTTTAACTAAGATTGAGGTATTTGGATTGAGTACAACTAAAGAATGTTATTATGATTCAAAGTCACTTAGATCTAGTTAGTTATTATTGTCGCCTTATAGATAATTTTTTCCTCTACTGTTTTAACACTAGCACTATTGAATTAGGGTAGGAAACTCGTCCCCTTTCATTTCTCCTCACTTAGCCGTCAAGGAAGAAAGAAGAGGGAGAGGGGGGTTCGTCCCTACTTAAACAAATCGTCGTGCTATGAGTTCGGAATCTTGATCTAGAGACTTCGTGCAATATTATTTGTGAAGGGACTTTGAAGGTTAGTGAGTTTCTTTTTTCTATTTTCATGTTTACATTTAGGGTTTTAGGTTGGGGATGGATTCGAACAATGAAGCTCGATTTCATCCGATTATTGTGGATATAATAGTGTATTAAAAGTGTGTGCAAGTGTTCTCGTCATTTGAAGGCAAAAATCGACGAGTCAACCACTGTGGACGATCGGTCAACACTTCAAGCCCTGCAACGGGAACATAGAGCTGTAAGTGTCAACCCTTCAAGGGAAGTGTCGACCGCTAGGATAAATTGATTGAAATTCAAGAGTTCGGGGTGTCGACATTTCAAGGAAAGTGTCGACCGAGCAAGTGTCAACATTTGTGGATGAAGTGTCGACCGCTAGGTCTTTTGATGTTTAAACTCGAGAATTTTAAGTGTCGACCACTCAAAGCAAGTTTCGACCACGGGTCAGCCCGAGAGCTTTGAGTGTTGACCACTTGAAAGAAATGTCGACCGTAAGTCAACCGAGAGGTAGGAAGTGTCGACCCATGGTCCAAAGTGTCGACCGCACAGTTTTATTTTCAGAAAAAACTTTGTCGTCGTTTATAATATTAGAGATTGAGTTCCTAGATCTGGATTAGGATGCATCCTAGTGTCTTCTCTTAGTGATTAGTGAGATAGTCATAACTCTTGTTTTGTTTTAGGCTCAAACGACTTTGAGGACTTCGAGTCAGTTGTTGAGGTTGCGCCTCCAATTGGAAGAATGAGCGTTTGGCGCAAAGGTAAAGATTTTATAATGATTGTTTTGCATTGCATCATTGTTTTCTAAATCCGTATTTTGGTGAGCTATCACCATGAAAACTTGACGAGGCCTGGTTGTCAGCACGTTACTATTTATACATAAAATGGGTAATAGAGCGGTGATGACGCACTCTTTGAATTTCGAATTCCTAAATCTGATCCGGGTATAATTATTAGTTATTTACTATCGCACATACAGGTTGCTTCATAAATGACCATTCTTCACCGACAACCAGGACAACAGAGCTTGATCTTCGAATCGCGCGTTGTTTGACTCTTCTTTCTGGCTCATGAGATGTTACTAGACTTCGGTCGCCGTCTTTCTGTATTTATGTGTTGGAGGGGTCCTTGAGTGACATTTCTTTTTCACTGAGATGATTTTCAAGTGAAATGTATGATGATGACTTATTTTTATATAGTCGTCAATGTATGCGACAAATATTTTACTTAATGCCTCATCGTTGGCTCGTGAAACCTATTTTTCTTAAATGGTAAAAATGAGTTTTCAATATAACAATGTTTTGAAAAGCATTTTGTTATTTCATCATGTTTTGAAAGAAAAGATAAAAGAGGTTTTATATGCATTTAATATAGCATTCCTACTAAGTTAGTCACTCACCTCAACGACCCTCTCCCATTTCCACGAAAGAACAAGAGCAGTAAGTAGTTGAAGGTCAGGATTTGTTTCCGTATTTTACTTATTTCTGCATTTGAGTGTTTAATTTTTCCCTAGTGAGGACTTATCTCTATTTGGTATGTATTAGATATCTGAATTGAATTTGGATTTGGATTTGTTAACTTTATTGAACTGTTTTTACTTTATCGCACTATTATATCTGTAGTCATTGTTTGGATTTTGACTTTCCATTAAATATTCAAATCTTCCGTTGCGAATTAAGCTTTGAGTTGGGTGATCGGGTCTTCTCCGAGGATCAGGTCACCCGACCCGACGTTGTGTTAGGTCAGTCTCCGGGTCGTAACATCGTATGTTCAAAATCTGTGAGTTTCTTCCTTTTCAATGAAACATCTCACATTAGAGAATTATTTTATTTACTTACCGCACTATAGTGGAATTGTTTTACCATTTGCTCTATTATATAATTTCTAATCCACTTGTATAAAACATTGAATATATTGACATGCTCGAATATTATTTAAATTAAATGTTGAACATAAAGTTTGATCTCTATTAAGTTTAGTCAACTCATTTCAAACGACTCTTCATTTGCACGAGTTAGTCAGAGAGTATATCAACACCCAACGCAAGTATAGTTTCGACGATTTCAAACTTTTAGTTTTATTTTCTTTTAGAGTTTATTTTGGTAAGTTAGACCTTGTTAGAGATCTTTGTTTAACTTTTATTTTGATATTTTATTTAGCATAGTTATTATGGTTTATATTATTACGTTATCTAGATGTCACTTATAAGATCTTTGTTGAATCCCAGTTGTCATCGGATCCAGATTTGGAATCAATTTGTAAGACTTTCGATATAATATTAAGTATTTAAAATAAAGGTTAGGCAATTTGATCCGTTCTTGGGGTGGGTTGCTCCCCGTCTCGAGTCCCTCTCAAGTCGTGTTATCCTGCGGATGGAAGAAAAGTCGATTGTTCTACTATGTGAAGCCAACAGTAGCTCTATTATCCTTCAAGAATTAATTACAGTTTTTAAAACAGATGACCATTCTACAATCTAGAATCATTAGTTTCTATTTTTCATAAATAATAATAAAAAAAAAAAACTTACAAAAAATTAATCAACCAATTGGAACCGGCAAACGAGAAAAAATTGCTGTTAAAATAGCTCAAGTTTTTTTCCCTTGAAAAGAAATAGATTATGACCTGAGACTTCTCAGCCATAAATTATATCACAAGCCCTCGTAGTATTCCAATGATATTTTGCAATGCAAATATATTTTTAGGCAATTAAATTTTCTAAAATATTCATAGTAAATATAAAGATGATTTCAAAGTTAAATGATAAACTTGGATGACTCCAAAATCTAGTGTTACTATTTTTGTAGTATTTTTTTTTACCAATCCATGGCAAAATAAGACAGCGCAAAGGAAATGAAAGAGATGAAGCTCCATCAAAACTTGGAATTATTAACAAAACAAAAGGGCAAGTAAGATTATTGGTAGAGAAGTTAGAAGACGTAAGCTTAGAAGATTGATGTACACACAATCACTCTACCCTAACAATCCACATCGGACAGTGGGAGAGAAAGACAGATCTAGTGATACATAAACCAGGATGGAACTAATCCCGAGCTCAAACCATCCGCTCCTCCGCCGGCGGTTGGCTTGTGTCTTCATCGCCGTTCTGTTGTTTCGGTTTGATTTTCTCATCGGCTTTGGGCTCTAACGTGATTTCAGCCATCGCCACCACATCAGCTTTGTGCTCGGGAAGTTTCTGGTCAGCCATCGGCGTCGTCTTGTGGTTTTTGTAGATTGCATAGAGGATCATCTGAGCTACTCCAAACAGAAAACCCCCTATATTTGGAAGCTGTTTTTGGATCGGAAAAATACCCAAAAAACCCGAAGTTAGGTCAATATACTATATGTGATCACAACTTTTTTGAAACCCTTTTTGGCTTTAATCGTACACATGGATTTCTCTGCATGATTCGAGTAAAGTGATTTACAAGTAAAGAGTCGAAGTTGGAAGATAGCGATGGACGTACCACCACGTAGATATCCTTGAGGAAAACGCCATACAAGGCCCACGTAATGGCGCTGAGTGTGAGGAAGAGAGACAGAAAAAATGGCATGAACTCCACACTCTTGGTGCGGATCACCACTCGCTGAAACAAGAATCAGAAAATCAGCGTTGGTTGATTGTAGTTGGGAGGCAAAAATTGGGTGATTTAACCACTGCAGTTAGCGATGAGTTTGATTGACTGTTTGAAAAAAAAAAAAACCAGAGATGAAGAAGAAGAAGAAGATGAGTTTTCTCTCACAATAATGCTTAATGGCGCTGCAAAAACGCTGGCGGCAAATGATACGCAAATCCATCCAAGAACAGCAACTCTATGCGGTCGTTTAACGAGGAAGTGAGTCACGAAAAGAATTGCGCAAAATCCACCCAAATTCAGCAGCATAAGAAGCCGCAGCGTCGTAATCTGCCATTACAGACCCAGCTTTTTCAAGCTCAACTTCATACTGTTTTATAAGATGTAATGAAATTTCAGCAAGAGAGAAATAGAGAGCTGACCCTGGTCTGCTTTGGTGCAAAAGCGATGAAGACAGCAATGTAAATAGTCTCAATGACGCAGCCAACAGAATTAATGGTGATGAGAAGAGTTTCATCAGATTTGAACGATGCGTAGTATAACCACAGCATTGCGCTGAAAAGTGAAACAACATATGGAAGTGATTGAAACGCTTCTGTCGATTTGTTCTTCCATATCCTCCAAAATGTCGGCCTGCAAGTACCCATTGGAAAACTCAGCAGAAATTTCACAAAACTCCATGAATGATGCAAACCCAGAAGAAAATTACTTACAGTGGAGCTAGAAAAACGATGAAGGAAACAATGTTGCCTGAAAAAACACCCGAAAAGGAGAATTAACCGACACAGCTTATATAACCAAATCCAGAAGGTCGAAGAAGAAGAAGAAGATACTGATATAACTGCATGAATAAATCTACCTAGAAGGCCAAAAACAAAAACCAATATTTCCATTCTATCTTCTTCCTTTTCTTCCGGATGCACAGATGATTATAGGTGAAGGAAGAAGACTAGAGAGAAAGTTGCTTTCTCTCTCTCTCTATTTCTCTCTATAGCCCCAATCTTTGCATGAATATTAACACAGCTGCACTCTCGTATATATAGTGACGAGGTACATGTACGTAGTTGAAGGAAAAGGAAGCCAAAATGATGAATTATTTAATTTCTTGTCGTGTCCGTAGTTCATTATAGAGGCCTACTTCTGTACATAAGCCACATAAGCATTCTCTATTCTCAAGAATCATTATAATTTTGCTACACTTATATATATTTTTTTTAAATTTTATTTGTTCATATGAAATCTAGAAGAAGCCTACTAAAAAAAGACCTATGTTTTATGTAACACGTAGCAAACAGCTCGGACCTGTGCAGTCAAAGACAACCAGAGATCAATTTGTGAGAGTCAACTTGTATAATTTTACATCGTCAAACTTAGTAAAACATGTTTTGCAGTAAAACTCGAGAACCAAACCATTGAGATTGACAGTATTGTACCAGTGTGATACGAAGAGGTCCCATCGTAGGTGTCAACTTAATTGAGAAATATACCTAAAGTTATTGGTGGCTACAATTGTTTAACCTATCTCTTCCTTTTTATGACATGACATTAAACACATATTAGAGAGTTTCTAATCTTAATTGAGCCCACTAATCAGCCCATTACCCACGTTAAATCTTGACATTTGTAATGAATGAATGCATGAGATTAGCATTAATTTTGATGGGTAAATTAATGGGTATTGCGATCTATCTCATAGCTTTTGCCTTCCAAATGGCACCATTTGAACTTATGATAACTATGTGTATCTACCTCTTTTTGCATTTGAATATCGTTCATGCTGCCTCCTCCCTCTCCTCATTTGCTTCCACTTCTTTGGTATAGAAAAAGGGTTGGAAGATAAGATTAACAAATAGCTTAAGGTGGATTATGATTTGATTATGGGAAAAGAATTCATGTTGAAAAGTTAGTAATCCCACCTGGATTTGTGTTGCGTTAGTCTCGTGACACGTATGTATCGGTATCACATAGTTATATTTTTGTTTGTATCGGTAATTCTACATAAATATTCATCTATCAACATGCGCAGTCAAATATTTTGTCATTCATAATTCAATATTTTTCTCAACGAGTTTGATAATTTATCGTGTCATAGTTTAAAAATTTATATTTACTTGCATGAGTGCTACATTTCTCAAATTTTTTTTATTCATTATTTTCCATCGCTTTTGATATTTATTATCCAAGTGGCTGAATAACAAGAGAACATTAAATCGTGGCCGTCATGTCCAATAATTTAAATTCTATTGAAGAACACTCACAAACTCATCAAATTTCATTTCTATTTATTATTGTATAATCAATGATTGAATAATGATTGAGCTATAGTTGAATGATGAATAAGAGAACAACTCTCTCTCTCTCTCTCTCTCTCTCTCTCTCTCTCTCTCTCTCTCTCTCTCTCTCTCTCTCTCCCTCCCTGAAAGTTGTTCTTTCTATTTAACACTTTGACATAGATGGGAAGACGTCTTCCCCTATTGCCGTTTCCAAATTTTGGTACAACTTATTATTAGATAGAGCCAAAAAACTCTAGTTCCAATCATATAAGTTGCTGTACTGAACAATCTATGTGTATGCAAAGACTTTCAGGTGCTACAGCGTACCACTTGTACTTCTAAACGAGTTGCCACTTCAAGAAGCTGTGTTTATAATCAACATGAAATTGATTTCGTCCCCATTATTTCAACCCGCTACGAAACGAAAGACTGGCATGACTGTTTTTTTTTTTGTTTCTCGTATCGTCCTGTTATTGTATTAGTTAAATTGACTTGTTACCAATATCACAAATTACGGGTTGGCATGGTCCGGTTCAGTATGGTTCAGGGGCAGAATAGCCTGCAACAGTGGAATAACGATTCCTATGATTCGGAATTGGAACCGCGAAGTATCATAATCGAATTAAAATTGAATCGTGAAATACGGTTTAGTTTCAGTTCCGATATGTTTTCGACCACCCTACCCGGAATGGTCAGGGTTGGTGAAATTATTGGGTAGGTTCCACCGATTTGGTTTGGAGCCCTACCAAATAAGTTTATGAATGAATGCCGAGTTGGCTAAATGCACGTAGATTAGTTTGTGTGACGTACCTAGTTAGAAAGATAGAGACTAATGCCACGTATGTAGACACCTATGTGGATGAGATTGAAGACCCCTTTAGGCAGGAATCCAACACATTCAAATTCTTGTTCACGTTCTTATTAACAACTCAGGCTGGAAGTAGGTGTGATTTTTGAGAATAAAAGTTAACACTTTTAATTTATTCAGATATTTCCCGTCTAACCGAGCCAATGTGTCCCTTGGAATGTTACTATTCCGACGAACAAAATAACATACGAAGACATTTCACTTGAGTAAATATGAAATTCAAAATCACGTGACTATCTAAACTGACTTTGATACTGTAGAATTTTATGATTTTACTAGTACATTATTGTTTGTTTTGTACCAGAGTTTACAGGATTTAGTTTTTAAGTTCTATTCCAGAATGTGTTGTACTAAGTTGGAAGAATAACTTTATTTATCAATCATTTACTTTTAATTTTCCTGACCGACGTAAAATTTTACGATTCTCCGAATTGTCATTGTCTTTGCAATTCCAGATGCTACTACAAGTTAGAATTTTCAATTCAAGTTCTTCAAATGTTCTTTGATTCTTGTTC
Source organism: Begonia masoniana (assembly GCA_022432975.1). NCBI lineage: Eukaryota > Viridiplantae > Streptophyta > Magnoliopsida > Cucurbitales > Begoniaceae > Begonia > Begonia masoniana. Next base: position 3,834,554 of record CM039507.1, read on the forward strand.
ATCACCAACGTTGCAAATGCTATTTTTCAATATTCTAATCCATTCCGCATGATTCGAACCACATTTTTCTCTAAAAGCGATTATCCAATCTAAAATTTACCCTAACAAACAACAAAATGAGCTTTAACACATGTCATTAGTATGGAATCAAGCATGGAGTTAAAAAGTAGGTGACCACATTTTCAAATGTGATGCAGATCTCACAAAGTATCTTCCCAACAGACCATTTTTATTGAAAATGCAAAAAGTAGAGATCCATCTTTCATGTTGTACTCTCCAATAATACAAGTAGTGCAATCTTAGTGTCATAATCAGATGGAAAGGGGAGTGAATATAATTGGAAGATGACAATGGAAAGTACTATGTTTTAGTGGATCATTAAACCTAAGCTTTGTGGGAAAGAAAGGGTCTTAATTTAATGCCAATTTTTTGACACATAATATGATGTGAACATACAAAACTAATATTAACCTTAAATCATACTAATGCCCCTAAGACTTTGCAAAGGCCCCATCTTTACTAACCTTTTCATTGGAAAAAGGTGAAGACATATTTGCATTTGTGATCTCCAACTCTTCTAATTCTTTAAAGACGCTTACTTCAAAGCAGTTCATGGAATTAACCTTCAAAATAAAAATAATAAATAAATAATAAATAAATAACTAAATAATGTTTTGTATAAATTAATTATTCTATAGTCTTCATTCTGGTTCTATGGTGTAGTGGTTAGCACTCTGGACTTTGAATCCAGCGACCTGGGTTCGACTCCCGGTAGGACCTTTTTCATTTTGGGCTTTTTTTTTAGTCAATTAAACACTAAAGAAAAACCATAAAACTAAACATTAAACCCATAAATTTCAAACAAATTTGTGATAGTTCAAAAATATAGGACCTAAAAATTTGATTAGGCGTGTTGAAAACCGATCAAGAACCGACAAACAGAACCGAATCGAGCGATTTGGTTCGGTTTCAGTCATCAAAGTCCACCGAATTGATATCGGTTCGAAAATTTATAAATTGATAAATTAGATTTGGTTTCGGTTGAACATATATTCCAACAAAAATTAACCAAACCGAACGAAATTATTATTAGGCTTCAAAAAATAATTCATTGTTGGTGTAAATTTAAAATTTTGATTAAGTTTTTAAATTTTATGTTGATAGTATTTACTATAATTACTTGTGTTTAATTGATAATTGTATTATTACTAATAACAATGAAATTAAAATTAATGGAGATCATTAAAACAATTTTAAATTATATCTAATTAAGTAGATTTGACAAACTAATAAATTTAATTTTTCCAAATTTAAAATTTTATTTATTTTTATTTTTATAATTTCTATACAAGCTCTTAATTTTATTCTTTATTTTGACGCTTATATTTTTGTTAACATGGGATCTTTATTTTGACGCTATATTTTTTGTTAACATGAGAACCACAACCAACCGAAACTGAACCGAGATTTTGGTTCCATTTTAGTTTGGTTCTTGCACCAAAAATATTTGGTTTCGGTTCCAAAGTTACCAAAAATTCGGTTTCGGTTTGGTTCCAAAGTTACCAATTCGGTCTACCATAAACACCCCTAGTTTTGATTGAATGTAAAAAGCTTGTTTTCTCTCGAGCACATTTATGGAAACTCGTCACCTTCTTAAACCTTGTATCCACAATTTCTGTTTTTCCACTAAAGTCTGAACTTCTCCTATACGTAGAAAATATTTCATCGCCCGTTGGTCATTCTACCACGAACATTACATTCCATAGCTAATTAAAGGAAATTGAATTCACCACTAACCATGTCCATTCAGTCAATTGACACCAAGATATGTCCAGGAACTAAGAATTATGGATATCTAATATTCTGCGTAAAAGGTACCGACAAAGCATCTACGTGTCATTCGTTCGTTATATACAAGTCGTCTAATTTATAATCGATCATTATATTTCATCATGCGTGTAGGCATAAAATTGCTCATCTAATAATCCCTATCATAATGTTTCTATAACTTCACAAGTCAAAACATCACTATATTTCAGAGGTACTTTTTTCTGGGTAGGAGAAAATATAATAGCAATAAATATAACTTTTCTGAGGCATAATCAGCATGTTTGCGAAAGAAAATTGTCCAAAATGTAGAAGAATATTGTACCTCAGACGTTACCAACACTAAAATACCTGAAAGTACAAACCTCAAAGAGAAAAAGACATCACAGCAAAACTGATGATAGAGGTAAAGGAAGAAGGCACCCGTTAAAGATTCTTCATTGCATGTTCTGAAATCGTTTGACAATGAGGAGGCTCATGTCCATGTACCGCTGAGCGCAGTTGGAAAGGCAGCTCGATTCACTGGAGCTGAACTTGCTACCTGGCGCACCTGTGATGCATTTGTCCCAGCAAACACTAGTAAGTTTTGCCACCATCTCTTGAACCATTGCTCTTTCCTTCTCTTGCTGCAGAATAACAATTTATCTTTTGTGAAAGTTCAGACAGTATTGATCACCCCATATTCTAGATATTTAAGCTTCCTATTACTGCATATAAATTGGGAAGGGTGGTACTTGAGCAGAAGAAATGAAAGCTCTAACAAGTTTTTCTTTCTTTTTTAACTATTTGTTAATGCAAAACTTTGGCTCTCAATAAATTCAGTAATGAAGAAAAGCCTTTCAAATCATTCAACCAAATATGCTAAACTCGTATGACAATCAAAGAAAATCAGCCGCCGCAGATTAAGGCAAAACATACAACAAGCATAACAGATAAAGCAGAAGGGGCTTGTCAAGTTCGAATGACAGAATAGCAAAAATGATCATCTTAAACACTTCAAGTGAGATATCTAGTGTTAGTTACGTAAGAGGACTATTTGAAAGACAGGAGTAGAAGTTGAATGTGCTTCCACAGCCTTAAATGGAAAAGAACAGGGGCACCTATACAGTTCATGTTGACATTGATAATAAAGCAGCTCTCAAAATTGGCTATACACAACTATAACCTAGAATTTTGATAAACAAAACATAGTCCCCCCATCTACTACATTTAGAAGACATCAGACCAAAAGTGGAGGATTCTAACAGACTGCAAGTATTGTCAAATGTTTAAAGTTCAGAGGTACTGATGTTCGACAATCCTTTTTTTTTCCGTTGACCAGCTGTGAATCACTGAGAGTGTTCTTAAAACCTCAAATGCTCCGAGGATGTAATAAGTTTGATTCATGAATATTAAGCCTTTTTCTTCTCTTTTCGCGCGCTGCTATTCAGATCAGACAGAAAGCAATCTAACTAACGCAATTTTTCTAACTATCAGTGCGATAATTCTCGCAGAGAATTCAAAAAACAAAACAGCAAACAGCTCTACCAGGATTTTTCATCGAATATAATATCAACGATACAAACTGCTTCAATAAAAATGACTTCCGGCAAAAGACCGAGATAAAAGTTCCACGCATCAAACTGACAAAAGTAACGCAAAAAACCGAAAAAGGAAAATACGAGAGAACTCACGTTGATAAAGTGCATCAATTCGGGGGAGTTGAGTGCTGAAGAATCCATGGAGTCCAGAGACTGAGAGTTCGTACTTCCCTGCTGCCGTTTGCCTAAAAGTTTCGCCTGATGTCAATCAAGAACCCTAACGACGGGTCAACCAGGCGGGCTCGCACTAAGTTGAACGATACGGGCCGGGCCTTTCGATGATTCTCCATTCTCGGTCCGAAATACGGAGAGAATTGTCCCAGAAATTAATCAAAATTTTAATAAACCAATTTCATGTTACATATTGTAAGAAAGAGACTTGTAAATAGAGGGTAGCAACCTCGGCAGATGATGAGGTACAACTGTAACGACCTACTTCCTTCATCGGCCTTTTTATCTCGCGGACGGACCGCCATTCGGGTCCGAATTTAGTATACGAGTCAGTCGTCACTCATGACCTTTCTCCATTCCTAGGTAAGAGTTTTTGTCTTCCCAGTAATTTGAACTCTGACATCCAGAGTTATGATCAAGAGTTTCTCATCACTGGTACCACTGCAACAACGATACAAGGATAATGTTATGTTTAATCTCTAGTGTTATCCTCTAACTTTACACCCTGACATGATAATCGTGTTACTTATTAACTATTCGTGTAATAATTAGGATAAATTATACATAATTAAAATCAGATATTAATTACATTAATAAATAAACGGCACATCAGATAAAATAAAAGTGTTGAATTAGATGATAAATTTAGTATTAATCGTGGTAGGTATAACGATGACTGTTCTCCAAGATGATGGCTCTACCAATCGGGTTAAGGATTTGAAGGTATTGATCTATCCATTGTTAATTTATTATTTGAAAATTAGAGTAGTAGTGAAAGAAGTGCTGAATTTATAGTTTTGTTCATAGTTTTTTATATTAAGTTTTCCAAATAAATAAATAAATAAATAAATAAAACATAAATACTACGTTAATTAGAAGTTAAAATAGACCCATGGTATTATTTCCTCGTGTACCTAGCCATTTAAATACCCTCAAGCTTTTAATTTCTCACTATTTAGAAATTAAAAAAAAATATATAATGTTTTTAATTTAAATGTTTATTACGAAGATAAAAATAAACTTACCAATTAAAACTAAAGAAAAAAATGACGTCACATAGAGTGAAGCTGACGTCACATACTTTTATTTAGTCAAATATCATTATATCATGCATTATTGATCATAAATGCTTCAAACTTTAACACCCCGTGGATCGTTTAAGATGGGATACCTTAGCACGAATATAAACTCCCAATTTTCATCTAGATTCCGTTATTAATTAAATAATAATATTAACCCGTGCTTCATTTTTATTTCAATTTTACACTTTGCTCAAGATGATGGCTCTACCAATCGGGTTAAGGATTTGAAGGTATTGATCTATCCATTGTTAATTTATTATTTGAAAATTAGAGTAGTAGTGAAAGAAGTGCTGAATTTATAGTTTTGTTCATAGTTTTTTATATTAAGTTTTCCAAATAAATAAATAAATAAATAAATAAATAAATAAATAAATAAATAAATAAATAAATAAATAAATAAATAAATAAATAAATAAATAAATAAATAAATAAATAAATAAATAAATAAATAAATAAATAAATAAATAAATAAATAAATAAATAAATAAATAAATAAATAAATAAATAAATAAATAAATAAATAAATAAATAAATAAATAAATAAATAAATAAATAAATAAATAAATAAATAAATAAATAAATAAATAAATAAATAAATAAATAAATAAATAAATAAATAAATAAATAAATAAATAAATAAATAAATAAAACATATAAAATGGGAGGTGTAACAAAGCTAGTAGATTCTTTGCTACTAAGGAACTGTGGATCAGAAAACGACAACAGCCAGAGCTTTGCCTTGTCAGCAATATTTTCTTACCCACGAAGAAATTTATGAGCCAAAAACATGTCTTCCAAATAAATAAATATTTTTACATAACACAAAATCATTTTTTAAATAATTATTTATCATAAATAGTTAAAGTTTGTAGTAAACTTAGTCAAAATCATATATCTAATCTTAATTAATAAACCAAAAGTGAACCCAAAAAAAGAAAAAAAGAAAACAAAGAAAGGATATCATATTTTGGAAAAGAAGAAAGGTTGATGAGGAAGTGATCGAATGGGTGGATTTGGATCTTTTGCATGTACATGGAGAAACGGCTACTCCCTTTATGAGTCACCCATGCACCCATGACCTAAAAGAAAAATTTGCTTCTTTTACCTTCCCGCCGAAAACAACAAAAGATCTCGTGCTTTAAAATCCTTCTATCGGATTTCAAATCACATCGCGTACAGTTGTCCTCGTAGTTGTCTCAGTTTTATCATCTTAAAGCTTGTGTATACGAGAGCGTTAATCATTTATGGAATAGACGCATTATTTATAAAACTATTGTTATTTTTGCATTTTAATTTATATTCTAATCTCACACCATGACATGACATTTGTGTGTCAATCATTCATTTGCAAAATGAACTAATCAATAAACAACATGTAAGTGACACGTCAAATGTGTGAAATTATAATGTAAAATAAGAGTATAAATATAATATTACTCAATTATCGTGAACGTAATTTCTTCTTCATGTCCAATAATATTGATAGAGGCTTTCTGTTGGATGGAATGACCAGATATTGCTTTATGGTGAGCCTTTTATATACAAAACCCTGGTAATATAATAATGAGTAATGTTACGTTTACTTTTTTATTCTATTCTATTAAAATATCCATTGAAGTGTCAAGCAATGATTGATGCAATTACAGTGTAATTAGTGCAATAAATTATAAATAGTTAATTTATTACGTTAATTACCTGTATCATTGCTTAATACGTCAGCGAGTATTTTAAGAAGGTAGAATAATAAAATAAATGTAGTATTATTTATAATAATATTAAGGCTTGCTTAAGTTTTTAAGATATGAAAATAGATTAAATGATATTACGTTCGTACTCTAATTTTATACTCTAAAATCACACTGACATAACACTTACATATCATTCGTTTATTGATAGAATTATTAAGAAATAATATAAATATTTAAAGCAATATGGATTGCATGAACTAATGAGTGAATAAAATAGCACTACTTGTAGCATTGGTTTTGTATTTATTTTAAAAAATTTTTGCTGCAAATTTAGTTTTGGGCTGGGCGATCGAGTTCTCTTCCCGAGAATTTGGTCACCTGACTTAACGTTTCTGCTCTGGCCCGTCCCCAGGTCGTGACGCTAGTCAAATAAAAACGATCTCAAAACTCTTATAAAATATCATAGTTTTCAAGCTAGTGTGACGTAAAAACACAAGGGAGAATTGAAAACTGTTCATCACATTGGTTCCAGTCAGAGTAATAAGTAACAGCCCAAATAATAATTTATCAAAAACCAAATAAAAACTTTACACATTAGACCAACTTATAACAAGAACAATAAAGGAAGAAAATAATTAAAAAAAGAAAAGAAAAGAGGGCGAGCTATGTTGTTCTTTAACGTTGTCCAACTTTAACTTTGTACTTCGTCTGTCCCCTTCCTCCTCCACCAACTCACCCTCTCAACGTGATTATAAATGCTCTTCACCAAATTTCGGGTACCATGAAAGTAAGCCGTTGAAGAAGAAAAGGCTTCTGTAAAGAGTTTGCAGGAGGCCATGGACATGGAGAAGCTCAAACTGATGAGAGATGGAATGAGAAGGTTTCCTCCTGGTTTTCGCTTCGAACCGACTGATGAAGAGCTCGTATTCGAGTACTTAAAATGCAAGATCTTCTCACACCCTTTGCCGGCTTCTATCATACCTGAGCTCAACGTCTATGGCTACGATCCATGGGACTTACCAGGTATCAACCATTTTTATATTTTCACTGCAACTAACTCGGTGTATCGACTCAGCATTACTTAGAATGGTATGACTAGATTAGCATGAAATGATAGGTGAGTTGGAGGAGAGATACTGGTTCAGTAACAAGGACGCGAGCAGTGGGAAGAGGAAGAAGGCGAGCAGGGCGACAAAATCTGGATATTGGAAGGCGACTGGTTCAGACAGAAGCATTGTTCCTTCGACGAGGTCCATGGAAATGGTGGGGAAGAAGAAGACTCTGGTTTTCTACAAAGGCAAGTCTCCAAATGGGTCTCGAACGGAGTGGATGATGCATGAATATCGACTTCTCAACGCTCAAAATTCAGACTCCACCCGTTGCATCAATACACAGGTATCAAATTCAGTTTCAAACCAGTTTGAGTTCTCACGAAATCCAATGAACTCAACTGAACCGCCTCATGGTTCTGATCCGGTTTCAAAATAAAAAATAATATTATTAAATATTGATTTTGGACACATTTTCAGGTTGGGTTTAAGCCGAATTATGGGTTATTTTTATATTTGGGCCAGGTTCGAACCAATTTGAGTCAATTTTTTTAGTCGCAGTAAACACCACAATTAGGTGCAGTTTTCGATCTTCGTAACCAAAAATTGTGAACCAAAGCTTGATCCGCGATTCTAACACATCCAAAACCGAATGTTGTTTCTATAGAGGTGAGAATAAGAACAAATCGAGAACAAACTGCTGGTTCTGGTCAAGTTCTGGTCAGGTTCTACTCACCTCTAGCGGTGATAGGACATGACCGGACATGATCTGTTTTAAACCAATTCGGTTTTAGGGTGGTCCGGCCCAGGGCCAAGCCATTGGCCCTTTTTTTTCAGAACCATTTGATGCATTATTTATCTAGAAATCAATGATTTAGACATTAATAATCAAATACAAATCATAAAAGAAAATTAAGAACAAACACTTAATATTACGTGGCAAATCTCGAAGAACAAACAAACCTCGAGTAAATGAAAGACATTCGTTACATCAAAATCGAAGTACAAATGTGCGAAAAATATAAAAATTAATGGAAAATTATGAGTAAAAAATATGAAATACAATGGTTCATAATTTGAGATGAACCTGTTCTTTCACTACCACTACAAATTACATGAACCTGTTTCATGTCGGTTTTTTGTCAAAATGGGACCAAAGAATCCAGTCCGGTCCGGTTGAATGGGTTGGTCCAACTGGAATTTGTTCATCTTAAATTGCATGTTAGATGGAATGAAAATATTTGACATTTTCCTGTGTAAATTTCATGAAGAACGTGATGGAACAAATGGAAAAGTGGGTTCTCTGTCGGATATTTTCGAAGAAAAGAAGCGAGGAAGACGACCCCGATATCGAGAGGCAGATTGGCTCTGCGTCTTCGGCTGCATCTTCTTCGAGCTCTAATGGTGGCTCTTCTAAGATCTCTTCCAGAGGCTGGGATTATGCAGAAGAAAGTAGCTTCGCCAACTCTAATTTTTGAGCTTTAATGCTCCAAGTTCATCTTGCTGTGTTTGTTTGTCTCGCAATATGCTGTCTGCCGATCAAATTGTGAAGAAAAAAAGCATGTCTTCAATCACTGCTTTATTTGATTAACTATTTCTGCGTAGGAAACTTAATTATTGAACGAAAACGATAGTCATTCAATGCAACAACTTATCGATATCTAACGTGCTTATCATATGTTACATCCGGGGAAAGAACCAATAGGTTTTGAGCTTTTTTCCAAGCAAGCAATGCATGAATTTAAGAACATTAGCAATTAAGTTCTCGTGGTTAGAGTTGTCATCATTAGCAATTAAATTTCGGTTTTTAAAGTTTACCGAACTGACATTCGGTTCTAAAATTTAGAAACTGATAAAATTTGGTTCGGTTTGACATATACAAAATCAAAATTAACCGAACTGAACCTAATTATCATTAGGCTTTAAAAAAAATCAAGTTTTAGTTTAAATGAATTAAAAATTTTGGTTATATTCCATTTTAATATAGTTAATTATGTATAACGGAGAATTTTATAATTACTTATAAATAATGAAATTTAGCCTAATTGAAAATCATGATAACAATTTATAATTAGGATAAAGTGCAATTTGACCACTACAACTAGATGAAATAAGCAATTTATACCGTAAATTTGGATAATGGGCAAGATCAACCTTAATATATTGATAATGGGCAATATGGCTCATACCGTCATATTTTCAGTTAAAAAGTCACGTTTTTTTCACGTGTTCATTTTTTCTTCTCGAAATGCCCCTGCATGGAGTCATAACCGAGCCGGACCGGGTTCAAGCTCTCTCTCTCTCTCTCTCTCTCTCTCTCTCTCTCTCTCTCTCTCTCTCTCTCTCTCTCTCTCTCTCTCTCTCTCTCTCTCTCTCTCTCTCTCTCTCTCTCTCTCTCTCTCTCTCTCTCTCTCTCTCTCTCTCTCTCTCTCTCTCTCTCTCTCTCTCTCTCTCTCTCTCTCTCTCTCTCTCTCTCTCTCTCTCTCTCTCTCTCTCTCTCTCTCTCTCTCTCTCTCTCTCTCTCTCTCTCTCTCTCTCTCTCTCTCTCTCTCTCTCTCTCTCTCTCTCTCTCTCTCTCTCTCTCTCTCTCTCTCTCTCTCTCTCTCTCTCTCTCTCTCTCTCTCTCTCTCTCTCTCTCTCTCTCTCTCTCTCTCTCTCTCTCTCTCTCTCTCTCTCTCTCTCTCTCTCTCTCTCTCTCTCTCTCTCTCTCTCTCTCTCTCTCTCTCTCTCTCTCTCTCTCTCTCTCTCTCTCTCTCTCTCTCTCTCTCTCTCTCTCTCTCTCTCTCTCTCTCTTATATAATAATGAAATTTAGCCTAATTGAAAATCATGCTAACAATTTATAATTAGGATAAAGTGCAATTTGACCACACAACTAGATGAAATAAGCAATTTATACCGTAAATTTGGATAACTGGGCAAGATCAACCTTAATATATTGATAATGGGCAATATGGCTCATACCGTCATATTTTCAGTTAAAAAGTCACGTTTTTTTCACGTGTTCATTTTTTCTTCTCGAAATGCCCCTGCATGGAGTCATAACCGAGCCGGACCGGTTCAGCTAATTTCATTCTGGTTTTTTTTTTTTAAATCCTATAGTTTGTCTTCCCTCTTCTCCTTTTCGAGTTTCAGAAACGTAGACCCCCGATGACCAGCTCGACTCTCTTTCCCTTCTCTTTTGCCGCGCTCTCTCTCTCTCTCGATCTCCCGAGACCCTCGCCTCGCTCGCCGATTCTTTCTCGCCAGTCGCTAGACGACAGTTGACAGATTACTCACCACTCGACTAACGAAGGTAAGATAAAACTTTCTTACACTTATGAAGAAATTTGCTTACTGTAATTGTCGAAGTTCTTTGTTTTTGGAGTCTGAAATCTGAACCAATAGTTGTTTTTGAATAGTTAGGGTTTCTGAACTTCGTTGCTGAAATTCGTTGTTGTCCTTCGATGTTTTAATTTTTTCAGATAAAATTTACTTTGATTTTGCCAATAATTTGTTGAGTTATAGAGTCTAATTAGGTTTAGGAGTATTTTGGTCAATAATTACCCTGTTATTCTGTAACCCTAAATCGTCTATTATATTAAGAGGTGTTTAGGTTATCGAGTGTATCACAGAAAAAGACAGAGAGTCTGAGAGGGTGAGGCAATACAGTTGTAACTTTTGTTCGATCTTAGTGAAATCTGTCAGCGGCCAGTGGACGTAGCTCTCGCAACGAGAGTGAACCACTATATATTTGTGTGTTATTTCTTTTTCGTATTCCGAATCGTTCGTTACAGGTGGATTAGGGCGTCTAATCCTAACAACTGGTATCAGAGCTTCAAGTTGAAAAAAAAAAAAAAAAAAAAAAAAAAAAAAAAAAAAAAAAAAAAAAAAAAAAAAAAAAAAAAAAAAAAAAAAAAAAAAAAAAAAAAAAAAAAAAAAAAAAAAAAAAAAAAAAAAAAAAAAAAAAAAAAAAAAAAAAAAAAAAAAAAAAAAAAAAAAAAAAAAAAAAAAAAAAAAAAAAAAAAAAAAAAAAAAAAAAAAAAAAAAAAAAAAAAAAAAAAAAAAAAAAAAAAAAAAAAAAAAAAAAAAAAAAAAAAAAAAAAAAAAAAAAAAAAAAAAAAAAAAAAAAAAAAAAAAAAAAAAAAAAAAAAAAAAAAAAAAAAAAAAAAAAAAAAAAAAAAAAAAAAAAAAAAAAAAAAAAAAAAAAAAAAAAAAAAAAAAAAAAAAAAAAAAAAAAAAAAAAAAAAAAAAAAAAAAAAAAAAAAAAAAAAAAAAAAAAAAAAAAAAAAAAAAAAAAAAAAAAAAAAAAAAAAAAAAAAAAAAAAAAAAAAAAAAAAAAAAAAAGTGGTTTTTTCGAAAATCAGGGTTTGATTTTTCGAAGGGTATCGATCGATTTCAGGTTTGCAATTTTCATTTAGTAAAATTTGCAATTTTTTGAAAAAAAGGAAAATAGAAAATTTTTCCACTGTGTTTTCTGCCGTGGAAAAGAAAAACAAAAAAAGGGAAAATTTCCTTTGTTCTGTTGCTCTTCGACAGAAAGGAAGGAGCAAAAAACAGAACACTGTTCTGTTCTGTTCGCCGCGCGAAGGAGGAGCCCAACAGAAATTGCCGCCACCCCCGACCGCGCTAGACCGCGCCGTCGCTGACCCTACAGACCACACCGACCGTCGCCGCCCCACTGCCCACTGCCCACTGCCCGTTGGCTTGCTCGCACGCCACGCTCGATCTCGACCGCGAAGGAGAACACCGTCGGAGTCTTTTCAAGTGCCGACCAGAACTCGCCGATCGTCGTCGGGCACTGAGCTCAGCCGAGCAGAACCGCTGTCGCGCCAGAAAGAAATCAGGAACCGTTGTTCAGCTGTTGCCCAGTTCTATATTTGATCAGTTTTTAATATTCAGCAGAAAATTGGTTGGAGAGTAATCAAATTGAAATTTGTGGGGCAGAGATATTTTTTGGGATTTTTTGGGTTGAAAATTCTAAAATTTTTGGGTTTGAATATCAGTTTTTTTGGGTATTGTTTTTGATAACAATGACAGGTGAGGATAGCACAAGTCACGGTATTGGAAAATTCGATGGGTCAGATTTTGCGTTCTGGAGAATACAAATTGAGGACTATTTATACGGGAAAAGACTTCATCTTTCTTTGAGTGCGAAACCAGAGAAAATGGAAGACGGTGAATGGAATCTCCTTGATAGACAGGTTTTGAGAGTCGTCAGATTGACGCTGACTAAAAGCGTTGCTCACAACGTGGCGAAGGAGAAAACTACAACGAGTCTGATGAAGGCTCTATCTGATATGTACGAGAAATCCTCTGCGAACAACAAGGTGCATCTGATGAAAAAATTGTTTAATCTGAAAATGGGTGAAGGTACTTCTGTAGCTGCACGTCTAAATGAATTTAATACTGTTGTAAATCAATTGCTATCTGTCGAAATTGATTTTGGGGATGAGGTTCGTGCCCTAATTTTATTGGCGTCCCTTCCGAATAGCTGGGAGCCTATGAGGCCAGCAGTCAGCAACTCAGTTGGAAACTCAAAATTAGTATTCACCGATGTGAGGGATCGCATTCTTGCCGAGGACGTTCGAAAGATTGATTCTGGTGAAACATCAAAAGGTTCAGCTCTACATGTTGAAAACAGAGGAAGAAATAATAACAAAAATTCCAATCGGGGCAGAAGCAGATCAAATTCAAGAAATGGAAGGGGTCACTCTAAATCCGGAAAAAAATTTGAGTGCTGGAATTGTGGCAAGCAGGGTCACATGAAAAAGGATTGCAGAGCTCCGAAGAAGAACGGTACTGAAAAAGGTGATGGAGCAAATACAGTAACAGAAGAGATCACTGACACATTGATTCTTTCAGTCGATAGCCCGATAGACTCATGGGTCTTGGACTCGGGAGCACCCTTTCATACCACGGCTCACAAATAATTAATGGCAAATTATGTAGCTGGAAATCATCGGAAAGTCTATCTTGCAGATGGTGAGCCACTGGATATTGTGGGCATCGGGGACATCAAATTGAAGACGACAAACGAGTCTGTTTAGAGTATCAATAAAGTAAGACATGTTCCGGGTTTGATGCGTAATTTGATTTCAGTGGGGCAACTTGATAGTGAGGGTTACCATGTTAGTTTCGGAACCAATGTGTGGAAGGTAACTAAAGGAGCGATGGTCGTCGCTCGAGGTCAGAAAACAGAAACTTTATACATGACTTCTACATGCAGAGACACAATTGCTCTTGTTGATAGTTCGAAGGAAACAGAGTTGTGGCATTGCAGATTGGGCCACATGAGCGAGAAAGAAATGAAGATTCTTGTCAAGAATGGTCAGATTCTGGAGCTGAAGTGTAACGACCCTCAAACTCTTCCTAATTTCCCGTATAAATTTTTCATTTTATACTCTAAACTTTAAACTTAGCGTTCGAGCGGAAATAAAACTTCAAACAATTTAAAACAATTATGTAAAACAATTAAAAACATTTTTCTCTTTCTTTCTTTCCTTTTCTCCTGCACCAACTACACACTTCAATACCATCAAACACTACATTCATCATAAAAACTTAACCCAATCAAAACTCAATCAAAACGAAACTAAAATCATGTACATTTTCGTGAAAACGAACTGCATGGATCCATTTAAAAACTAAACATTCCTCCTGTTTAAAAAGAAAGTCCCAAGCAGTTCCAGAAAGTTGTAAATTCAAAACAGTTTCGTTATCCATAGCAATTCAACAATATTTACCACAGCCTACACCTATCACTTACATATTTCTATCCAGAATAACCCAAACATCCTAATATGACAAACTATACATTTCATATCAAGTCCTCAAATCATATACCTACATCCCCACGGGTCAATTACGCGTCGACTGCCCAGCACACTCCCACGGGCCATCTTTCTTCAACTGTTCATGCCTCGGGTGGAGGGATCTCATCCTCACCTGTGTAGAGGTCACCTACACCATAAATATAAGTCGTGAGCTTAAGGCTCAGTAAGTCTACTGATGCATGCAATGCTATGCTGCAGTTTTCATTTCATTTCATTTCATTTCATTTCATTTCATTTCATTTCATTTCATTTCATTTCATTTCATTTCATTTCATTTCATTTCATTTCATTTCATTTCATTTCATTTCATTTCATTTCATTTCATTTCATTTCATTTCATTTCATTTCATTTCATTTCATTTCATTTCATTTCATTTCATTTCATTTCATTTCATTTCATTTCATTTCATTTCATTTCATTTCATTTCATTTCATTTCATTTCATTTCATTTCATTTCATTTCATTTCATTTCATTTCATTTCATTTCATTTCATTTCATTTCATTTCATTTCATTTCATTTCATTTCATTTCATTTCATTTCATTTCATTTCATTTCATTTCATTTCATTTCATTTCATTTCATTTCATTTCATTTCATTTCATTTCATTTCATTTCATTTCATTTCATTTCATTTCATTTCATTTCATTTCATTTCATTTCATTTCATTTCATTTCATTTCATTTCATTTCATTTCATTTCATTTCATTTCATTTCATTTCATTTCATTTCATTTCATTTCATTTCATTTCATTTCATTTCATTTCATTTCATTTCATTTCATTTCATTTCATTTCATTTCATTTCATTTCATTTCATTTCATTTCATTTCATTTCATTTCATTTCATTTCATTTCATTTCATTTCATTTCATTTCATTTCATTTCATTTCATTTCATTTCATTTCATTTCATTTCATTTCATTTCATTTCATTTCATTTCATTTCATTTCATTTCATTTCATTTCATTTCATTTCATTTCATTTCATTTCATTTCATTTCATTTCATTTCATTTCATTTCATTTCATTTCATTTCATTTCATTTCATTTCATTTCATTTCATTTCATTTCATTTCATTTCATTTCATTTCATTTCATTTCATTTCATTTCATTTCATTTCATTTCATTTCATTTCATTTCATTTCATTTCATTTCATTTCATTTCATTACATAATGTCACCGTGGCCTCACTCTCGCTAGATAGGAGCGGCACATCCCGCGATTGGATAGCCCCTCGTATCTAACCGGGGGGAAAACATGCTCCCCAAGCAGCCATGTCTGAACCACCGCCACCTCCTTGACCAGATTACATTCATTCATACATTTACATTATCCTTTTCCTTTTCATGAAAATATGCATAGAAATTCCTTTTTCGTGCTTTTCAGAAACATGATGCGTGAACATGTGCAATACTATAAACATAATCAAAGCAATAACAAACAATGAACGTGCATACCATCAAGACGAATAGAAACATAACCTAATAAGAAATTAACCTAACTACCCAACCTATTCGCCCGACACTTACTATAATCTCCAATTTCCTCGAACAACAAGAAATCTTATGGTGTAGGCCAATCGGCCAAACAAGTCACGAGAGACTTACCTGTCGTCCGTAGCACGCTGAGCTCCGTCTACGAGCGTTGTTTGTCTGAGGCAAAACACAACATTGACGTCAAAACTAATTTAAGCTTCTAAACGTCCAAATTAACAAAACCTTAACTAAAGCAATTTCCTAAAGCTTTAATCCAACTAAAATCTAACTAAACGGCCACTAATTTGGGTTCGGTAAAAACCGACCCGAAACTTCGAACGCGCGTAACTTTCGCGTCGGTTATCGGAATCGAACGATTCCAGCGGCCACGCGCTCCTCTAATAACCTATTTTAACCTGCCAAAAGGAATTCTAAAACAAACGATCGTAACTAGGTCAATTTTTACAAAACCCGAATCTGCCCTTTCCCGGAATTTTCCCCATTTTCGATTTTTCATCAATTCACGCTCATTTTCTCACCAATCAATCCCTCTTATACCTAATTAACATAAACTAACCAAAATTTAGATGTTATTCACCGAAAACCCGAAATCCCCAATTCGGGATTCCCTGTTTTCGACCCAAATTGGGCACACCAACGCTCGGCAACCATCGCCGGTGTTAAGCCGACCATTCGACGCCAAGAACGGCCACGAAGGGCCGGCGATCGGAGCTCAACAGAGCTCGACGTTCGCGGCCAGAAATCGAGCAAGAACAAGGGAGAACTCACCGTTTTCGATCGGGTTTTGCGCGGAAAAGGCCGAACCGCACTCTGGCTCCAGCTCGCCGGAGTCTGCTCGTCGTCGGAGCCGCGTCGTCGTTGGAGGGATGCCGCTCGCCGTTCGCGTTCGTCGTTCGTCGTTCGTCGTGGGTGCTCGGGCTCGAATCAACAACGAAAACAATGTTTTCGTTGTTTTTGTTTTGATTATTAATAATAATAATAATAATAATAATAATAATAATAATAATAATTATAATTAAAACTATTTCTTAACAAAACATTAATTTTGCCCTCTCGTGTTTTCGACCATTCGAATTTTCTTATTTCGCCAATAATTCCAACTTATTATCTGGGTTCTATTAAAACTGTTCGTTCGCAAATCGGACCCCGTTTACTATTTTTACTAAAACGTCATTCGTTTTACGAGAAACGTAATTACTCGGAATATAGCGTTATTATTCCGAAAATTCTCCAAAATTCCTTAAAATTCCAATTAATCGTTAGGATCGTATTAACGCTTTCCGTTTGCGAAACTGACTTAATTTGACATATTTACCAAAAATGCCACATATAATATAATATATTAATATAATATATTAAATCCAAAATCCGATTAAGCCGGATATTACATTCCACCCACCTTATTTAGAATTTTGTCCTCAAAATTTGTCATACCTTATGGTCCTTGATATTTATGTCCCATGTCATGCGACATTTTTACTTCGGTAAACCATCTGTACTTTTGGTCCTTCTTCGTGGTTCTAACCGAAACCCTACTATATTCTCTAACATTGGCCCTAATTTCGTATCCCTACTTTCGATTTGATCGTACACATCCTCTTTCACG
>CM039507.1:3854368-3880563 GCA_022432975.1 Begonia masoniana
AAAAAAAAAAAAAAACAAAAAAAAAAAAAAACAAAAAAAAAAAAACAAAAAAAAAAAAAAAACAAAAAAAAAAAAAAAAAAACAAAAAAAAAAAAAAAAAACAAAAAAAAAAAAAAAAACAAAAAAAAAAAAAAAACAAAAAAAAAAAAAAAAACAAAAAAAAAAAAACAAAAAAAAAAAAAAAACAAAAAAAAAAAAACAAAAAAAAAAAAAAAAAAAAACAAAAAAAAAAAAAACAAAAAAAAAAAAAAAACAAAAAAAAAAAAACAAAAAAAAAAAAACAAAAAAAAAAAAACAAAAAAAAAAAAAAAAACAAAAAAAAAAAAAAAAACAAAAAAAAAAAAAACAAAAAAAAAAAAACAAAAAAAAAAAAAAACAAAAAAAAAAAAAACAAAAAAAAAAAAACAAAAAAAAAAAAAAAACAAAAAAAAAAAAAACAAAAAAAAAAAAAGTCTGGGTCTACTTCATGAAGAACAAGTCTGATGTATTCAGTGTTTTCAAGAAGTGGAAGGCTTTGGTTGAGAATGAAACAAATCTGAAAGTGAAGTGTTTGAGGCCACGAAGGGCCGGCGATCGGAGCTCAACAGAGCTCGACGTTCGCGGCCAGAAATCGAGCAAGAACAGGGGAGAACTCACCGTTTCCGATCGGGTTTTTGCGCGGAAAGGCCGAACCGCACTCTGGCTCCAGCTCGCCGGAGTCTGCTCGTCGTCGGAGCCGCGTCGTCGTTGGAGGGATGCCGCTCGCCGTTCGCGTTCGTCGTTCGTCGTTCGTCGCGGGTGCTCGGGCTCGAATCAACAACGAAAAACAACGTTTTTCGTTGTTTTTGTTTTGATTATTATTATTAATAATAAATAATAATATAATAATATATAATTAAAACTATTCTTAACAAAACATTAATTTTGCCCTCTCGTGTTTTCGACCATTCGAAATTTTCTTATTTCGCCAATAATTCCAACTTATTATCTGGGTTCTATTAAAACTGTTCGTTCGCAAATCGGACCCCGTTTACTATTTTTACTAAAACGTCATTCGTTTTACGAGAAACGTAATTACTCGGAATATAGCGTTATTATTCCGAAAATTCTCCAAAATTCCTTAAAATTCCAATTAATCGTTAGGATCGTATTAACGCTTTCGTTTGCGAAACTGACTTAATTGACATATTTAACCAAAAATGCCACATATATATTATATATTAATATAATATATTAAATCCAAAATCCGATTAAGCCGGATATTACATGAAGTCTGTCGAGCATCAGCTATGTGAAAGTTGCATTTTTTGGAAACAGAAACGTGTCAGTTTTCTAAAAGTTGGGAAAGAGCTGAAGAAGAATAAATTGGAATTGGTGCACACTAACGTGTGGGGACCCGCACCCGTTTCTTCTCTTGGTGGATCATACTACTACGTGACGTTCATAGATGATTCAACAAAAAAAAGTCTGGGTCTACTTCATGAAGAACAAGTCTGATGTATTCAGTGTTTTCAAGAAGTGGAAGGCTTTGGTTGAGAATGAAACAAATCTGAAAGTGAAGTGTTTGAGGTCCGACAACGGAGGCGAGTACATCAATGTAGATTTCAGTGAGTATTGTGCTATGAATGGGATCAAGATGCAGAAGACCATTCCTCGAACACCTCAAGAAAATGGAGTAGCTGAAAGGATGAACAGAACGCTGAATGAACATGCAAGGAGCATGAGATTACACGTTGGGCTGCCTAAAACCTTTTGGGCAGATGCAGTCAGCACAGCAGCCTACCTGATAAATAGAGGACCCTCTGTACCTCTAGAGTTCAAAGTTCCAGAAGAAGTTTGGAGCGGCAAAAAGGTAAACTTTTCTTTTCTTAAAGTTTTTGATTGCTTATCATATGTTCATGTTGATGATTCTGATAGAAGTAAGCTTAATTCGAAATCTAATAAGTGTTTTCTTATGGGTTATGGTGACGCCGAGTTTGGTTATCGTTTCTGGGATAATCAAAATCGGAAGATTATTCGCAGCAGGAACGTCATCTTCAACGAACAAGTTCTTTACAAGGATGCTGTTGATAAGACTTCTGACAGTGGGAGTTCTGTATTGAAAGAGTCTACTGTGGTCAACTTCAGAGATTTTTCAGCTGATAATAGTCCGACTGTTGAAGAAACTCGGGGTGTTGTTGAAGAAGAAGTTGATGAGAATGTGGCTCCAGAGGTAAATCCTCAAACGCCGATTGCAGAACTAAGAAGATCATCCAGAATCAGCAAATCAGTCCATAGATGGTCTCCGTCTCTTAATTATATCCTGCTGACCGACGCAGGTGAACCAGAATATTATGAGGAAGCAGCACAGTCTGATGATTCGATTAAGTGGGAGGCAGCCATGAAAGATGAGATGGACTCATTGAAAATCAAATCAAACTTGGCAATTGACTGAGTTGCCGAAGGGTAAGAAAGCGCTGCACAACAAGTGGGTTTACCGAATTAAAGAAGAACATGATGGGAGCAAGCGGTACAAGGCTAGGTTTGTTGTCAAGGGTTTCCAACAAAAGGAATTTATTGACTACACCGAGATTTTCTCACCGGTGGTGAAGTTGATGACGATCAGAACTGTCTTGGGTTTGGTTGTGAAAGAAGACCTTCATCTTCAGCAGATGGATGTGAAAACTGCTTTTTTTCACGGTGATTTAGATGAAGAGATCTACATGCGGCAACCACAAGGTTTCGAGGTAAAAGATAAAGAGGAGCTTGTGTGTAAGCTTCAGAAGAGCTTGTATGGCTTGAAACAGGCTCCAAGGCAATGGTACAGGAGGTTCGACAGCTTCATGAAGAATAACAGTTTTGTGAGATGTGAAGCTGATCACTGCTGCTACATCAAAAGGTTTGATAATTCCTACATTATTATGCTCCTTTACGTTGATGATATGTTGATTGCTGGAGGAAGCTTGCATGAGATTGACAGGCTGAAGAGGAAGTTATCTACAGAGTTTGCAATGAAGGATTTTGGTGCTGCAAAACAAATCCTTTGGATGAGGATATTCAGAGATAAGGATGTTCTCAAACTCTCACAAGAAGAATATGTAAAGAAGGTTCTTAGCAAGTTCAAGATGCACGATGCTAAGCCAGTCACTACACCGTTGGCTAGTCATTTCAAACTATCCAAAGATCAGTCACCCTCGACCGATGAAGAAAAAGACTACATGGCTACTGTTCCATATGCCTCTGCTGTTGGTAGTCTTATGTACGCGATGGTTTGCACACGACTAGATATTGCACATGCAGTGGAAGTTGTCAACAGGTTTATGAGTAATCCAGGAAGAAAACATTGGGAAGCCGTAAAATAGATTTTGCGATACTTGAAGGGAAGTTCAAAGTTTGCTTATGTTTTCGAAAATCAGACTTGGGTCTAGATGGATATGTGATGCTTAAATGGTGGTGATATTGACAGTAGTAAGAGCAGGACTGGGTATGTCTACACTTTGGGTGGTACTGCAATCAGTTGGGTTTCGAGACTTCAAGATGTCGTCGCTCTTTTTAGCTGTGAAGCCGAGTATATTGCAGTGACGGAAGCTTTAAAGGAGATGATGTGGTTACAGCCTTTCTTACGCGAGTTAGGCTAAAACTACGATGGGAGTGTATTGGATTGTGACAGCCAGAGTGCCATTCATTTGGCAAAGAATCCGGTTTATCATGGCAAGACAAAGCATATACAGGTGCGTTATCATTTCATCAGATCTACTTTCGAAGATGGAGTATTAGCGCTTGAGAAGATCCAAGGGAGTCGGAATCCAGCTGACATGTTGACGAAAGCTGTGATAAGTGAGAAGCTGAAGTTGTGCGCAACTTCAATTGGACTTCTTGAATGAGATATGGGATTGATGCCGCTGCAGATGGATAGATGATGTGATTAGTCTCCAAGTGGGAGATTGTTGAGTTATGAAGTCTAATTAGGTTTAGGGGTATTTTGGTCAATAATTACCTTGTTATTCTGTAACCCTAAATCGTCTATTATATAAATACGTGTTTAGGCTATCGAGTGTATCACAGAAAAAGACAGAGTGTCTGAGAGGGTGAGGCAATACTGTTGTAACTTTTGTTCGATCTTAGTGAAATCTGTCAGCGGCCAGTGGACGTAGCTCTCGCAACGAGAGTGAACCACTATATATCTGTATATTATTTCTTTTTCGTATTCTGGATCGTTCGTTACAGGTGGATTAGGGCGTCTAATCCTAACATAATTTTGGTGGTGAATTTTCTGCTCTTATTTCGATGGTGAATTTGATGAACTATTCTGATGATTCGATTTTAATTGGCTTAACGAATTTGAATTCACCCAGGCCGTCTGATTTCCAATAAACTTTAGCATTTTTTGTCATAAATCTGGTTGGTGAATTTTTTGCTCTTATTATTCTGATGGTTCGATTTCGTATAGCTTAACGAATTTGCTAGAATTTTCACTTGGAAGGCTATTTATTTAAAAGTTTAAATGTGTAAATGCAAAGATTTGCATATGTGTTGGCAATTGTATTTTTGGCAATATTATATATATATATATATATATATATTTATGGAGACAATATGTTAATTTCATTATTTTCCAATTTGATGATTTAATTCTTGGTGATCAAGAAATAGCCGATTCTGATTATTGGATGGCGTCCTGATATCAATGATGAAGATTCTGTGGAAGAAAAAAAATAAGGAAACATGATTATTTTGAAAGTTATTGAAAAATGTATATGCACTTGTTTTTTGGAAAAATTTTATTTGGAAAGCCAATTTGCTATAGATTTTGCATGATTTGCTGGGCTCTGAGTTCCCATGATTAATGGGATGCTTTCCTGAATTTTTGGTGCGAATAATCCGAGTAGTTTATAGAAACTTTCCTAAAGTGTCATACGTGGTGTCACATACCGAATTTGTTAAGATTGTGTTTCCTTATTCCATGCGGCGTTAAATCCGATTTGGTAACTGAACGATTGAAAGATATGGAAGTGACCAAGACTATTTAAGGTTTCGTTTTCTGTGAAAACTGATTGATGACGGAGTTTTGGATTTTCGTGGGAAAAGCTTTATTTCGTTTCTTGTGCCGTCGGTTTTCTTTCACTCTCATCGCTTCTGCGTTTGAGTTAGTGATTGTTTTACACACTCGACTTAATCTATGGATTTCATCGTTCTACTGAGTGTGTTGTGTATTGCATCCGAGGACTTCGATCTGGTGTTCCAGGAGGTGTCCCAGGAGGCAATATTATTTGTTCTTCATTGAAGTTCAGTCTCGGGAGGAGGCTACATCCGAACTCGGGAGGAGTTCTGTTTCTTAGACAAGGGGAGCTTGTCGTTCTTGATTGTGGGCGAGGGGATCTTGCCATAACACGGGTTTTGGGAGGAACCAACAACAAGGGGATCTTGTTGTTATCTAGATCTCGGGAGAGGTCGTTCTAAAGTCGAGGGGATCTCGCAAAAACAGTTTCCTTGGGGAAGTTAGCTAGAGGCGGCGACAAAGATAAGAGGGAGTCTTTATTTGTATAAGTCCGATTGTCTTGTAATTCGTGAACTCAAAGAAATGTTTTTATATCTGGGCGTGGCCCCGCGGAGTCGTTTACAAAAATCAATCCACCGGTCACAAAACGACAAGAGCGGAGTCGTTTACAAAAATCAATCCACCGGTCACAAAACGACAAGAGCGGAGTCGTTTACAAAAATCAATCCACCGGTCACAAAACGACAAGAGCGGAGTCGTTTACAAAAATCAATCCACCGGTCACAAAACGACAAGAGCGGAGTCGTTTACAAAAATCAATCCACCGGTCACAAAACGACAAGAGCGGAGTCGTTTACAAAAATCAATCCACCGGTCACAAAACGACAAGAGCGGAGTCGTTTACAAAAATCAATCCACCGGTCACAAAACGACAAGAGCGGAGTCGTTTACAAAAATCAATCCACCGGTCACAAAACGACAAGAGCGGAGTCGTTTACAAAAATCAATCCACCGGTCACAAAACGACAAGAGCGGAGTCGTTTACAAAAATCAATCCACCGGTCACAAAACGACAAGAGCGGAGTCGTTTACAAAAATCAATCCACCGGTCACAAAACGACAAGAGCGGAGTCGTTTACAAAAATCAATCCACCGGTCACAAAACGACAAGAGCGGAGTCGTTTACAAAAATCAATCCACCGGTCACAAAACGACAAGAGCGGAGTCGTTTACAAAAATCAATCCACCGGTCACAAAACGACAAGAGCGGAGTCGTTTACAAAAATCAATCCACCGGTCACAAAACGACAAGAGCGGAGTCGTTTACAAAAATCAATCCACCGGTCACAAAACGACAAGAGCGGAGTCGTTTACAAAAATCAATCCACCGGTCACAAAACGACAAGAGCGGAGTCGTTTACAAAAATCAATCCACCGGTCACAAAACGACAAGAGCGGAGTCGTTTACAAAAATCAATCCACCGGTCACAAAACGACAAGAGCGGAGTCGTTTACAAAAATCAATCCACCGGTCACAAAACGACAAGAGCGGAGTCGTTTACAAAAATCAATCCACCGGTCACAAAACGACAAGAGCGGAGTCGTTTACAAAAATCAATCCACCGGTCACAAAACGACAAGAGCGGAGTCGTTTACAAAAATCAATCCACCGGTCACAAAACGACAAGAGCGGAGTCGTTTACAAAAATCAATCCACCGGTCACAAAACGACAAGAGCGGAGTCGTTTACAAAAATCAATCCACCGGTCACAAAACGACAAGAGCGGAGTCGTTTACAAAAATCAATCCACCGGTCACAAAACGACAAGAGCGGAGTCGTTTACAAAAATCAATCCACCGGTCACAAAACGACAAGAGCGGAGTCGTTTACAAAAATCAATCCACCGGTCACAAAACGACAAGAGCGGAGTCGTTTACAAAAATCAATCCACCGGTCACAAAACGACAAGAGCGGAGTCGTTTACAAAAATCAATCCACCGGTCACAAAACGACAAGAGCGGAGTCGTTTACAAAAATCAATCCACCGGTCACAAAACGACAAGAGCGGAGTCGTTTACAAAAATCAATCCACCGGTCACAAAACGACAAGAGCGGAGTCGTTTACAAAAATCAATCCACCGGTCACAAAACGACAAGAGCGGAGTCGTTTACAAAAATCAATCCACCGGTCACAAAACGACAAGAGCGGAGTCGTTTACAAAAATCAATCCACCGGTCACAAAACGACAAGAGCGGAGTCGTTTACAAAAATCAATCCACCGGTCACAAAACGACAAGAGCGGAGTCGTTTACAAAAATCAATCCACCGGTCACAAAACGACAAGAGCGGAGTCGTTTACAAAAATCAATCCACCGGTCACAAAACGACAAGAGCGGAGTCGTTTACAAAAATCAATCCACCGGTCACAAAACGACAAGAGCGGAGTCGTTTACAAAAATCAATCCACCGGTCACAAAACGACAAGAGCGGAGTCGTTTACAAAAATCAATCCACCGGTCACAAAACGACAAGAGCGGAGTCGTTTACAAAAATCAATCCACCGGTCACAAAACGACAAGAGCGGAGTCGTTTACAAAAATCAATCCACCGGTCACAAAACGACAAGAGCGGAGTCGTTTACAAAAATCAATCCACCGGTCACAAAACGACAAGAGCGGAGTCGTTTACAAAAATCAATCCACCGGTCACAAAACGACAAGAGCGGAGTCGTTTACAAAAATCAATCCACCGGTCACAAAACGACAAGAGCGGAGTCGTTTACAAAAATCAATCCACCGGTCACAAAACGACAAGAGCGGAGTCGTTTACAAAAATCAATCCACCGGTCACAAAACGACAAGAGCGGAGTCGTT
This sequence comes from Begonia masoniana, assembly GCA_022432975.1. Taxonomy (NCBI): domain Eukaryota; kingdom Viridiplantae; phylum Streptophyta; class Magnoliopsida; order Cucurbitales; family Begoniaceae; genus Begonia; species Begonia masoniana. The sequence continues at coordinate 3,862,201 of CM039507.1, forward strand.
TACAAAAATCAATCCACCGGTCACAAAACGACAAGAGCGGAGTCGTTTACAAAAATCAATCCACCGGTCACAAAACGACAAGAGCGGAGTCGTTTACAAAAATCAATCCACCGGTCACAAAACGACAAGAGCGGAGTCGTTTACAAAAATCAATCCACCGGTCACAAAACGACAAGAGCGGAGTCGTTTACAAAAATCAATCCACCGGTCACAAAACGACAAGAGCGGAGTCGTTTACAAAAATCAATCCACCGGTCACAAAACGACAAGAGCGGAGTCGTTTACAAAAATCAATCCACCGGTCACAAAACGACAAGAGCGGAGTCGTTTACAAAAATCAATCCACCGGTCACAAAACGACAAGAGCGGAGTCGTTTACAAAAATCAATCCACCGGTCACAAAACGACAAGAGCGGAGTCGTTTACAAAAATCAATCCACCGGTCACAAAACGACAAGAGCGGAGTCGTTTACAAAAATCAATCCACCGGTCACAAAACGACAAGAGCGGAGTCGTTTACAAAAATCAATCCACCGGTCACAAAACGACAAGAGCGGAGTCGTTTACAAAAATCAATCCACCGGTCACAAAACGACAAGAGCGGAGTCGTTTACAAAAATCAATCCACCGGTCACAAAACGACAAGAGCGGAGTCGTTTACAAAAATCAATCCACCGGTCACAAAACGACAAGAGCGGAGTCGTTTACAAAAATCAATCCACCGGTCACAAAACGACAAGAGCGGAGTCGTTTACAAAAATCAATCCACCGGTCACAAAACGACAAGAGCGGAGTCGTTTACAAAAATCAATCCACCGGTCACAAAACGACAAGAGCGGAGTCGTTTACAAAAATCAATCCACCGGTCACAAAACGACAAGAGCGGAGTCGTTTACAAAAATCAATCCACCGGTCACAAAACGACAAGAGCGGAGTCGTTTACAAAAATCAATCCACCGGTCACAAAACGACAAGAGCGGAGTCGTTTACAAAAATCAATCCACCGGTCACAAAACGACAAGAGCGGAGTCGTTTACAAAAATCAATCCACCGGTCACAAAACGACAAGAGCGGAGTCGTTTACAAAAATCAATCCACCGGTCACAAAACGACAAGAGCGGAGTCGTATACAAGAATCAGTCCACCGGTCACTAAACGACAAGGCGGATGAGTAAACCAAATTACTCTTCCGGCCACTAAACGACAAGGCGGATGAGTAAACCAAATTACTCTTCCGGCCACTAAACGACAAGGCGGATGAGTAAACCAAATTACTCTTCCGGCCACTAAACGACAAGGCGGATGACTTCAACGAAATCCTCTTCCGGTCACTAAACGACAAGGCGGAAGACGTCTAAGATTTAATCATCCAGTGCCGGTTCAAGCGTTTCAAGCTTCATCATCCGATGCCGGTTCAAGCGTTTTAAAGCTTCATCACTGCCGCTGGTGGCTCAAGACTAACTCAGCTTTGTCTTCCGCCAGAATTCAAATAAACCGCGAAGCTACAGTGACGTCGTTTTCAAGCTTTAACTTCAGAACATTTATGGCGACGACGACTTACAACTACAATCGGCAACGGCTACCTGAACTTGTACGAAAACTGCTCCAACGGTAACTAAACTTCTATTATTGGATAAGAAGCATTGAAGCCAAGCCGATTTGAAGACATAGTATTTAAGTCGAGCTTAGAGCACGAAGGAACGACTTTTGCAAATTTGAATACTGAGCCCTAAGCTGCGAAAGTGATAACACTCTGTATTTTCTCTACATCTCTCAATCCTACTTGAGATTCAATTACTGTGAGAGTGTAGTCTGCACTTATTTTACAAACTCAAATCATTTGTAAAAGGCAGTGGATTGACGCCCGTGAAGTTCAATCCAGATCTGTAAAGGCAGTTGATCGGAGCCCGGAATCCCGATCTGTGTTTCTCGTGAGGAGATGGGTAAGGATCTTCAAGGAGTGAGCCTTGGAGGGTGGACGTAGGCAGTTGGCCGAACCACGTAAAAATACTGGTGTCGTATTTCTCTCTCTTCTCTCTCTGTTTACATAATTGATTACTTGTGTTAAAACTAATAGTTTAATCAAGAGAGAAATTAGGGTGACTCGTAATTAAAATTAAAAAGTCTAATTCACCCCCCTCTTAGACAATACCGATCCTACAATTGGTATCAGAGCGAGGTTTATATTGTCTAAGTAGTTTATCTAGTAAACATTGTGATATCTAAAATGGCATTCAACACACACTCCACACAAATGGAAGGTCAGTCTACCACCAGACCTCCATTCTTCGATGGTAATGATTATGTGTATTGGAAATCTAGAATGAGAATCTGTTCAGGCTATGGACTATGACATATGGAACAATATAGAAATGGTCCATACATAGCCTTTAAAACAGAAAATGGTATTAGGCTTCACATGAACTAAATGATACAGATAAGAAGAACCTGAGCCTGAATGCCAAGGCAATAAACACCTTGTACTGTGCTTTAAATAGAGGACGAATTCAATAGAGGTACACGGATTGAGACTGCCCAAGAGATCTGGATCTATTAGAAGTCACACAGAGGGCACAAACCAGGTGAAAGAGAGTAAATTGAGCAGTTAGTTCATGAATATGAACTGTTTTCCATGGAAAAAGGAGAAACCATTATGCTAATGATTACTCGATGTACTAACATCACTAAGGGTCTTAAAGCTCTGGTAAGATTTACTCAGGTGAAGAACAGGTAAGGAAACTTCTGAGATGCCTACCTAGAGCATGGCAACCAAAAGTGACTGCCATTCAGGAAGCAAAGGATCTCAAAACTTAAAGCTGGAAGAGCTCATTGGATCTCTCATGACACTGAGATCACAATGAGGTCGATGAAAAGGAAGATCTCAAGGAGAAAGAGATCAGCAGAAAAAAGGGACATTGCTCTTAAAGCCTCACTAGCAAACAAGATGTGTCTGAAGAAGAAGAAGAAGAAGAAGATTATGATGAGGATATAGCCCTCATTACAAGGAGGTTCAGTAAATTCCTCCAAAGAAAAAGGATGAAAGGAAGGAGATTTCCAAAGGGTGAGAAATCTCGCAAGGAGAAGGAAATCACCTGTTTGGATGTGGAAAGCCTGGTCATATGAAAGCAGACTGTCCACAAGCAAAGAAAAGTCCCAAGAAATTCAAGAAAAAGGCAATGAAGGCCACCTGGGACGATAGTGAAAGTGATACCGTCCTCTTAAGATGAAGAGGTGCTAATCTATGCTTTATGGCACACGAGGATGAGGTAAATCTTTCTTCTTGTGAGAGTGACAATGATGAAGGAGATTTAATAGATGCTTTCAATGATTTGGTGAAACAATATAGCATGTTAAAAGCAAATACAACTTGTTGAAAAGAGATAATGCAGATTTATTAGAAAAGCATGTCAATGAACTTAGTATGCATGAAAAGGAAGTCTCTGTACTTAAAAAGAAAAATGAGACGTAAATAGACTTGTTCTGAATTTCACTGAAGGAAGTAAAAATCTGAACATGTTTGCTTGAGCGCCAAGAGGTGCTTTTATAACCTTGATCTAGGTATGAAGGGTTTAGTAAAAAGAAAACATATAAAAGGCTTTTTGTTAAATCCACTGTCTTATGTCAGCATGAGTTGGACGCTAAATCATTCGACATGTCCATTAAATTAACAACAAGAAAACTGGAGTAAATTACAGTGGGTTCCCAAAGGAACTAAAAACTAACACCAGGACCCAAAAGATTTGGTACCTAAGAAGACTCTTGAACTCTAATCTTGGCAGTTGACGCTCTCCCGGGCAAAACCAGTGTACTCGACAGCGTATGCTCGAGACATATGACGGAGACTCACCTAAATGTGCTGCTATAACAAAAGAAAGGAATTGTACCTTTGGTGAAACCAAAGGTAAAATCGTGGGTGTGATTGGAACATAGGTAACCCGACACCCTATTATTTGAAAGTCTATTAGTTGATGGTTTAAACACAATTTGCTTAGTATAAGCCAATTTGCGATAGAGTTTGCTATGATTTGCTGGGCTCTGATTCCCCGATTAATGGATGCTTTCTGAACTTTGGGAGAATATCCGAGTAGTTATAGAAACTTTCCTAAAGTGTCATACGTGGTGTCACATAACCGAATTTGTTAAGATTGTGTTTCCTTATTCCATGCGGCGTTAAATCCGATTTGGTAACTGAACGAATTGAAGATATGGAAGTGACCAAGACTATTTAAGGTTTTCGTTTTCTGTGAAAACTGATTGATGACGGAGTTTTGATTTTCGTGGGAAAAGCTTTATTCGTTTCTTGTGCCGTCGGTTTTCTTTCACTCTCATCGCTTCTGCGTTTGAGTTAGTGATTGTTTTACACACTCGACTTAATCTATGGATTTCATCGTTCTACTGAGTGTGTTGTGTATTGCATCCGAGGACTTCGATCTGGTGTTCCAGGAGGTGTCCCAGGAGGCAATATTATTTGTTCTTCATTGAAGTTCAGTCTCGGGAGGAGGCTACATCCGAACTCGGGAGGAGTTCTGTTTCTTAGACAAGGGGAGCTTGTCGTTCTTGATTGTGGGCGAGGGGATCTTGCCATAACACGGGTTTCGGGGAGGAACCAACAACAAGGGGATCTTGTTGTTATCTAGATCTCGGGAGAGGTCGTTCTAAAGTCGAGGGGATCTCGCAAAAACAGTTTCCTTGGGGAAGTTAGCTAGAGGCGGCGACAAAGATAAGAGGGAGTCTTTATTTGTATAAGTCCGATTGTCTTGTAATTTCGTGAACTCAAAGAAATGTTTTTATATCTGGGCGTGGCCCCGCAGACTTAGGCTGGTTGCCGAACTGCGTTACGAACCTCCTGTGTCATTTATTTCCACGTTTTTATATTGTCCATCATTGCATTTATCATCAGTGTCACACGTAACACCCTGTAACACTCTGTGTGACACCGCAGAACTAATCGTAATTTTTCAATTGGTATCAGAGAGGGTCACTTCTGTTTCTTAAGCGAGATCAGCGGGACAAGACTCTAATTCGTGTGCGATGGATTCTATGAAAGAAGGAGGTTCTACAATGCGTCCACCATTATTGGATGAGAGTAATTATGCTTATTGGAAGGCAAGGATGAAGGCATTCATTAAATCTATTGACGAGAAGGCTTGGAGGTTTATTTTAACAGGTTGGAATCCCCCTATGAACACTGATGAAAAAGGAATTGTATCTGCAAAACCCGAAGAAAATTGGACCGCAAATGAGGATGCTTTGGCAAATAGTAATTCAAAAGCTCTCAATGCCATCTTCAATGGCGTTGATCCAATTCAATTCAGACTCATCTCTACATGTGAATCGGTAAAGAGGACATGGGAAATTCTTCAAACCACCTATGAAGGAACATCTGTTGACTTAAATGATGTTTAAGTCTAAATTGTTTTTGATGATGTGTTTATATGATTAGCTTGGTATTTTGATTATGTTTATTGAATAAGAATTATAAATTATGCATATGATTTTAATATGTTGGAAATGCCCTTGGTAAGGGTATTTTAGTTTTTAATGCATGTGATTAAGTGTACAGGGCTGAAATGTGTTAAACAATATAAGCAATCCACCGGTCACAAAACGACAAGAGCGGAGTCGTTTACAAAAATCAATCCACCGGTCACAAAACGACAAGAGCGGAGTCGTTTACAAAAATCAATCCACCGGTCACAAAACGACAAGAGCGGAGTCGTATACAAGAATCAGTCCACCGGTCACTAAACGACAAAGGCGGATGAGTAAACCAAATTACTCTTCCGGCCACTAAACGACAAAGGCGGATGAGTAAACCAAATTACTCTTACGGCCACTAAAAGACAAGGCGGATGAGCTAACACGATGAAGTCCTACGCTCGCTAAACGACAAGGCGGAGGACTTCAACGAAATCCTCTTCCGGTCACTAAACGACAAAGGCGGGAAGACGTCTAAGATTTAATCATCCAGTGCCGGTTCAAGAGTTTCAAGCTTCATCATCCGATGCGGTTCAAGCGTTTAAAGCTCATCATCCGATGGTTGGCTCACGACTACTCAGCTTTGTCTTCCGCCAGAATTCAAAATAAACGCGAAGCTACAGTGACGTCGTTTTCAAGCTTTAACTTCAGAACATTTATGGCGACGACGACTTACAACTACAATCGGCAACGGCTACCTGAACTTGTACGAAAACTGCTCCAACGGTAACTAAACTTCTATTATTGGATAAGAAGCATTGAAGCCAAGCCGATTTGAAGGACATAGTATTTAAGTCGAGCTTAGAGCACGAAGGAACGACTTTTGCAAATTTGAATACTGAGCCCTAAGCTGCGAAAGTGATAACACTCTGTATTTTCTCTACATCTCTCAATCCTAACTGGAGATTCAATTACTGTGAGAGTGTAGTCTGCACTTAATTTTACAAACTCAAATCATTTGTAAAAGGCAGTGGATTGACGCCCGTGAAGTTCAATCCAGATCTGTAAAGGCAGTTGATCGGAGCCCGGAATCCCGATCTGTGTTTTCTCGTGAGGAGATGGGTAAGGATCTTCAAGGAGTGAGCCTTGGAGGGTGGACGTAGGCAGTTTGGCCGAACCACGTAAAAATACTGGTGTCGTATTTCTCTCTCTCTCTCTCTGTTTACATAATTTGATTACTTGTGTTAAAACTAATAGTTTAATCAAGAGAGAAATTAGGGTGACTCGTAATTAAAATTAAAAAGTCTAATTCACCCCCCTCTTAGACAATACCGATCCTACAATTGGTATCAGAGCGAGGTTTAATATTGTCTAAGTAGTTTATCTAGTAAACATTGTGATATCTAAAATGGCATTCAACACACACTCCACACAAATGGAAGGTCAGTCTACCACCAGACCTCCATTCTTCGATGGTAATGATTATGTGTATTGGAAATCTAGAATGAGAATTTATGTTCAGGCTATGGACTATGACATATGGAACAATATAGAAAATGGTCCATACATAGCCTTTAAAACAGAAAATGGTATTAGGCTTCACATGAACTAAATGATACAGATAAGAAGAACCTGAGCCTGAATGCCAAGGCAATAAACACCTTGTACTGTGCTTTAAATAGAGACGAATTCAATAGAGTACAAGGATGTGAGAGTGCCTAAGAGATCTGGCATCTATTAGAAGTCACACACGAGGGCACAAACCAGGTGAAAGAGAGTAAATTGAGCATGTTAGTTCATGAATATGAACTGTTTTCCATGGAAAAAGGAGAAACCATTAGTTCTATGTTTACTCGATTTACTAACATCACTAATGGTCTTAAAGCTCTTGGTAAGATTTACTCAGGTGAAGAACAGGTAAGGAAACTTCTGAGATGCCTACCTAGAGCATGGCAACCAAAAGTGACTGCCATTCAGGAAGCAAAGGATCTCAAAACTTTAAAGCTGGAAGAGCTCATTGGATCTCTCATGACACATGAGATCACAATGAGGTCGAATGAAAAGGAAGATCTCAAGGAGAAAGAGATCAGCAGAAAAAAGGACATTGCTCTTAAAGCCTCATCTAGCAAACAAGATGTGTCTGAAGAAGAAGAAGAAGAAGATTATGATGAGGATATAGCCCTCATTACAAGGAGGTTCAGTAAATTCCTCCAAAGAAAAAGGATGAAAGGAAGGAGATTTCCAAAGGGTGAGAAATCTCGCAAGGAGAAGGAAATCACCTGTTTTGGATGTGGAAAGCCTGGTCATATGAAAGCAGACTGTCCACAAGCAAAGAAAAGTCCCAAGAAATTCAAGAAAAAGGCAATGAAGGCCACCTGGGACGATAGTGAAAGTGATACCTCCTTGGAAGATGAAGAGGTTGCTAATCTATGCTTTATGGCACACGAGGATGAGGTAAATCTTTCTTCTTGTGAGAGTGACAATGATGAAGGAGATTTAATAGATGCTTTCAATGATTTGGTGAAACAATATAGCATGTTAAAAGCAAAATACAACTTGTTGAAAAGAGATAATGCAGATTTATTAGAAAAGCATGTCAATGAACTTAGTATGCATGAAAAGGAAGTCTCTGTACTTAAAAAGAAAAATGAGACGTTAAATAGACTTGTTCTGAATTTCACTGAAGGAAGTAAAAATCTGAACATGTTATTGAGCAGCCAGAGAATGCAGTTTGATAAAACTGGTCTAGGGTATGAAGGGTTTAGTAAAAAGAAAACATATAAAAGGCTTTTTGTTAAATCCACTGTCTGTCATGCATGCAATGAAGTTGGACATAAATCATTTGAATGTCCATTAAACTCAAACAACAAGAAAACTGGGAGTAAATTACAGTGGGTTCCCAAAGGAACTAAAACTAACACCAGGACCCAAAAGATTTGGGTACCTTAGAAGACTGCTTGAACTTTATCTTGCAGGTTGACTGCTCTCCTGGGAAAAAACCAGTGGTATCTCGACAGCGGATGCTCGAGACATATGACGGGAGACTCAACTAAATTTGCCGCTGTCAGCAAAAAGAAAGGAAGTGTTACCTTTGGTGGAAACCAAAAGGGTAAAATCGTTGGGATTGGCAACATAGGTAACCCTATCAACCCTATTATTGAAAATGTCTTATTAGTTGATGGGTTGAAACACAATCTGCTTAGTATAAGTCAATTATGTGACAAAGGTTATGAGGTGATATTCAAATCAAATTCATGCATAATTAAGGATAGCTCATCTAGTTCTATACTGTTTAAAGGATATAGAAAAGAAAATGTGTATATTATTGATTTAGATAATATTGAACTTTCTGATGAAAAATGCTTTGCTGTGAATTCTGTTAATGACTGCTGGACTTGGCATAGAAGGTTAGGACACGTAGGAATGGATACCTTAGCTAAGATCACTAGGGAGATTTAGTTAGGGGAATCCCTAAGATATCATTTGAAAAGGATAGAGTCTGTGAAGCTGTCAAATGGGCAAGCAGATCAAAAGTTCTTTTGCTTCTAAAAATTCTATTCTACTTCTAAGTCCCTCCAACTCCTTCACATGGACCTTTTCGGTCCTTCCAATATAGCCAGCTAGGTGGCAAATTCTATGCTTTTGTCATTGTTGACGACTTCTCTAGATTCACCTGGGTATACTTTCTGAAGTCTAAGGATGAGACTTTTGAAACCTTTTCTAGCTTTAGGAAAAGAGTTCAAAATGAAAAGGGACTCACCATTGTTGCTATTCGTAGTGATCATGGTGGAGAATTGACAATGAGAGATTTGAACTCTTGTGTCTCAAAAATGGAATTGAGCATAATTTCTCTTCTCTAGGGACTCCTCAGCAAAATGGTGTTGTTGAGAGGAAGAATAGATCTCTCCAGGAGCTAGCTAGGACTATGCTTATTGAAAACTCCCTTCCTAAATACTTCTGGGCTGAAGCTGTTGCTACAGCCCTGCTATGTTCTCAATCGGGTCTCCATAAGACCTATTCTTGAGAAAATCTCCCTATGAGCTTTGGAATGGCAAACTCCTTCTGTCAAGTATTTTAGAGCTTTTGGTAGTAAGTGCTTCATTCTAAATACTAAGGATAACTTAGGAAAATTCGATTCCAAATCTGATATTGGAATTTTCTTGGCTATTCTCTGTCCAGTAAAGCTTATAGAGTATTCAATAGGAGAACTCTAGTTGTAGAGGAATCTGTCCATGTTAACTTTGATAAGTCTCCTCAACCACAATCAATGTGGATGAGGATGATTCTTTGGATAATCAACTAGATTCCCTTTCTTTAGAAAAGCCTAGTGATCCTGCTCAAGTAGAAAAATCTCTAGAACCTTCTCTAGATATTATTCCTGCCAAGGATGAAAATCCTACTCTCCCTAGAGATTGGAAATATGTCAGAAACCATCCAATAGATGAAGTCTTAGGTGATCCTTCATTAGGAGTAAAGACTAGATCCTCTCTTAGGAATCTCTGTGCCAATGTGGCATTTATCTCTCAAATAGAGCCTAAGAAGTTTGAAGAGGCCGAGTATGATGAGTATTGGATTTTAGCTATGCAAGAAGAGCTAAATCAATTTGAAAGGAGCAAGGTATGGGAACTTGTTCCACGGCCTAAGGATCATCCAATTATTGGAACAAAATGGGTTTGCAAGAACAAATTGGATGAAAATGGGATCGTAGTCAGAAATAAGGCTAGGCTAGTTGCTAAAGGTTACAATCAAGAAGAAGGAATAGATTTTGAGGAAACCTTTGCACCAGTAGCTAGATTAGAATCCATTAGGATGCTCTTAGCCTATGCTTGCTACAAAAACTTCACACTCTTTCAAATGGATGTAAAGAGTGCCTTCTTAAATGGTTATATTCAGGAAGAAGTTTATGTAGAGCAGCGCCTAGGATTTGAAGACTTTGCTAAACCGAATCATGTGTATAGACTTATGAAAGCTCTCTATGGTCTTAAGCAGGCTCCTAGAGCTTGGTATGACAGATTGAGGAATTTCCTTGAGGAAATGAATTTCAGAAAGGGTAACACCGACTCAACTCTGTTTACCAGGCAAAAGGATAAGGACATTCTGCTGGTTCAAATATATGTCAATGACATTATTTTTGGATCAACCAATGTCAACATGTGTAATGAGTTTTCTTCCCTCATGCAAAGTGAATTTGAAATGAGTATGATGGGGAGTTAAAGTTCTTCTTAGGATTCCAGATTAATCAGTTCCTGATGGAATTTCTTCTGTCAAGAAAAGTACATTAAGGAACTCCTAAGAAATTCGGATTAGAAACTGTCAATCTTCCAAAACTCCCATGAGTACCACTACTAAATTGGACAAGGATGAAAAGGTTTAAGTGTGGATATCAAGAATATCGTGGTATGATTGGTTCTCTGTTATACTTGACTGCTAGTAGACCAGATATACTCTTCAGTGTTTGTCTCTGTGCTAGATTCCAGGCTGCTCCTAAGGACTCTCACTTAACTGCTTGTCAAAAGAATTTTTAAATATTTAAGTGGAACTCCTAACTTAGGATTATGGTATCCTAAAGGTACTTCTTTTCATCTGGTAGGATATTCTGATTCTGACTATGCTGGCAGTCTAATTGATAGGAAAAGCACAAGTGGCACTTGTCAGTTCTTAGGAGAATCTCTAGTGTCTTGGTATTCTAAGAAACAGAACTCTGTTGCATTGTCAACTGCTGAGAGTGAATATATTGCTGCAGGCAGTTGTTGTGCACAAATGCTTTGGATTGAAACAGACTTTGGAAGATTACAATCTGTTTTATGATAGGATTCCTATTCGGTGTGATAACACCAGTGCAATTAATATTTCCAAGAATCCAATTCAGCACTCTAGAACAAAACACATAGATGTCAGATATCACTTTATCAGAGATCATGTTCAAAAAGGTGATATTTCTTTAGAGTTTGTTAATTATGTAGATCAATTGGCAGATATTTTTACAAAACCTTTGGATGAGAAAACCTTTTGTAGTATTAGAATAAGATTAGGTCTTCTCAAGTATGAGAAAAGTTAAGTTTCTCTTCTATTTTTTGTCTTTAATATACACATCCTCCGGTCCTTTTTCTATTCACCGGAAGATGTAGATCATCCACTAACCGGATGATATATTTTCTAATCTGCCGACACGTGTCTTCAATCGGACAATATCTGTATTACACGTGTGTTTTCATCATGTCGGGCGTGGTTCTCTCTCTTTTAAACTCGGTTTCTTCTCCGCAACGCTTCATCTTTCGCGCCCTTTTTCAGTAAACTCTCTGTTGCAACCCTTTCTTCCTCTAGGTCATCTTCGCAAAAATTTTCCAATGGACCAGTTTTTCGAACATGATCATCTTGCTTCTTCGTCTCGAGGTGATGCGGGTCCACCGCAAAAGAAAGCCAAACCCAATCCTCGTCCGGCACGGGTGCTCCCTCGGGCAAATAGTTGGCCGTCACTCTACTTCCTAAATGAGGATGCTGAAATCAGGTATCACGGGGATTTAAGGACAAGAAGTTGATTCCAGGTCGTGGTATGGTCCCCGACGAATTAGTATCTTTAAACATTATAGCACCCTTGACTGATATTGGATTAATAGGGCTGTTTGAGGTTGAGTCGTCTTTTTTCCCTCGGCCATTAGGATGTTTTATGCTAATCTCAGCTATACCTCTGACCATTCTCTCATTTCAAGCTATGTGTATGGAAAAACCATTGAACTCACTTCCCAATCCATCAATGAGCTTTTGGGCTATCCCCAATTGGATAAACACCCCAAAATTTATTCCATAGGGCAAGAAATTTCATTTCTAAGACTTCCTGATGGCCAACAATTCTTAAAAGAAATTGCTCTTGATCCGCACAATATTCCCAATCCTTTAAAGAGCAAACATTTAACAATTAGAGCTCGACTTCTCCCCAAAATGATCTGCTACAATGTTCTTCCTAAGGGTGGTCATTATGATGACATTAGCAGCATGGAGCTTGTTATTCTTTATGCCATCTATATGAAGGAACCTGTTGACATTGGTTACATTATCTTGAGACGAATGATTCAGAGCGTTTCTTCAAGCCCATCTACCTCTTTTCCATATAACCTTTTTCTTATGAAGATCTTTCAGCATTATAAGGTTGAATTTCCAGAGGATGAGGATCCCACCTGTCTGAAACAACAGCTATTACTCCAAAGACACTTTGACCAGGATGGGAATTAAGAGAAATCGTCAAGGGACTTTTGTTTGGATCAGTCCAAGCAGAGGACTGCTAAGGTCAAAGCTGCCAGAAAAGGCAAAAAAGGACGTGAGTTTGGATGAAGAATCATCTGTTCAAGAGGTGGTGGTGATTCTGAGATCCTGCCTTTGATATTTCCCCTCCTAGTCCCCGGGTCACTCGGCCTAAACTTCCTCCACCAGTGCCCAGACGCCGTGCCCCTCCTCCAAGGACTAGTCAACCTGCTCCTTTAGCCTCAGCTAATCTATTTGAGGCTATTTCTGCTCCCTCTGCACCTAGCAATCCTTCTCCTACTTCTCCTCCACCTTCTCTCTTACTGCCTTCTCAGCCTGCTCTTCCCTCCATCTCTCCGGTGTTTCGAGCAATCTCCTCTATAATCAAACATGGTCCTCCAGTTCAATCCACATTGCCAACTCCGTCTCCACCTGCCTCACTTGAGCATCCTCTGCCTGCAGCCAATATGGAACCTGCTCAGGCCGATGTTATTCACAGGGGGAAAAGAAAACTTATCCTGGCAGAGGAGTCTGATCAGGATGATGTAGATGAGCCTGCAATCTCAGCTCATGATATTTCACCCTCTTTGTTGCTGCTCCCACTTCCTGCCTCCGCCCCTCTATCTCCTGTTGATAACTCTTTTCCTCCTGCACTTCTACTACCTCCCACAGTTCAACATGTGTCTCAAGTCATTCCCCCTGCTCAAAACCGTCTCCTTGTCTCCTCCAGTCTCCAACCATCTGTTCCAACTCCGCCAACCCTTCGCCACCCAAAAACATATCAGAGACGCTTCGTCATGACTGAAGAGCAGTTCAATCTTATGCAGTCCGGCATGACAGTCTCGGGACAGCCTTTAGCTCCCTTCCCACTCAAGATTTGAAACTTCTATTGATTGTAAGCTAGCCAGCTTGCATTGGACTTGGGCTCACGATGGATGAGAAGATCAAACAGACTCAAACTGGATGTGGGATTGTGGAATAGCTAAACTGGGTCAAACCCATGACTCTCACCCATACACTTTTTACTCGGACCATCAGTCTCTTCAGTCTCAAATTGCAGCTCTTCAACTGCCCGGTCTCCACCTCCTCAACATTCATCTGAGCCGTGTGATGCAGATTTTGTCCCTCCCACTTTTTTGACCTGAGGTTGTTGCAGATTCTCGAGTGATGCCTTTGGATCTACAGGAGTCTGAACTGGCATTCTCTACCCGTGCTGCTCTTTCTGTACCGGAGCCATCCTTCGAGCCCTCCAGTCCAATGGATACATCTCCTATTGCTTCTCTGGTAGTGCCTCCATCTCCTGTTGCTCCTCCAATCGAGCCTTCTCCAAGTCAGGATCTAGTGGCTTCTCCAGCACCATCTCTCATTGCTAATACCTGTACGGACTTGGTGATCTATCAGGAACCTCTACCTCTTGATCTTGCTTCACTTCAAGCTCGAGTGGATGTCTTTTTCAATCCTCCCCTCACATTGCCTTCTTGGGCTGTCCATGCCTTTTGGAAGACATTTTTAGATTCCTGTCATAGGAGATAATCTTGTTTTTATCTATATCAATTTTTTTGTTGAACGCCATACTTCTGCTGTATTTCTCTGTTTCTTTTGATAATGTCAATGGGGAGAAATATATTTGATGATGGATATGCATGCGTGTAGACTTAGTTGCTATTATTTTTGTATGTATGCATATTTTGGCAATCTCTGGATATGAAAACTCTAGTATGCTCCATGTTTGTTTCTGGTATATAAGCATCTGCTATGGGGGAGCTTAGATTATGGGGAGTTATACTTAATCAATATTGATAAGTTGTCATCCTCAAAAAGGGGGAGATTGTTGACTAAATGATGTTTAAGTCTAAATGTTTTTGATGATGTGTTTATATGATTAGCTTGGTATTTTGATTATGTTTATTGAATAAGAATTATAAATTATGCATATGATTTTAATATGTTGGAAATGCCCTTGGTAAGGGTATTTTTAGTTTTTAATGCATGTGATTAAGTGTACAGGGCTGAAATGTGTTAACCAATATAAGCAATCCACCGGTCACAAAACGACAAGAGCGGAGTCGTTTACAAAATCAATCCACCGGTCACAAAACGACAAGAGCGGAGTCGTTATACAAGAATCAGTCCACCGGTCACTAGACGACAAAGGCGGATGAGGTAAACCAAATTACTCTTCCAGCCACCTAAACGGACAAAGGCGGATGAGGTAAACCAAATTACTCTTCCGGCCACTAAACGACAAAGGGGATGAGTAAACCAAATTACTCTTCCGACCACTAAACGACAAAGGCGGATGAGTAAACCAAATTACTCTTCCGGCCACTAAATGACAAGGCGGATGAGCTAACACGATGAAGTCCTACGCTCGCTAAACGACAAGGCGGATGACTTCAACAAAATCCTCTTCCAGTAACTAAACGACAAGGCGGAAGACGTCTAAGATTTAATCATCCAGTGCCGGTTCAAGCGTTTCAGCTTCATCATCCGATGCCGGTTCAAGCGTTTAAAGCTTCATCATCCGATGGCGGCTCAAGACTAACTCAGCTTTGTCTTCCGCCAGAATTCAAATAAACCGCGAAGCTACAGTGACGTCGTTTTCAAGCTTTAACTTCAGAACATTTATGGCGACGACGACTTACAACTACAAATCGGCAACGGCTTACCTGAACTTGTACGAAAAACTGCTCCAACGGTAACTAAACTTCTATTATTGGATAAGGAGCATTGAAGCCAAGCCGATTTGAAGACAGAGTATTTAAGTCGAGCTTAGAGCACGGAAGGAACGAATTTTGCAAATTTTAATACTGAGCCCTAAGCTGCGAAAGTGCTAACACTCTGTATTTTCTTACATCTCTCATCCTAACTGGAGATTCAATTACTGTGAGAGTGTAGTCTGCACTTAATTTTACAAACTCAACTCATTTGTAAAAGGTAGTGGATTGATGCCCGTGAAGTTCAATCCAGATCTGTAAAGGCAGTTGATCGGAGCCCGGAATCCCGATCTGTGTTTTCCGTGAGGAGAAGGGTAAAGGATCTTCAAGGAGTGAGCCTTGGAGCGTGGACGTAGGCAGTTTGGCCGAACCACGTAAAAATACTGGTGTCGTATTTCTCTCTCTCTCTGTTTACATAATTTGATTACTTGTGTTAAAACTAATAGTTTAATCAAGGGAGAAATTAGGGTGACTCGTAATTAAAATTAAAAAGTCTAATCACCCCCACTCTTAGACAATACCGATCCTACAACATCTACGGTAAAGTGTCTAAATTGCAAATGCTAACCACTCGATTTGAGAATTTAAAGATGTAGGAAGATGAGACTATTGGCGAGTTCAACGAAAAGTTATGTGATATAGCCAATGAAACATTGCTCTCGGCGATATGATTTCCGAAGAAAAACTTGTTCGAAAAACTCTACGGTCTTTACCACAGAGATTGCCTATAAAGTTATGCCATAGAAGAAGCCAAAGATGTGTCTAAAATGAAGCTGAAGAGTGATGAGATCTCTTCGAACTTTCGAGATGAATCTTGGAGGAGACATCAAAATAAAGAAAGCAAAGGGAGTTGCTTAAAAACAGAGGTCCAGAATTACAGCGAGCATGATGAAGATGATTTGGAGGAATCTCTAGCCCTGCTTTCGAAGAATTTCAGCAGAGTATGAAGAGATTTGGAAGGAATACTCTGGTGTCAAGCAGGGTGTCACACACTCAAAAATGGCTCTTCAAGCAACAAGAAGCACAGAGAAGAAAATTATGTGTCTGATCAACCTGTAAAGAATAAAGGTATTCAGTGCAGAGGAATGTGAAGGATTTGGGCATATACAAGTAGAATGGGCTAACACCTTGAAGAAAAGAAAAATTTCTTTAATGCAACCTGGAGTGAGGATGAGTCTGAAACGAAGATGAATTTCAGAGTAACATGTGGCGCTTGCTGGAAAGATAGAACATGAAGACAATAGTAGTGTTATACAGGGGTCACAGACGGATTTTCTAGTAATAGTGATGAAGATGAAGAACCAGTCACAGAAGACGCTCTTATTGGAGAATATAAGTTTCTACATGAGAAATGAACCGAGCTTGTTAAAGTAAATCAGCTTCTACACACACAGATTAGAAATTTGAAGGATGAGAAGAACAATCTTTAAATGTTATTGATGATTTGGAGACAAAGCTGAAAGCAAGTCAGGATGAAGTTAATGATTTAACAAATGAGATAAGCCTCATGAAGGAAGAATGTCAAAATGCTGAATTCGGGTTCTTCTAATCTTGGATGATATTTAAATGTCGCCAAATCAAGCATAAATCGGTCTGGACTGGGTTTCAAAGGCAAAAATTCAGGTTTAAAGACTGTTGCTTGTAAAGAAAACTCGTTCTGTGATAAAATTTGTGAAATTAAAGTCTGGTGTCACAGCAGGTGTCAGACAGGGGAGTAGATTACAAGGAAGCAAGTTGCAAACAGGAATACCAAGAACTGACAGGAAAATCAACATTCCTATAGTTCTATCATGCATCCAGCAATAAAGGTAACAAATATGTTTCAGTATGTCACCTATTGCCAACGTCGTTGGAACATATTCGCCCTAAATGTTTTACTTATCTGCGTATCTTAGACTAGCAAATGTTAGAAATGCCTCTTCTTACAGATTCCTTATCATAAATGGGTGATGAAATCAAGTATAACGTGTAATGTTACACATCTTTCACTAAAGGCAATCAGAAAACATGCATGGTATTTTGACTGTGGTGTCTAGACATATGAAGGTGCTGAGAGACATTTGATGGATATTATACCTGAATCAGTAGAAAACGTAACATTCGGCAACGGTTGGTCACATCAGATGTCATTGGCAGAAGAACGTTTGAATGTTCCCTGGTTAACCAAAGTTGAGTACTGTTTTACTTGGTAAATAGGTTTGCAAGTCCACCTAATCGTATTAGCCAGCTTTGTGATCAGATCTGAATGTGCATTTACGGAGAAGATGTGTTGTGTCCGATCAAAACAAAATTGTGTTATTGAAGAGTGAGATCATCGGACAATTTTTATCTTATTTATTCTCGTCTACTGCCGTCGGTCGAGTTGGAAGACACGATCTTATGGCATAGAAGTTGGGACCTGTTATTTCAGATGCTGAGAGCTTATTTCTCAAAAGGTGTTGTTCGAGAATTCCTAATTAAATTTGATGAAGAAATTATGTCGACCATGTCAAATAGGAAGCGAGAAGGTGTCCCCCGGTGTCACAGGTTCCATCAGACTACCCACCACCCGCTTCTTACTTAACTTCACATGGTCTAATGGGGGGTCCTATGCTGTTGACAGTATTGGAGGAAAACGTTACGTATTTGTTACTGTTTAATGATTTTCCACGCTATACATGGGGTAGTTTCGAAGAAGAAAAGTCCCACTTTAAGTGTTTCAAATCATGTCAACTCGTCTCCAATGGGAAAAGCTTGGTTTATTATGAAGATCATACGTATCCGAAGTGACCATGAAGAGATTTGAAAATTCGTTAATTCCGCAGATTTCTGTAAACATCGCGAAATCGCACATGAATTCCTCGACACCAAAACTCCTCAACAAAACCGGGGGAGGGGACGGAGTCGTTGAAATGAATAAATCGTCCGTTGGCAGAGATGACTCGAGTACATTCTAGCTGAAGAGGATGTTTCCTCAAAAATTCGGTCAGAGGCTATTAATACAACTTGT